>OW804100.1:111688607-112226277 GCA_942159475.1 Sthenelais limicola | reverse complement strand
ACATATAAGATAAGATAAGATAAGATAAGATAAGAACTACTTTATTCATCAAATTGGTATAAATTACACGATAAACAGGTATACAGACATCTAGATTACCTCCAGTTCTCCCTGACGTTACCTTTAGGCCTAAAACTTTGTTTTTACATGACTTTTAGCTAATCTAGTGTACATTTAAGTGACAGTGGTACAACAGTTAAAATGTTAAAATATAAGACATATTAGTAAGAAGGAGCAGAGAAGTATTAATTACTTTCCCTTTTTCAAGTCGATATTTATAATACCAGTACAGGTATATACCCAGTACTCAGTTTAGCAAGTTGCGTCGTCGTCCCAGATTTATGTTGGGAGTGATATAAACATTTTGTCAGATGGAACATCTAGGTGTACTTCTAGAGTCGTACATAAACAATTAAGATAAAAGAGGTCTTTATACAGTGCCTCATTCTTACGCATCAATTAATATCAGTGAAGGTATACAATTTGTTTACTCAGCTAAGACAAGCTGCGTAGTGGTCTCAGAGAACATACTGAGAATGACATTTACGTTTTGTCCAATGGAATGTCTAGGTGTACTCCTAGAGACTGAAAGTGGTTTACATTTTTAAATTTATAAACAATTCATAAATCTTTACAAATCCCAAAAGGTTATCACAGGGGTATAGTTTACAGTGTTCGTTCCAAGTGTGTTCGAACTTCTTTTGGAGTGCTTAATTCATGGACTATGGTGGGGAGTGCGTTCCACCCTGTCCTGGCTCTATAGATGAAACTATTTTTATATACAGAGGTTTTTGGAATGAGTACTTTAAGATTCCTTCTGTTTTTGGCATGACTTCTTGTGTTCAGGCCTCTGTTATCTTGATTTTTTGATTTTTGTGAGAGGTAGAAGGCACTCTCCATTAAATGGATTTCAGACCTCTGGCTGCATGTTAAAATCTGTAATTCTTTATAGGCGTTGTCCACATTTGTTCTTTTGTGGACACCCATAACGAATCTAATGCATGAATTTAGTTGAGTATGTATCTTTTCTAATAGTTTTTTGGAGGCGGATCTGTAGAATACATCACCATAGTCCATGATTGGCAAGATCAACATTTTTATGATGGTGGTCTTTAACTTTTTACTGAGAATTGTGTTTGTCTTCCTAAGAAGACTCACTTTCCAGCGGACTTTGTTTATTACTCCCTGGAGGTGATGGTTGAAAGTTAGCCTTTCATCTATGATTAATCCTAGGTATTTATATTGTTCTACCTGAGTTAAGGTCTCATCTCCTAGAGTCAATTTTTTTGTAGCCGTTGGTTTTGCTTTTTGGCGCCCAATATTGAAATTGATGTACTGGGTCTTGCTTACATTCATTGAAATTTTGTTTACTTTACACCACAGGTGGATACAATCCAGGTTTCGCTGTAACTGTGTTACTAGCTTTTCCTGATCCTTGTTGCTGTAAAGAAGGACAGTATCATCCGCATAGTGCTGGATGATAGAGTTTTCGACAGTTTTGTTTAAATCATTTATATAGATAGAGAAGAGGATCGGTCCTAGTATTGTTCCTTGAGGAACGCCAAAGGTTATTGTTTCTTGGCTGGAGGTGAGACCATTAACTCTTACAGATTGCTTTCTATTTTTTAGGTAATCTCGGAACCATTCATTCGAACGACCCTTAATTCCATATAATTCAAGTTTTGTCAATAGTTTTTCGTGATGCACGGTATCAAAGGCCTTCTTGAAGTCCAAGAAGACCGCCATACAAGATTTCGAATCGTTAATATTATCATATATTTCCTGAAGAAGATCAGTGTGTGCTTGAGATACAGAACGACCCTTCCTAAAGCCATATTGTTTATTATAGTATAGATTTTTCGATTCAAAATAATTCGAGAGTTGTTTTTGTATAATTTTTTCTAGAATTTTTGCAGGCATTGAAATCCCAGATATCGGTCTATAATTATTTGTCGATTTTTTTGAACCACTCTTAAAAAGAGGGGTAACTACTGCAGTTTTGAATAAATCGGGTACAGTAGCTGTAGTGATTGACAGGTTCACAATATGTGTGAACTGGAAGAGAAGAGCTGTCAGGCAATTTTTTAGAATTTTACCTGAGATGTTTTCAATTCCAGAGCTCTTGTGGGGGTCGGTACTGTTCAGGGCTTCAAGGATTTCATTTGGTGTAACTTCCTTGAAATTAAGTTCAGTATGTTCGAGTGAAATATTATTTGTTTTACCTTGTTGTTCAGCGATTTTCTTAAGTTTCTCAGATTCAAGCGGGGAGGGGTCAGGGATCTTTTTGGCAAGCGATGGTCCAATATTCGTGAAGAATTGGTTGAACTCATCAGCAACCCTTTCTTGATCGACCTGGTCTCCATTACTGTCTGACAAATAAATCTGGTTATTAGTTTTGATCTTTTCCGGACAAAGTATCGGTTGTATCGAACCCCACAGAGCACGAGGATCATGTACATTGGCTTTTAATTTATCAGATAGGGCCGAATTTTTCCCTTTTCTACATAAATTATTAACTTTGTTTCTAATTGTTTTTGCCTCAATCAGCAGGTCTCTGTCATTGTTCAATTTAGCTAGTCTGAATTTTTTATCACTATCGTTCATAAGTGTGGTTATTTCTTTTGTGAGCCACTCAGGCTTTTTTCTGATATTGTTAAAATGTTTCATGGGGCACATGCGATCCATATACATAGTTATTCTCTCAAGTATTATGTTCCAGCAGATTCCAGGGTCCCTGACTTGGTAGAAGCTATCCCAGTCAAGGTTTTGTAGTATTTCATTTAAAATACGTTGGTCAAACCCTTTCATATTTCTGGCATAATATTGAGCATTTTCATATTTCGTTTTAGCTTTCTTGATAATAATGTAGGTAGGGAAATGATCAGACGAGGAATTCTCGATAACACCGGATGACTGCACATTCCCTGAAGAAGTATAGATATGGTCGATTATAGATTTTGAAGTAAGAGTTGTCCTAGTTGGTGTTTTAATTTGTTGAATCAGGTTAAATTTATCCATTAAGGATTGCAGATCAGATGCCTGAGTTTTTGGCTCTAATATATCTATATTAAAGTCGCCAGCTACTATTAGTTGGTGTTTATTGTTTAAAGAGGATAATTTTTCATCTAGTATTTCTAGGAAAGGAGCAGTCATCCCCCCTGGAGGTCTGTAGACCAGTGCAACGATATAGGGCGTGGTGTGTTTAACCTTCACTTCTACAATCAGTAACTCAATGTCCTTGCCACTTACAGAGTGACTAGAATATTTATCAGCATCAAGTTCATATTTTGTGTTCACGTACAAGCAAAGACCACCACCTCTCTTTTTTAGTTTTCTGTCGAGTCTAACAAATTCATAACCGTCCATTTTAAATGAGTTTGAATGATTATTATCGTTCAGCCATGACTCTGTGAGGCAGACGATTCCAAGCTTATTATTAGACTCTTCTAGGCATAGTTGTACATTTTCAAGATTCTTTTGTAGGCTCCTTACATTCCAATTTATTATTGAAAGGCCCTTAATGTTTGAGACATCTTTAAAAGAGGTCAAGATTTCTGACATGGTCTGTATTTAGTATTCACTAAATTTCGATGGAGCGTGCGGTAACAAACAGCTAACATAGTTTTCTTGACTTACATATAATAATAAGAGTGGTTATACAGTACTTAGAATAATGATGCAAGTAATAACAGCTAACATAGTTCCTTGACTTACATATAATAATAAGAGTGGTTATACAGTACTTAGAATAATAATGCAAGTGATACTTATCAGTGAGTTCATCGTTAGGTGAGTGTTGTAAATAATGCTAAGCGTTTGACTGTATCGAGACGATTTGTCATTGTTCGGTAGCATTGAGCGATATTAGGGAGAGAAAGGTATTTTTCCTCCAAAAAGGTATTGAATCGTAATATAAATCAAAGAGAATACACACGAGTTCAGGCCTTCTCGATGAGGTCCTTCCTGAGTTTAGTAATCATTTGTCCCTGTATGTTCTTTCCCGGGAAGCGTCTTGACAGAATGGTGTTGTTTCCATTTCGGAGGCGAGGGAACCTAATGCCGGCTCCCCACTTCCTGCTGGAAGTGACCTCGTAGAAACACTCCTTGTTTTCTTCTACCAAGGCTTTAGCTAGTTCGTCATTTTGATCAAATTTTAGTCTGATTAATTCATTTAGTAACTTCTCCTCGTTTTTAGTGAAGTCATCCGTAGGGACTAGGTTTCTAGCCATATATTTGGCCTCGTATGCCGAAGTGGCCGATTTGATCTTACAAGCCACTTCGGCTTTTCCCGCGCTGACCGCCTTCATAGCCTGATAGGCGTGTTCAATGCTGTGGTATTCTGTGTCGTTATGTTTGACTGGGGCTGCGAAAAAGTTGGACAGATAGCTGTGTTCACCGTAGTATCCCACCCCTTTGTCATTGTCAATGGAGATCCTTGAGGCGAAATCCGGCGTGCAGCGATCCGGCAACTCATATAAATCTGCCATCATATAGGATTTATCGTTCATTCTGATGTGATTAAAGCAAATTTGCGCGTCATGTCCTTCCTTGCTAAGCAGGGTTAGGCAATTTGCAAGCAAATCCTTTTCGTGTGGAAATATTTGTAAGCCAGAGGGGTTTATATCTAACTCCTTAAATTCCTCATTATAATTCTGAATTGTACGTAGGTTATCAACAACAGCCTTTCGTAGCACCTGATCACTAAGTTTCATGAAGATTGGCCTTGTTTTGGTAGTCGAGGTACCCATTCTGTACGCTTCAACTACATCCTCCTTGGTGATCTGCGGCCGTATCACTTGGACTAATGCTAACATTTCCTCTAGTACATTCTCATTGTCATACTCAGTGAAGTTTTCTAGTATGATAATCGTATTGTCATAGGTCGATTTTTTCTTCTCTTTTCTGTTATTGTCCTGCCTATTTGTTTTTTGATGTTTCTTTTGTTGACCATCAGGTTGGGCAGGTTGGGGATTTTTTAAGAGGCCCGCCCACTTGTTTTCATTCGTTTCTGGTTTCTGTTTAGCGATACCATTGCTCGAGTGGATATCGTTAATGCACTGTTGAAGTTGTAATTGTTGATGTTTGATGTCTCTTAGTGAGGCAGTTATTTCTTTTTGTTTGGCATCTATGTCTTCTGTTGCTTCTTTGACATATTTGTTTATTTTCAGATCTACTTCAGGTCTTAGGGTATCAATGAAGGCATCTTGGTTCACATCAATGCTGCCTATCTTGTTTTTCATCGCGCCTAGTTCCGAAGTGACTTGTTGTTTGTAATCCGCGATGTCTCTGCGCATGCTCGTGGTTTCCGTGCGGAAATCAGTCATGGTTTTCTGCACCGTGTCGGTATTGTTGTCTATTCTGGAAGCCATTTTCTCCATGAAGTCGCTTTGTTTCTTCATTTGGGCCTGTATAGATACTAAAATCGCATTGCTACTGTCAATGGGTACCATACCAGACGCCTGAGGGAAAGGATGCATGATTACTGTCGGCTGGACTTGTTGGTGCGTGGCTGGGTGCACGCCCTGGTAAGTGTACATGGCCTGGTTTTGTTCCCCTGCTATATGTTGTTGTTGTATAGGGGCTAGAGCCATAGTTGGATTAGCATAATATTGAAATTGGCTTGCCATGCTTTCCTTACTCATTTTGGAGAAGTTAAGTTCAATATTTTCCTCTTCTGCTGTGTAGTAAAATGATATATCGTCTGTACTGACCAACCTGTCGAAGGGAGGGAGAACGGGCGATAGCTCTTGGTTGTTGACGGCTCTTGTTAGCGAGTGTCCGGGGATGGGGCTCGACGACTGGTAATCCATATGCTCATGGCAATTATATAGGTTATTTTGTAGTCGTATGGTAATGAAATATGAGATATCCCAATATTGTCAGAACACTGTATGTACCTTTTTGCCACCTCAGGAAAATTCCTATTGTTTTTGGTATTTTTTATGTTAATCCAGATATGGATAATCCCAAATCGATAATCCATGTATACTGTATGGACGATAATCGGTGGATAATCCAGCACCGGAAGAGATCAAAATGGCGGCTTTTTGAAATCGTTCGAATCGTTTTAGGGTTTCAGTTCATAAGGTAAGAAAGAACATTTGTCGATGTAATCTCCTCCTCCTGGTGATTCTTGAGATGTTCATGAATCCATATGTATACTTTTAAAGCAGATGTTGATGGTTGTGTATAGTTTTCGGCTGTTGTTACCGCATAATGGAAGAACACTTGGGTCAGTACTCAGAAAATGTACAATTAGCAGCTTTACACATTTAGGACATTCTGCTGGCTGACAAAATTGGAAAAGATTGGTTGAAGCCGATTCCAATGATCGTAAACATTAAGGACATCTAATGAATATTTATTTATTTCAACGTTGATATTTCTCATATTATTATTAAGTTTGCAATATTTCTGGACGGACATTTATTGGTAGAGTAGCTAAATATACTATAAAAGATGACCTTAGAAATACATAAATATATTCAATACACTGTTTTGAGATTTGATGGCAGATATTGAATAGTTTAATAGCGCTATAAACTCGTGGAAAGCGACCACCCTCCCTCCCCCTCCCCTTGGCTCTCACCTTGACCTTTGTTGTCTTCGTGGGTTACATGACTCCCTTGTGACGTCGCATCAGCGCGAAAATTTCAATGTGAGCAAGCTAGAGGCGTATAGGCAGGCAAACAAACTGGTCGGAAAAAGAGACTTGGGCATCGGAATCTTTTTTTTCTGTTGTTTTTTTGTTTGAAAAAAAATTGTGTTGTTTGGGGAAGGAATGAAAAAGATTGATACTCCTTGCCACTTCACCTGTTCTCCGCCTTTCTTCTTTGAGTTAACTTGAGTTTATGCATGTATTCATATGACTATATAGCCCAAGCCACTAAATAAGGCAATAATAAGTTTCCAGACATCCCTCCAATTGAACCCTGATAGTTTTTTAGTTTTTATACGAGTTCTGAAAAAGTATATATATATTATCAGAGCTTACAATGTAGGGAATAGTTTGGCACAACTGTCACTTCTGAGGAATTATGTTCGATTGTCAATTAGCCATGGCAGCCATTTCTGAAAAATGTTGAAATTGTAAAAAAATAAGGACCTTGCGGCAATCAAATCTCTCCCATTTCATGAAAAATTGATGAAAACTAATTTTATCTCAGCAAGTTGTGGCAAACATATTTCCACATCTGTTGATATATCACATGTGTGATTCCAATATTGTCACAAGGAATAAAAAGAGTATGAGTTGAGAGTAGAAATGGTAAAACAGGACCAATTTCGGCATGGTTTTGGGAGACATCGGGGATGAGCAAACATCTTGTGTGTAATCAGAATGATAGACCACCCAAACTATTTTCTAAGGCTGATGTCCAAATTTGATTGATGACATTAATATTGTAGATATAGAATTCTCAAATAATTGGCTCTAGGGAGAAATGAAAGCAAAGTAAACTAATGTAAATGTAATTTGAATACTAGTTAAATGGGTAATATAGCCCAAAATATGGTCAGTGATGACATAAACAAATAATGATGAATAGTTCTGCTTAGTTGGTTGCCATGGTTATTACAACAGTGATTTCAACTTTCTGAAAAACAAATTCAATTTTAAGCTTGGCTCTAAGATAATAAGTATACCATATTATAACTAACACATTCCGGATAAACAGGTGGAATTTTATATTTCTATAAGAGTACACCTCATCGGCCTTATTTAGTGCAATTACCTATAGGGACATTAGATACGCTGAATATGAGTACATTCCTAGAAAGAGATCTTGAGAAAACATTACTTTGGAAATTACCATTTTTGCGACTTATGACTCATTTCCCTGAAACACATCCCAAATGTGTTGAATGTATTACTGATTGGTTTATTGATTGCCTGCGTGGGCGGGCAGTGCAATGTGTTATATTGGTCAGATTGTCAGAAAATGTACAATTCAACTTCGCCAATCTTCTCAAATAACTCAAATTTCAGATGAAAATAAAATTCAAAATATAGTTCAACATAAACAGACATATTGCTAGAATCAATGCAATGCCGGATAAACTCGGATTCAGCTTGCATTGACCAAATTGCAGTTTGATTTAGCAGAATTTACTAAATGTCTACAGCTGCCAATTGTACATTTTCTGAAAATCTGACCCATACCATAGAACTAGCAGTTGTAATCACCACAGGAGTAATTAGTGCTCAAATTAATGAAGAAGTCAGAGAGTGTAATGGGAATATCTGTCATGTCTTCTAACAAATGACACATCGCAAATATGTTTTAATGAGATTTATTCACAAGTTCTCTTCATAGGAATGTTCTATTTCCAGAGCATCTATGCCCCTAGTCGCATAATGGGGTCATATTTTCAGAAAATGTACAATTCACCTTCACTAATCCTCTCAAATAGCCCAAATTTCAGATATATTAACTTTCACAATGTCATCATAATTATGAAAGTATTCAAATATATCTTACAATCCAGTCCGTCGGAAATACTAAGACAGTATTTTAGAGTTTATATATGTGAAGTAAAATAAATTCCCATCACCCACGCCGTGCACATTCACATTGTCCAATTATATTAGTCTGAATTACTTAATTACCTGAGCCCATGATGAGCATGTGATATTCAAAATAAGCTGTGATTGGTTAAGGGCGAGAGGATCACGCATGCTCATAGTTACATGTGTACGTAAAACTTACAAAACAAGCTGTGTACATGTCAAAAACAACTGCCTAATTTATATAAGGGTCCGATTTTCAGAAAATGTACAGTTGGCAGCTGTATACATTTAGTAAATTCTGCTAAATTAAGCTGCAATTTAGTCAATACTAGGAAAGTTCCAGTATATTCGGCATTGCATTGATTCTAGCATTCTGTTTGGTTAGGTTGAACGGTATTTTGAACTTTATTTTTGTCTGAAATTTGGGTTATTTGAGAAGATTGGTGAAGGTAAATTGTAGATTTTCTGAAAATCTGACCGATGTAAAGCTTACAAAACATGTTGTGCACATGTCAAAAACAAGTGCCTAATTTATATGGGTAAGATTTTAAGAACATGTACAATTCAACTTCGCCAATTTTCTCTAAAAACCCAAATTTCAGACGGAAATAAAGTTTAAAAAAAGTTCAACCTAACCAAACAGATTGCAAGAATCAATGAAATGCCAAATATACTCGAATTTACCTAGTATTGACCAAATTGCAGCCTAATGTAGCAAAATTTGCTCATTGTGTACAGCTGCCAATTGTACCTTTTCTGAAAATTTGACCCATAAGTGTTTTGTAAGAGCTGATGGCGATCAGGCCATGCGACATGTGTTTGTATGATGGTCAGATTTTTGACAAAATACATATTTGGCAACTCTACAGATATGATAACTTCTGCTAAATTAGACTGACAGAATATAAATAATTGGTATATCAGAGTATCTTTGGCATTGTGTCAATAGAAAATGTCTCGTTCATTGTGTTAAACTGTATTTTGAACAACACTTTTGTGTTAAATTTGGTTGAAATGCTTTACGTTAACATTAATGAATATTAGACCATAAATGGTTTATTTACATAAACTCTTTGTTTGAATGTTCTAATTGTTTCTAGGGTATCTAACACCGTACGTCGTACTAATACATGTACCAAATGTAATGTTTTTCAGGAAAAGGAGTCATAAGTCGCAAGAAATAGATTTCGAGATATCATCATATTTGAAAAGATGAGATCAAGCAGATTCCAAGGATAGTATACAGTCTAATAATCTCATAAGTAACTCTAGATTTTAAGTTTGATATTTTCGTGTTTGAAAAAAAAGTTTCCAATATTTCTTTGGGTCAATTAACAGTAAAGTAACCACATATACTCCATATGACGACCTTTAAACCTCAAATTTAATACATGATTTGATATAGCTGTAAGTGATGAACTCCTAAAAAATCAGAACATTCCAATGATGAGATCTTGTGAAAAAACACTTGTGAAAAATATCAATTTTGCGACTTATGACTCATTTTCCTGAGACATATAACAAATGGCAAGACAGTGTTTATCATTATACCCCCTTCATCTCAACTCTGTAATTATTCCCTGGAGAAAGTTCAACAAGGAACAGCAAGGTTGGAATCAACACCATTGTACATACACAACACCAACATTAACTTCAAACTACTCAAAATACGGGTCTTTCAAAGAAAATGTACAATTAGCAGCTGTACACATTTAGTAAGTTCTACTAAATTAGGCTGCAATTTGGTCAATACTGGGTAAATTCGAATACCTTCGGCATTACATTGATTCTATCCATTCGTCTGGTTAGGTTGAACTATATAATTTGAACTTTATTTTGGTCTCAAATTTGGGTTATTTCAGAGAAATGGTGAAGAAGAATTGTACATTTCTTGGCGACTTCACCCTTATAGTTCTGGGGTTAACTAGATTTGAACCTTCATCAGTTATGATGTCTATATGAATGAAAAGGATATAGGATTATATGTAAACCAGAACTACGTCATAGGTCACGTGACCTCCTTCCCGCTTCTGCTCGACCACCGCCATATTCAAACACCAGCTTGTGCAGCCAGCACGTATATTTTTTTTACGCAAGGTGATCTTTTGCCTTTATCCTTTGAAAGCTTCGAGGATCTATCTGCTCCTACCTCAGATCGCACATCTGGTGAGAACTCTTGTAATAGTAACCCTGTTTCCTGGTCTGGAACAGTGAATAAGACTGATTACTCCGTCTTTTCTTACCTCGACTCTCCCCCTATGCCTTGTTTTCACCACGAAGGCTGGTCTTTCGCCAAAAGATGTACCGATGTACATTATATCGGGGGCCTTCGTAGTCAGCTGAAGTGTAATGCCTGGTTGAATGAGTTATGCTTAGAGCCTGACGTGCACTACCGCAATTTCATCACTAACGGCATCTTATGTGGTTTTGACATCATCGACCCAAATGTCACCGTCCCTGGATACCAGTGTCCAAATTATAAGTCTGTGTTGACTGACCCAGCCTTTACGTTCATCAATCGTCTCATCACTGAAGAGTTAAGTGACGGCAAGTTCTCTCCTACTGACATTGCTCCATTATGTGTTCATTCTCTAGGGGCTGTCCCCAAAAAAGATGGATCGTTTAGGCCAATTACCGACTGCCGACAACCTCTTGGTAGGTCGATTAATAACTTCATGGACATCACAGCGCAGCCCTTTTGTTTTAATACAGTCGATTCTGTTTGTGATATGATTCAGGAAGGTGTGTACATGGCCACTGTGGACTTGAAGGCGGCCTACCGCTCTGTGAGTATAAACCCAAATCACTGGAAGATGCAGGGTATTGAGTGGAAAGATGCCTTTTTCCATGACACTCGTTTGTGTTTTGGCTTAACACATCAGTTAACATCAGTTATATAACATTTACCTCGATAACAACCACATCCTGTATAATATAATATAATATGATAACCACAAAATACAAGACCACTAGAATAGTCGAGCATTGTACAGGTTAGATTGTAAACAACAAAAAATGTTGATTATTATGTAGTGAAGGAATGAAGGTATTTTATTCAGTTAACGGGCAGTCGAGGAAGTTCTGCAAAATATATATATATATAAATGCTTTTATTTCCACAATAAACAGTTACAATAGACAGGAAAATGGATATTATTCTTTCTGTGCCCTCACAGCTCTTCCAAGAAACCCAGAGTTACTTTTACTTTTATTGATAGAAACTACTAACTACTATGTTCCCATAACACTAAGATTGACATACCTTAGTACATCGTTTACTACTAGAATATAACAACAATTAAATAGAATAATGAGAAGAGGACTAATACCTTTTGTTTGTTTCTATAATTATGTAACTGTAATGAATTAATCTTGAATAAAAGCACTGTGCTTTATATAATGCAGCAAAGAATGATATAAATTTCTCAACGTATCACTATGACACATCATAGGAATGTTTTCTATTTTTAGACAGTTTAGTGTGTCAGTAGAAGCAATGCATGTATGCATGCATGTATTTAGTAAATTCTGCTAAATTAGGCTGCAATTTGGTTAGTATTAGGTAAATTCGAGAATATTCGGTATTGCGTTGATTCTAGCGATCTGTTTGGTTAGGTTGAACTGTGTTTTAAACTTTATTTCCATCTGAAATTTGGGCTATTGCGATTTGTGACTCATTTTACTGTGGTATATCATACATACTGATGCAAAATGAGGAGTAGAATAAAAAAAAGCATCATTGGCGATATCAGATATCAAATCAACTGTTGTTTTTTCCTAGCTTTAAATCAAAATTACACACTTGGGAACATTGCAGGTAATTGTAATTCAAACTTTGCGGTGATGAAGGAATATGAATAATAAAGGGTAACGCTGGGCCTGGTGGTTACGAGTTGGAGCGATTCTCCCCGGTCTGATTTGTGATGTGTTTCAGGAAAATGAGTCATAAGTCGCAAAAAATAAATTTGGAGATACTGTTATATTTGTAAATATGAGATCAAGCCGATTCCAATGATAGTAAACAATTTAATAATCTAATAAGTATTTCTAGATTTTTAATGTTTATATTTTCGTTTTTGAAAAAAAAAGTTTCCAATATTTTTGGGGGTCAATGAACAATAAAGTAACTAAATGTAGTCCATATGAGGACCTTTAAAACGAAAGGATATATTACATAGATTGTCCTGAAGATTGATACATCGATTAATATAGCTATAAGTGGTAAACTCCTTAAAAAATAGGAATATTCCAATAATGTGATCTTGTAAGAAAAACTCTTCGTAAAATATCAATTTTGCGACTTATGACTCATTTTCCTGAAACAAATCACAAATTTTGGAACCACTGGCCAGCTTGCTGACTCTTTGCCGCAAGTAAGCTGGGCCGGGCTGCTGCCTAGATGTCACTACCTTGGTTTTATATAAATATTTTTCGATTTTATTCTTTATGCTTACTGTATTGATCATTGTTGTTTTACCTACCTTTTATACCGATTGTGTTGTCATTTGTATATGGGTCAGATTTTCAGAAAATCTGCAATTCATCTTCACCAATCCTCCGAAATAACCCAAATTTAAGACAAAAATGAGCTTCAAAATGTAGTTTAAAAAAATAGAACTGATCCTTTAAATCAATGCGACACCAAATATTCTCAGATAGTCCCCCTCCTTCTCCCCCTCCCCCCCTCCCTCTCAACCTCCCTCCTCAACCTCCCTCTCAACCTCCCTGAAAGGAAAAGGAAAATGGACATTCCAAAAAACAAAAGGATATTCCAAAAAGGAAATTGATATTTCAAAAAGAAAAATGGTATTCGAAAAAGAAAAGTGTTGGATGTTTGGGATTTTTCCTATTTCAAATAGATATCCTTTCCGATTGGGGACAAAACAGATGCATAGAAGCTGTGTCCATTTATTTTAGCCCTAAAAATATACATTCCCTACGATAAAAAGAATAAATCCCTTTGATATTAGGGAGGGTGAATGCTCCATTCAAGGTCTTCCCAGCAAGAAATACTTGTTCACCTTGGTCAAGGTCAATATCTCTAAGGGGAAGGTCGAATGGGTCAAGGTCCATTATTACCAGTGGGTGGAAGACCTTAGTTATTCTGCATTGAATGTTTACCAGTGAGCCCATTATTCTCACAAATAATTAATGAACTTCACATCCATTGTTCATAGCATTCTGTGCATCGCGCATGCCTGCCTATGTCCAACTGCATTTTGGGTCAGATCGTCAAAAAAATGTGCAATTGGCCTTCACCAATCATCTCAAATAACCCAAATTAAAGAAGAAAACTAGGTTCAAAATACAGTTCAACATAACCAGACAGATTCATTGAAGGAATACAGTACAGTATACACTCAGATATACCTAGTTTTTATCATTTTTCACTTTAAATTAACAGAATGTAATAGATCTGTAGAAGTGTAGATTGTGCATTTTCCGAAAATCTGACCCTTTTACAGAAGATTGGCTGGATAAAAAATCTCAATAAAAAAGGACTTTAATCCAGTCACATTTCATTATAGACTATGATCAACCCAGATAACTGCATCCGGTTGCAGTGTTTGATAACTTAACATGCTCCCTACTAATAGGGGATTTGCATGTGCCACTGCGCATATCTGTAACAGTGAATCATGGGATGGATTCTGTTGAAATCTGACTTACAAATATTTGGCAACATTTTTATCGAAAATTGCAATGATGTTTTCACCAAATATCACAGCTTGTTTACATGATCTATGAAAACCAAATGCATGATGGGAAATATGAGGGTATATGTCATGGAAATATGTTTAACGTATTATTATTGACATTACGGCATTGATAAATACACGGTGCTGGACATGGCAAGTTTGCTATAGATTTTACACTGTAGCGTTAGTCCCATAATTTCAAGCCAATCAAGAATCAAAATGGCGGTCATGCAAATCCCCTATTGCATCCAGTGGTAGTGTGTATTTATAAGGGTCAGATTTTTAGAAAATGTACAATTCACCTTCACCAATGCTCTTCTATAACCCACATTTGACACTAAAATGAGCTTCAAAACATAATTTAACACAGCAAAACAAATACTTTAAAATCAACACGATACCAAATATACCCAGATATACCGAGTGTTCATCATTTTTTAGCCTAATTTACCAAAATATCCTATATGTGTAGAGCTGCCAATTGTACATTTTCTAAAAATCTGACCCTATAACTTCTCATGCCTCCTGATATTTGGCGTAGATTGAGACTCAGCCCATTAGTAACCTGATACCCACAGACAACTGCTTGCTAATAGTTACTGTAGTTGAGTTACATTGAATAGCGTCTGACGGTCACGATTTGTATTACAAACTAGGCGGACCTTTAGTCTCAAAAGTAGTTGACACATGATTCCTTAATCAAATTACAACTTTTTCTACATAAATGTTCTTAATTTAAATCTGTTGTCTGTAATTTAAGAGCTTGCTTGATGGTATATGAAGAAAAAAGATAGCACAGGTTTGCCACCAGTATTATAGAGCCAGGATTGTCTTTAACTACTATAAGGTAATGGAGAATCTCTGAGATGGAGAAGTACAACTTGACACAAGCAGACTCCGTTTCCAACTAAAATATAGTTTTTATTTCAGGAGCTCCTCACAGGAGCACCTCACATGCTACTCCTGGAGGTGGGCGGGGCCATATCTATGATCGTTATCTTAGACATGCAGGTATGAGTATTAGGGAGGGGCAATGGCAACTGCAGCTGTATAGCAATCCCTTTAAGACTTTTGATTTCAAATCTTTTGCCCCTTAAGTTGCTGTTTGCGAATAACCATTGCCGTTTGTGACCAACCATGGCCATATAATTATACAGCACAAGAACTGTGCTGTCTCTGTTCCATGTACAGCAGCTGTTGGTTTGCTCATATGTGATGTGCTTTAAGAAAATAAGTTCCAAGTCGCAAAATTGATATTTTTCAAAGTGACTTTTTTGAAAGATTCCTTTATTGAAATGGTTAGAGTTTGCGAGGGTCTAGTACACTTAGTCATATGAACCTATGCACCAAATTTAAGGACGTAGTGAAGAATTGTGTGTCATTCTTCGATAAATATTTAGGGTCAGCAGTTGGGTGAGAAAATGAATCAATGCAACAAACAGAGATGTATGTGTAATGACCCGGCGTTTGGTTTGAGGAAGAGAATAAAGAACAATAGACAAGGCATCTAGTTTCATTACTCTGACTTTTAATAAGACAGATGGGACATAGTACAATATGGTTCAGGTATAGGAGAGAGTGTGGATATGATGTTGAATAATAGCATATGACAACATAGTGTAAGAATAGGTAAATCTGGTAACATCTAAATGGTGGCTCCCTCTGTAGACAAAAGCGGAGGCTAAGGGACTGTTCATAATTTACCACTAGGGGGGAGAGGAGAATTCATGAAAAATTCTTGCGCAAAATTGTATGACCCCCCCTTAATGTCTTGCGCAAAAATGCTTGACCCCCCTTTCAGAGTTTGTGCAAAATTGCATGACCCCCCTTTAATCCATCCTTTTTTGATACTGATCCACATGTTTGAAATTGATGACAAAGAAACAACTAGGGATTAATATTATGCTTAGTGATTGCCTTAGAGAACAATCAGTTGAGTGGTGAGAGCTAATCCATCGGAAATATGAAGAAACTGGAGATTTTGACTTTCAGATGTGGACAGATTAACATAACATAGATTGTCAGATGACAACAGCATTGTCTAAAGAGGGCTGCGTTACAAGAGACATACTGGCAGTTATTTCATTGGGGCAGTGAGGCCTCAAGGTCCATGCCTATTTCCCTTACATGAAGGCAGCAGCCATCACCAAACCTCCAGAATGTGCAAAAGCAGGAAAGAACAGCTTGAAGGAAGTTGACAGTGTGGAGGCGCTACAATGTGATAACAAAATTTTGGGATCCCCACCGCCACTAAGGATGAGGCAGATGACTTCTAGCTAGGCCTGGCAGAAATAGGTTTGCAAGAGAAAGCGTGCTCAGAAAAAATGATTCTCTGAAAGCATTGCTGAATTTAAACAATTTTGCACCCAGACAAAATGCTTGCAAACTTTGGGAGGGGTTTTCAAGACTTCTGAGTCAATATATAAAATATATAAAATTATAGCTAAATCACTACATGGACCTTCGCTTGACATTTAATATTAATACTCTCCGCTAAGATCACATCACTTTGTTAAGGTTATAGTATTATCATGATGTTAGTACCTAAGGATTATTTATCTTATTACATTTCATTTCCAAGGGCCACCATGGAAGATCACTGCTGTGAGGCTCCGCCCTATTCTTGATTGTACCGTCTTAATTGCATGTGAAGATCGTGAATAAAAGTTTATATATTTATAATAGGGGGCATGGGAGATGCATGTCTGAATGAGACTTTCTCAAAATAAATCCCTTAGCTTTGCAAAGTTATGTCAGGATTTTACAACAATATTAAATATCAGTGCATTGTGAAGGCCTTCATATAGATGATGTTCAGCAACTTTACTGGTAATTACCCGCCCAGAAACATTGCAAACTTTATTTTTCAAAAATAAAAGTATCAAACAGAAATAAATATCAAGTGTCTCAGTGTTTACTGCCATTGGAATCCCCTTGATCTCATCTTTCCAAATATAATGATATCTCAAAATCCATTTTTTGCGACTTATGACCTATTTTCCTGAAACACATCACATATGTAAGGAAGAGCTGGTTATACAGGCCCTGTTTCCCCAAGGTGGATTACATAGAGTCGCTCACCGGGCAAAGGGTTGACAGGACATTGTCAAAAATAGAAGTGACAAATCCTGGACTTCTTAAAGGCTCAAAGTAACCACGTTTCAACTACTTTTCAGACTGACTATAGTCAAACCTGACGCACAGTATACTATTCTAATTGTAAGTATTCATGTACTTCCCAATCCCACAATTACTGACTCCAATAATTGATAATATCCAAACATGAACTGTCTAAATCAGTTTTTGTTTGTAAAACCTTATGAATTCCATCCAAAACTACTATGGCATTAATACGCGAGGTTTTGGATGGTCTAAGTGGTCTGTTCCTTGGGGGACAATTCGAGGGGCATTAGCCCTGAGAATTTCCACCAGGCAACAGACCACTTAGACCCTCCAAAACCTTGGGTATTATATATATAATGTTTTTATTCATTCATGCTAAACAGTTACAATATCATATAAAAAAGGAAAAGGTTTTTGTCCTCTGCCCCCTTGCAGTTCTTCCACAACCGCCCTAACTGAATATAATACACACAATCATTCATTCAATTTATTACAAATTATTACATTACAATACTTTTCAATATTCGGTCTAGTATCGATGGTTTTTCATGAAATTCTTAAATTGTGAGGTTATTACGTCTCGTTTTTTAAACTGTAATTTTAACCTTTAAATGGACTTGGCCCAACAATTTGTTATTAATTGTACATCAATAGACAATGTGTATGACAGCAGATATGTCAACTGTCCAGTATTATGTATACACTAATATTAAACATCAATTTCTTAATGAATTAATCTTGTTATGTTAAGACATTACCCTCCAGTCCCTTCCCAACCCTAAACATACATGCAGCACCCTTGCCTTGCCCCCTTAAAACAATATAATAGTATTGTTATATCGATCTTCACGGTACTAAGGAGTTACATTCCTGTTCTTTTTAGCATACGTCATTCATACATCAATGCATTTATAGTACGTTATGAAATTCTTTAAATTGGTTATATTGGCTGTATCATTTACATCAATTATCATCCCTTTTTAGGTATTGGTCCGTCTCTAGACAATATTCCTGTTTTAGGTAGCGCCTAAACCCTTTTCTGTCTTTTATTAACTGTCTTTCTTCTGATAGTTTGTTCCAGAGGGTACGTATATAAGAACAATTTCTTAAATACTTTGTTTTTCGGATGGGGAATCTTTAACTTTTCCCTCCTTTTAGTCTTCTTAAGTTAACATTTTTCTTATCAAGATTATCTTCAATCCTTGAGCGTTGGAAGGCCAGGTCCAACATATGTATGTTCCTTCTTGTGTCCAAAGCAGTGACTTTTAATTTAGAGTGAATTTCTTTAGTACTTGTGTATTTGGGTAAATGCAAAATTATTTAAAAAGCTCAGTTTTGCAGCATCTGTAATTTTTGCAGGTGTGATTGAGCTGCGGATGAATAAAAAATATCTCTGTAGTCTATAATCGGTCTTATCATAACTTTGTTTATAAGTAATCCTTTTGTCACAAGCCCCATCACTTCTTCTAACTCTTCTCCTTTTACATTATAATGAACAATATTTTTCTTGTCCTCTCTAGTTCTTATCGTTACACTCTTACACTTCTTCGTGTTTAGTGAAATTTTGTTTTTAGAGCACCAATTTACTATATTATCAAGGTCATTCTGAAGTTCAGATATTTTAGGGCTTCCCAGTGACCTCTCCGTATAAAGAATGGTGTCATCTGCAAATAACTGGACCTTGCTATTCTTAACTACTTCCGGGAGATCATTTATATGAACTATGAATAAGAGTGGTCCCAAGGACTTTCCCTGTGGTGACCCGTTTCAGTAGACTGATTTAGCAACCCTACCTATCCCGCCAACGCTAACCTAAACGTATCTTTTGTGCGTACTACGTCATGACGTTGTGTGCAGCTGCTTAGGTAATGAGCTAGATGCGTACGTCAGGACCCTATCTAAGCACGTTTGTACGTTGGGGACCTACGCATCGTCCTCAGCAACATATTATATAACTTTCATGAACTAAAATAATCTAGATGCATGCGCAAAATAGTTTTTTCCCCTTAGTAGTGAAATTGAGACTGAAAGCCCGTTTATTCAGCCCCAAACATGTGATTCTAATGGGCAATAACAGACTGGCTATGAGACCGTCAGGCCGACGGGACTGGCTGACAGGACGTTCTAGGCTTAGGGTTGAGGCATGATGGAATGCATCGAAATTATGGCTATCATTAGCCATGAATTATGGCTATGGCTAGGGTAAACATGCATGATCATCTTAGTTTTAAAAGAATATAAATACATTCTTGCAATTGATGGCAGAGGAAAGGTACGTTCAATTGTGCGTGCAATGGGCCTGGCGCTAAAACTCTTTTTGTTTTGTGCGGCGCTAAGTTACAACGCATCCCTAAGAAATAGGGTTAGGTTAGCGTCGGGGCGATAGGTATGGAGCGCTAAAACAGTCTAGTGTAGAGGTTCCTCGATTAATCAACACCTTCTGAAATCTATCAGATAAATAATTTGTAAACCATTTCAGAGGATTTCCATTTATTCCATAATTTTGTAATTTTTGTAATAATATTTTGTGATGAACAGTATCAAAAGCTTTTTTTAAGTCTAAAGATATCAGGTCTGAAGCTCTTTTATTATTTAAATTATTATATTTCCCAATAAATTATCATGTGCCAATACAATGGATTTCCCTTTTCTGAAACCATACTGATCTTTTGTAATAATTAAGTTTGACTCTAAATATTGAACTAACTGTGTCTGGACACGGCTTTCGTGAGTCTTTTTGGGCAAGTTTATGCCCGATATGGGCCGGTAGTTGCCCAGATCATGTGTATTACCCTCTTTGTATAGTGGCGTGAATTAGTGCTTTTTGGCATGGTTTGGTCAGATTCCAATGTTCCGGGTTTAAAAAGGTCTAATATAGGTTAATCTATATGGTCAGCCGGCAGATCTACACATTCATTAATTTCTGCTAAATTGGACCGTCAATACTAGGTATATCTGGGAATATTTGCTATTGCCTTGATTCAAACAATCTGTTAGGTTATGTTGAACTCAATTGTTAACCTTATTTATGTCTTTAAGTCGGATTATTTGAGAATATATGTGGAGAAGAATTGTACATTTTCTGACGATTCCACCCATATGCTTAATGAGTGACTGAGTGACTGAGTGACTGAGTGAGATTGGTTGCTTCACACCCTTATCAACACATTTTATATGGTTATATCAAGGGCGGGTGAGCTGAGAGGGAGGCAGTTTATGATCTTACCCAAGAAATAGAGATAGCGAAGTAGGGGGAGAGAACCAAAAATCAGACAAAAAATAATAGTTCACTGAAGATTTTCATTCTATTCTGTAAGTTTGTAAAAATTGACGATTCCAAACTTTAAAGGTTAAATAATATAAGCCTTTTTTTTTAAAATAAGAAACTTAATGATTATGATTCCAAACTAAACGCTGAAGATGTTTATTCCAAAACGATCGGCGGATTTTCATTCCGAACTAGAAATACCAAAAATCAGGAATCCATATATTAAAGTTGGGTTCCACTGGCCATCTACTTCTCTGGCTTCTGCTACGGTTTCCGATTAAAGAAGCAGGAGCAGAAGCGGGAGAGTAACGGGGATGGGTGCCATTGGGCCCTGCTACAAAGCTATGTTTGTCATGTTTGATTTGAAGCGGCCGCTACTTTGTAGCAGGAGGTAGCAGGATGTTGCGGGATGTAGCGAGACCTAGCGGGAGCTGAAGCAGGGCAATAGCACCACTATACGTTACCCCTTACATTTACATTGGAAAATAAAATTTTGTCTGCTCACATTTCTGAGAAGCGGTAGAAGAAGTGGTAGAAGCAACATCTCATTGGCACCCATTCCGGTTACCTTCAGTTTCTTATTCCCGCTGATGAAGTGGGAGGAATAGACTGTTAAAGTAGTGGGAGGAGTAGCAAAAGTAGTAGCCAGCCAGTGTAACCTCGCCTTTAGGATGAAACATACGAGGCCTAACGCACAATCTCTGGAAAGGATGAAGTTCAGATCGCCAATATACATAAAAGCCTTGACACCCATGCCCATATCAAGTGTCAGCATATTGCAACTTATCCTGTCCAAAGAGTGTGCGTTAAGGCCCATTCACATTACAATGGCCGATCGGTCTATGGCCACCGTACAGCAAAAAACATAGTAACCTCCTGACTTTTTTTGCAATAAGTTGCAATATGCTCACGCTGCTATATATGATTTTTCTCTGAATTGCCCAGGAATCAGCCATGGGGTCACCCATGAGATTGCCAAAGTAATTATCAAGGTCGCCAACACAAAACACCCATGTCAGAATCCACTGGGCATCCAATAGGGGACTTGTATAGCCGCCATTTTGAATCTTGATTCGCATGGAATTATGGGACTAATGGTACCGCGTAAAATGTATAGAAAACATGCCATATTCAGCATGGAATATGTATCAATGCTCTAATGTCAATATCCATTTGTTATACAAGTTTCCATAAAACAAGTCCCCATCTTTCCCATCATGCATTTGATTTTCATATATTAAAGGTATGATATTTGTGAAAATATTCTTGTAATTTTCGATAAAAATGTTGCCAAATATTTGTATGTCATAATTCATCAAAATCCATCCCAGCATGCACTGTAACAGACATGCGCAGTGAGACATGCAACTCCCCTATTGTGCGCCCTCTTTAGCGTCATTGAGCGTCAAACCTCTGTGGGTCGTTTGTAACAGCAATAGGGCTTTTAAATTGCCTCCTGGAGTCCCGGCTTTGCACTCGATAAACTAGAAAATTTTATTCCAAACATTTTTCTTTTTAGTAAAACTTGCCGCCCACTATACTAAACTGGTTCTCTACCTTCATGCACGTTCCACTCCCACAACGTGTGAACCAGATTCAGGGATATTAAATTGTTGGGGAACTGGGTCAAATTTAAAAAAAAATACAATTCGCCTTCACCAACCCTCTCAAATAATCCAAATTTAAGATACAAATAAGGTTTAAAATTAAGTTCAACATAACAAAACCTAACGCTTGAATCCACTCAACACTGATTATACTCAGATACACTTAGCATTGATCATTTGACAGTCTAATGTAAGAGAATTTATTGAACATGTATGTCTGCAGATTGTCCATTTTCTGAAGATCTGACCCAACAAGACACACCTGAAACTTGTTGTTGGTCACATTGACGTCATTCTAAACTAGTTCAGTACCTTCCTGCACTCCCCACTCTCACAAAGACTGGCCCAGATATGTGACACTAGGAGGACCATAAAGTGGCCCCTGCTGTACTAATGTCTGAGTGTGTTAAAGGTAAATACTTTAGGAACCCGTTGGAAGACCTGGAAGTCACCTTTCAGATACGGGGCTCCTTTTTGTACACCTTTCTTGTATAAATAAAAAATGCTTTGAATTGAATTGAATTGAAATAATAGCGTTGTCAGCGCTGCATCAGGCGGGAATTCAGGGAACTAATGCATGAAACCATTGAATTTGATATGTTTTGTTCAAACTTTTTCTTGAGAAAGAACATGGTTGGGGGAATACAAAATGCCGAAAACACTGGATGTTATCATATTATTTTGTGTTTGAGGGATGAGTGAAGTTTACTTCCATTCACTATTGATTTCAATGGGGGAAACTCAATGTGGTACAAGTTTAGCTGAATACCTTCTTTTTTTAGTTCAATGACCCCTTATTTTTTTTATTGGGAGGGAAGAGTTCTGAGTAAAGGATTTGTAAAAAAAAACAAAAAAACCAACATGCACAGTGACACAGGCTAATCCCCTATTATAAAGGTAAAGACTAGTTAAGAAACATGATGCGTGAATAAGCACATTTTGTCGGACAGTTTCTATGGAAGATACATTTGAAATACTGATTTGATTTGAATATGCTTTTATTTATTCTTTTCATACAGGTACATCTCCTGCATTTCACCATGTTTTTATCAGTATCATGTAACACTACCTATCATTTACCGTTGTTGTTTGTTAATAATACATCATAATACATTATCTAGTCCCTTTTATTTGGTTCCTGTGTATATTTATATAACTCAGATATTCATAATTTCTTTCTCATTATGTTTTATCTTAAAGGTAAATACCAGTGTTTACTTAAAAAATGAATCAATCATGGAAGTTTCTTTAAACTTTGGATTTAGAAAGAACATGGTTGGGGGAACCCAAAAAGTGCCAAAAAAAACATGTCATTGGATTAGTTTTTATTTCAGGGACCACTGAAATTTATTACTGTTCACTATAGAAGCCTATGGAAAAACGGGTATTTTCTGCATTATCCCCAATAGCATATGATTGAATCATACAATTTTCTTTTAAATCTGCATATACATTGTTGACATGTTATTCTACCCTCCCAATTAAAAATAATAAGGGGTCATTGAACTAGAAAAAAAGTTATTCAGCTAAATTTGTACCACATTGAGCTTCCCCCATTGAAATCAATAGTAAAGGGAAGTAAACTTCACTAATCCCTAAAACACATAATAATATGATAACATTCGATTTTTTGGCATTTTGTATTCTCCCAACCATGTTCTTTCTCAATACAAAGTTTGAACAAAATATATTGACTTCTAGTGTTTCATGCATTAGTTCCTTGAATTCCCGCCTGCTGCAGTGCTGACAACGCTGGTATTTATCTTAAAGTATGTTATTTTAATCTGTAGTGAACTGTAGATTTGTGGGTTCAAGTCGCGAGTTTTGTGAAAGGACTTAACAAACAAGGGTACATTTGTTCGACCAAGTTTATTGACCCAGAAACACAATCACAAGCAACAGAAATTGTTTGAATAGTTTAAGAGCTTAATTTGAAGAACAGAAGTATCTTGTTTCACGGTGCGGCCAGAGTTCAAAGTGCTAAGAGTAGACCAGATCCCCTTGCGCAGTAGGTGTACTTTTCACCTACCATCCTCAGGAAGGTGTCTGCAGTAAAGACTTGCTATGGTCGCATGTCGCCACCTGGTGGAACCACCAGGACTATACTGCTGAGGATGACCTCAGTAATACATAGATTCCTTTAGCACACAAGCACATAGATTCCTTGTGATGTGTTTTGGGGAATTGAGTGACAAGTTGCAAAAAGTATATTTTCCAAAGTGATTGATTTACAGAATCTCCTTGTTGGAATGTTATGATCTTTGTATGGTTTAGCGCCTCATGTCTTATAGATACATGCCTCAAATTTCAAGACCGTACAATAGATATGTCCGGGTATTTCTAAAGTTATCGTATGGAGTACATTTAATTACTTCACCCATAAATATTGGAAACTTGTTTTGAAACATAAATATATCAAACATAATCTATAGAAACACTCCTTACACGCCCTTAATGTTACCATTTCAAATATTGCAACTCTGATGTTATCTCAAAATCCATTTTGGGGGGATTTGTGACTCATTTCACTGTGACACATCACATACTGGTGTTTAGACATGGGTCAGATTTTCAGAGAATGTACAATTCGCTTTCACCAATCCTCTCAAACAAACCACATTTAAGATGAAAATTAGCTTCAAAACTCAGTTTAACATAATAGAACTGATGCTCTAGCACGATACAATAATAATACCAATTATAGTTTTCAAAATCATCCAACCTGCATGGTTTTATTCAGTCTGGGAGGAAAAATGTCTTTTTCCATTCAACAGTCGTACAGGTTTAGGTGAATACTGCCACGTCTACCCACAATACCAAATATACCCAGATATATCTAGCATATATTCATCATTGTTCAGCCTAATTTAGCAGGGTTTATTAAATGGGTATAGTTGCCAATTGTACATTTTCTGAAAATCTGAATCACATGTTAGTTGACAGAGCTCACACTGGGGAGTGTAACCAATCAACTCTGCCCCATCAGCAATCATAATCTCTGGCAGCAATTAAGTACCTGAAAGCGCCACCAGGGTATAATTACGTCTCCATGTCAACATATCCCTCCCAAACCATCCCATAATTCTCTCTGACAGACATGCGCACAGATTTAGTAATTGGGGCAGGATATTGGAGTTTGGCACCGATCTTGGACATATGGGTCAGATGTTCAGAAAATGTACAATGGCAGGTCTACACATTTAGTAAATTCTAGTAAATTAAACTACAATTTTGTCAATATTAGGTAAATTCAAGTATATTCGGCATTGCATTCATTCTAGCAATCTCTTTGGTTAGGTTGAGATGTATCCTAAACTTCATTTTCGTCTGAAATTTGGGTTTTTTGAGAGGATTGGCAAAGTTGAATTATACATTTTCTGAAAAACTGACCCTTATCCACATCCTCCATGCACGGTACCAGGGTCTGGACATGTCACAACCAGCCCTGGACACCTCCAGATGAAGGTACTAAACAACAAGACCTCCACTGCTGGTTCTTGTTGCAAACGCTGCTGACACAGCTGGTAATACTATAACCCAGTAATAAACAACCACTAATGAGAGCTGCGTGATCTCTCTAAATCACTCCCACTCAACTGCCAGGATAAGCCTTCTTATGACATCAGGACACATTGGTGGGATGTTCAGAAAATGCTCCACTTCGACCACATCTCTCAAATTGCGCTAGAATGAAAATGCTAAACACTGAGTATATGTGGTGTGTTTCAGGAAAATTAGTCATGAGTCGCAAAAAATATATTTTGAGATACCATTATATTTGAAAAGATGAGATCAAGCTGATTCCAATGATAGTAAACAGTCTAATAATCTAACAAGTATTTCTAGATTTTAAGTTGGATATTTTCGTTTTTGAAAAAAAAAAGTTTCCAATATTTCTGGGGATCAATAAACAGTAAAGTAACTAAATGTAGTCCATATGAGGACCTGTAAAACTACAGAATATATTACATAGATGGTCCTGAAATTTGATACACTAATTGATATAACTATATATGATAATCTCCTCAAAAATTAGAACATTCCAATGATGTGATCTTGTGAAAAAACCCTTTGAAAAATGTCAATTTTGCGACTTATGACTTATTTTCCTGAAACACATCACATATCTCAATGTATTCTGTATTGTCTAGTTATGCTGAACTGTATTTGGAACCTGATTTTAGCCTTACCAAACCTTTTCCTGTAACACATCACATATTTTCCTGAACGACATAACAAATGATGTATTTGAGTGATATTAATAGCCTTTTGAAATCAGATTTATTTTTTTCAAAAGAACAAAACTGAAAGAAGTGTTGATGAGGATAGTTGGCAGGGCCGTTACAAAGAAGATGCAGACAGTGTTGAATTAATATTTTTCAAAGTGTCTTTTTCACAAGATCACCTTATTGGAATGTTCTGATGTTCATTGGGTTTAGCACTGATAGTCATGTAAATCCATGTAACAAATGTCGGGACATTGTATTAAACATATCCTTGCATTTTGAAGGCCTTTCTATGGAGTATATTTACTTACTTTACTGGTAATTACTCACCCAGAAACATTGCAAACTTCTTTTTTCAAGGTAAAATTATCAAATTAAAAAATTAAAAAATTACTTATACCATGTTCTAGTGTTTACTATCATTGGAATCGACTTGATCTCCTCTTTTCAAATATGGTGATATCTCATAAGCCATATTTTGGGACTTATGAATCATTTCCCTAAAACGGATCACATATAGGCTAGAACAAAACGGATATTGTTTATTGGGGATTTGTATATGCGACTACGCTTGTCTGTTACAATGCATTATTATCATTAATAGATAATGAGGCCAATAAATCTTTAACAAAAATCATGAACTCATCACTAAAGGGTCAGGTTTTCAGAAAGTGTACAATTCACCTTCACCAATCCTCTCAAATAACCAACATTTAAGACAAAAATCAGCTTCAAAAAGCAGTTTAACATAAGAGGACTGATACTTTAAATCAATGTGATACCAAATATACTCAGATATACCCGGTATTGATCATTTTTTAGTCTAATTTAGCAGAATTTCCTAAATAAGTAGAGCAGCCAATTGTACATTTTCAGAAAATCTGACCCTAAAACGTCTTCGTACTAACAAGCAAGCCCTAAGGCAGGTGGGAGAAAGAGTCATTGCGATGATACCGTGAATTGAAATACTCTGCCAATAAAAATCAATTAGAAATAATAAACTACCGTGTAGTGAACAGATTTCTTGGATCAAAAAGTAACCGAGAATAGACAAAAAGATGGCTGGCAAACAGGATTATAAAAGCTAAGAAGTGGAGGAAGTGTCTCATGATCACAGATGTGGGTCAATTTTTGCAGTGGGAAATAATTATATGTAGAGAGAACATGTTTTTGTCAGTTCAGTTTTATTCAGAATCCATCCTAGAAGTGTGGTTGAGGTCCGTGGTCTCAACCTGGCAATACAAGAGTTCCTTACGGAAGTCATGATTATTTCAACAAGTAAATCAAGGTGTTTCAACATAGAAATGAAGAACATGTGAATAATTATAAAGATGTGATAAGTATAATATTCAACATGAACATGATAATTATATAACATAAACTTTGGTAGAAGTTTGAACAATGAAATAATAACTCCCAAATGAATATTACATGAAATGTTAATATTAACAGATATAATCGTTCCTCCTACTCCTGAGAGCCCTGGTGGCATCCGGAGGTATCCTCTCGTCTCCTGGACAATATCCGGACATATTCCTGAGATTATTCGGACATACTCTGGACATTAACAAAGCATACATGGATCATAACACAAGAAACAGAACAGTCACAACTAATGGCAAATACATACAACCTAAATATGAGGATGCTGGAGTATGATGCAACCATACAAGGCCTAGTGAAATCTTATACAAAGCGGTGGAGAAAGCTTCTTGAAGAAGTCGGAAATTTGTCATCTGTTTAATGTGTTAAATTTCCTTTTTGTTATAGAAGATGAGTTGGTCTTCAATGTTAAAGTTTCAATATCTGTTCTTATGGTTGTGTTCGTCTGCTGAGAGAAATGAAAATACCACAAAAACTACAAAAAATAAGGGACACAACATTAATTATGCCTTAGAGTTGTATGAGCCACGATGGCAGGTTATGTTTGAATAAAACCTTTTAAAAAAATAAATGGCAAATACATACATGCCTGTTTCATAACTGGCTGTGGAATACTTTGTAAATGTACAATTCGCCTTCACCAATCCACTCAAATAATCCAAATTTAAGACAAAACATTAATGAGGTTCAAAATGCAGTTCAACATGACCTAAGAGATTCTTTGAATCAAGTCAATAGGAATACAGATATATCTATTTTTTGTTTTTGCAACTGACTTTATTTCTGATACCTGCCTTCTGGACATATACAATTCTAATTTCACATGTCATGTAGGAAACAATAGGAAAATAAAATTCATTTTTTCAGTTTAGAAATGCGTTCTTCTATGTCCTCGGCTATACGCCGCCATATTACCTTTTCAATAGAACTTATTTTCTTAAGTTTGAATGAATACAACACTACTGTCCTTTGTTCTCATTCTCAACTCATACATGGCAGAGAGGGGGTCTACCCTACCTTTCTCGAATAACTTCTGTCTGTAGATAAAGGATTTCAACTGTAGATCAGCCAGTTAATAATTTTTTAGTTGATATTAGTTATATCAATACTGAAGATAATGTCAATTGGTTTTAGGACAATACTATTACCTTTTTGGTTGAAAATTACATTACCATCTTTATCTTTGTTGAGATATCCGCTATCGTAAATCCATCTCAATACATATTGCCAGAGCATTTTCGTCTTGGAACATGTTACCAAGAAGTGAGATATGTCATCTTTACCTTTACAGAATGAAAAAGTGTCTTTTTTAATGACATCAGACATTACAGGTAAGAACACCACGAAGCATTTTAAACTGAAACATATGTAATCTCGCTTCACTTGAGGCTTTATACGGTATCGTGAAGACATTTTTCCACTGGATTTCATTATAATTTTCTTTGGAAATCTTAAGTTTTTGTTCCCACTTCAGGAATTTCTTCCATTTAGGTTTCAACGAGGTAATCAGTTGGTTGTATATCATTTTCGCATTACACTCACATAGATCTATTTCTTTGTCATATATTACAAAGGTCACTGAGTTATTTAATACATAGTTCCTTTCTCTTTTTATGCAATTAATCCACTCACTGGGCATAGCTTTTTTAAGTAATTGTCTAGAAAAGAACGAGGGAGCAAATGGAAAATTAGTTGTTATTTCTTTGGTGGTCATCATGTTTCCATCTTCATTAAAGATATCACCCAGTACTTTTATCCCATTTTGTCTCCACTCATCCCAAGTAATCTCATATGTGCTTTTGTCGGTAGGCATTCTTCCAGATGTTTGCAAGGCATACGGTGGAGTGGAATCTGTAAAATATAGCCAGTGGTGATGAGATATGGATCATAATACTCCAGGGGAGGAACCCGTAGGAAGCTAGGCTTTTGTCTACTTAGAATGCTGGTCTACCTTATTGTAACCAACACCTTTTTGCAATAAAGAATCCTTGAATTGAATTGAATTGAATACCGATTAGCCCAAATTCTTTCTTTTAAGATTTGATCTATCTTTTCTGGTTTCAGCTTGTAATAATGCTTGTTCCATACTTCAAACAGTTCTTTATAAAAGCTGTTTAAATGAATACCAGGTTTATACCTACACAGAAATATGTCCTCTATGTCCCTCTGATGAAAGGCTTTGAGTACTTTGAACCATGATCTGTTTTTGCTTAGTACAATTCTTTTCACCCACATAATTCTATTAGTTTCATAAATTTGCCTGATCAATCTCAGATTCAAGCCACCTTTCTCTGGTTTTTGCGCTAGAAAATCAACACTTATTTCATGATGAATACTATTATACACAAATTTGAACATTATTTGTTCTATTTCTTTGAGTAAGTTTTCACCAAAATGCATACTTGACAAGGCGTGCTGGAATACCGGTAATAAGAAAACATTGCATACCATAATTCTACCTTTCATTGTAAGAAATCTGTTCTTCCAAGAGTGGACTGTATCCTTAACTTTGGATATAAGCTCACAACTATTTATGTTATACATTTCACTTTCGTCCCTTGGATTAAGAAGGTATATACCTAAGACTTTCATCTTATCCAATCAATTTCAAGCACGGATCTATTGGTTATAGGTACATCCCCATATTAAAACCTTTAGACTTCTTAGCGTTAAGAGTTAGGCCAGAGGCAAGAGAAAAATTATCAATCGTTCTGATTGCCTGTAAGAGAGAAAATTCCTCCTTAAAAATAAAGTCAAATCGTCCGCAAACTGGATTAACTTCGACTCTTGCTCCCCATGTTTTATGCCTGTTATTTCTTGATTTCTTCTTATGTTTTCAGACATTTTTTCAGCCACAATAATGAATAAGGAAGATGAAATTGGATCACCTTGTTTGACTCCTTTTTCTATGTTAAACCATGTGGAAGCATAACCATTGTTGGTGAATGAAGCTTTGGAATCTCTTAACAGCATTTTTATCCACGATATGAACATGGGGTCTATATTGTGAGCCTCCAGGGCTTTCTCTATAAAAATCCAATCAATGGAATCGTATGCTTTGGAAAAATCGACAGAAGTTATTAATCCAGTTTCATTATTATTTTCTGACCAAGAGTGGATGTCATCGATTTTTCTTATGGCCGAACCGATGAAACAGCCTTTTATAAATCCAACCTGGTCATCATTAATGATGTTGCGGATACAGAAAGACAATCTATTAGCTATAACTTTAGATATGATCTTATAATCTACATTTAAAAGCGTAATAGGTCTCCAATTTTTTAAATACATTAAATTGTTGTCTTTCTTAGGGATTACGCTTATAATTCCCCTTTTCTGGTTTTATGTCATAGACTCTTCTACTAAACAAGTTTCTAACATAGCCATGAATATATCTTTCATGACATACCAAAATAATTGGTAAAACCCTGCTCCAAATCCATCACAGCCAGGTGATTTGTGCTTTTTGAAGTCTTTTAATACTTTCTCTACTTCTTCCATAGATATTTCTCGCATTAAAAATCTATTATCTATAACGTCAAGCTTAGAAAAGTGATCAGGATTAACAAATTGATCCATAACATCAACATCAGAGTTATCTTTGCTGTATAACTTAAAATAAAATTTCTGTCCTTCAGCGATAATATCTTCGTTTTTACTTTTAATCTCGCCATCAACGTTTAACAAGTTTATAACTCTCTTTTCAGATTTATATCTTTCTAATGCACAGACATATTTAGTTGGCCTTTCTCCCTCAGTTGCCCATTTGGCTTTTGATCTTATTAAAGCACCCTCAGCTTTCTGTAATTTGTATTCGCTTATATCCTGCAAGGTATAAATTTCTTCTCTCGTCAATCTTTTTTTCGAATCAAGAGATGCTAAAAAATTTCTGTTTTTTTCGTTCTGAGCTCTTCTACTTTTGGCTAAATCGCTGCTCGTTTTGATTGCCAGCTCCCTTACTTTTAGCTTGAAAAATAAATTCCCATGCTATCTTAGGGTTAGTCGATTCATTTGGAGCATTTTCACACAATTTCTCAACACCATCAATAAAGTTAGGATTATCAAGTATTTGATTATTCAACTTCCAATACCCTCTGACTCTTTCTGGTTTGTACATAGATATATTCGCATGTACCTCAAGGTGATCAGAATGAGAGCTATAAATTGTGTTACATTCTAAAAATGCACTCCCACCTATGCATGCGCAAATTTGCGCAATTTTTCCTTTTACCACATACACCAAGTATATGATAAACCCAAACATGTCCCTGAATATCTAAGAATTCCGAATCCATTAAAAGCATGTAAATAACAAAAGGAAGTGGTACATTATCCATTCGGTGCGCACCGAATGGACGTCCATTGGATCGTCTGTCAACCAGAGATTTCACAGGGATTTTCCCCTTGTTAGCATACGTCATATATTGGAAATGAGGGTGCACCTTCAGTTGACCTTCCACCTGTTAAACAGATGTTTGTTATTTTCGTTGTGAATTATATTACCACAAAGGCAATAAGGTATTGCAGCAGGGGCCTGTTGTACTAGTGTTGCGATTCTTGCCTATGTTTTTTCCAATGTTTTTGTGGCCATTGTTGCACATCTGTGTTCAGCTCTGGCTTAATAGTAATAGATATTTAAATAATGATATTTTGTGATCAAATAGCTCTCCCCCTCCCACACTCTCCCCCTAGCTCATTAGTATTTAAGATCAGGCCTGTTTCAGTTCTGAACTTGTTAACTCCATTTAAATATAAATACCACCTGTACTCCTACCTGTGTCCCTCCCCACATTACAATATGAAAGTATAAGATATGTAACACTTTCTCCTGATCCTTTCATGGGTTAGAAAGAGATTCCTACCCATCAATGATTGTACATATGCTGCTCCTACCAGCTGGGAATTTCACGTATAGGAAGATTTTTTTTCCTACAGAAAGTGTACAGAAAGCTGCCAAGTGTACATTTTCTGGAAATCTGACCGAAATAAGGGGGTGGGTACCTCTCTCCAGGGGGACTCACTTTCAGGCCTAAAGAGGAGTAACTTCTATTTTGATTCAAACCTATATAGACTATTCCATGTTAAGATGACGTACCTCATCTACTTTGTATTTTGATATTTCTTGTACCATGTATTTTATACTGTACTGTATTTTTATTTTGTATGCCTTTTATTTACCTTACTTATATTCTAAGCTGTAAAACCTAACTATGCAAAAGTCTGTTCCTATTGTCAAGGGAACGGCCGGAAGACCTAAGTGTAAGTCCTGAATTGTACTTAGTGGCCTGTCGACCTGTTCGTCCTGTATGTTCACCTTGATGAATACAAAACTATTCTATCCTTATACAAAACAGGACTATGGGGTCCATGTCATGCTCACCTGTTGTTTATATCAGACTAATTGTGAGTTATGGTATTCCTTCTCCCACATATCGCCATCACAAACATGTGGGGCAGGTTTTCAAAAAATGTACAATTCACCTTCCCCAATCTTCTCAAATTCCCCAAATTTCAAACGAAAATTAAGTTCAAAATACAGCTCAAACAGATTGCTAGAATCAATGCAATGCCGAATACACTCGAATTTACCTAGTATTCACCAAATTACAGCTTAATCTAGCAGAATTTACTAAATATGTACAGCTCCCAAATGTACATTTTCTGAAAATCTGACCAATATTGCTGCGCAGTAATTAGTCTGAAAAATACTATAGCAAATCTAATTACAATCTATTTTCTAATCACCGTTGTCTGTTTTTCTGTTGGGCATCCTGTCTTCAAGCTACAGCATGGCACATGGCTCATTATAACCTATTAGGGGAGTTGCATGAGGGTCAGATTTTCAGAAAATGTACAATTGGCAGCTCTAAACATTTAGTAAATTCTGCTCAATTAGGCTCCAATTTGGTCAATACAAGGTAAATTCGAGTATATTTTGTATTGCATTGAATCTAGCAGTCTGTTTGGTTAGGTTGAACTGTATTTTGAACTTTATTTTTGTCTGAAAATTGGGTTGTTTCAGAGGATTGGTGAAGGTCAATTGTAAATTTTCTGAAAATCTGACCCTTTTCTGTCATCAAGCCACAGCATGAGACATAGAGTAAACTGATATAACTTAATAGGGGAGTTGTATGTGCCACTGTACATGTCTGTTACAGTGCATGCTGGGATGGGTTCGGTCAAAATCTACGAAAGCCGAGCCTGGTCACACACTAAAAAAAAAGTAAACAAGTTTTTAAATGTTGAAATAAAAATAATTACATTAAACAATAAATAGAATGAACAAAAAGAAGTTAGAATAAAAAAAGTTTTGAAGGTTAAAAAAAGATTAAAAAGTATAAAAGTTGATGTGCAAGACAACAAGAACAACAACAAATTAAATGCAAAATAAATTGAAACGAAAACAAATCTGACATGCAAATATCTAACAATTTTCTATCGAAAAATTCATTGAATTCATCAAAAATCTCATACCTTGTAAAAATAAATGATCTATGAAAACTAAATGCATGATGTGAAAGATGGACACATGTGTTGTGGAAACATGTACATAATACACGGATATTAACATGAAAACATGGCATATTGTCCATAGGTTTTACACCATATCATTTGTGATGTGTTTCAGGAAAATGAGTCATAAGTCCCCCAAAAAAGATTTTGAGGTAACATTATATTTGAAAAGATGAGATCAAGCCGATTCCAAAGATAGTAAACAGTCTAATAATCTTATAAGCATTTCTAGATCTTAGGTTTGATATTTTCATTTTTGAAAAACATGTTTCCAATATTTCTGGGGGTCAGTTAACCATAAAGTAACTAAATGTAGTCCATATCAGGCCCTGTAAAACTAAAGGATATATTACATAGATTGTCCTGAAATTTGATACATTAATTGATATAGCTATAGGTTATAAACTCTTCAAAAATCAGAACATTCCAATGATGTGATCTTGTGAGAAAAACACTTTGAAAAATATCATTTTTGCGACTTATGTATCATTTCAAATGTTAAAAACAAATGATCGTGCCCTGCTCTCACATGTCAGCCGTTTGTTATTCAACTGTCATAAGGGAAAATTGATATTTTTCAAAGGAATTAATTCACAGGAGCTCTTTTTGGGAAAATTCTCACTAAATGCTTTAAAACAATTAAGAATTGAATTGAATGTAATAATTTACTAGCGATAATAAGAGTAAAGTACAGGTATGAATACGTTTCGTGTAAATCTTCTCATACTAGTAACTTGTTTTGAGATTTGTGTAGCATGAGGGTAAAATGTGATGTGTTTTAGGAAAATGAGTCATAAGTCGCGAAAATTGGATTTTGAGATATCATCATATTTGAAGAGATGGGACCAAGCTGATTCTAATGAATGCAAACATTATGGATATCTAATAAGTACTTTCATCTTTTTAGTCAGATATTTGTATTCATGCAAAAAAAAGTTTCTTTCTAAAAAAATATTTCTATGTTGATAATTATCAGTAAAGTAGCTCAATATACTCAATAGGATGATCTAAGTAACGCACTGATTATACTTATTATACAGTTTTGAATGTTGGTACATGTATTCATGAAACCACAAGGACTAGACATCTTGTAAGTAAACAACTTTGAAAAATATCAATTTTGCGACTCATGACTCATTTTCCTGAAACACATCACAAATAGACCGAAAATGTACAGTTCACCTTCACAAATCCTCACAAATAACTCAAATTTGAGACAAGGATCAGGTTAAGGATGTAGTTCAACATAACCAAAAAGACTCCTTGAATCAATGCAGTATCAAGCGTACTCAGATGAACCTGGTATTGACAACTTTCCCAGTCTCATTTAGCAACATTTACCAAATGTGTAGACCTCCTAATGGTACATTTTCTGATGGTCTGACCCTTAAGAATATCGGAAACTCCCGAAACTGTACGCAAATAAATTATTTAAAAGAAAAATAATAGTAAGAGGATCTGACCAATGCGTAGGGACAGGTAGAGTGGTATGGCTCCACCCAGGGTATGGGTCAGATTTTCAGAAAATGTACGATTCAAATTCACCAATCCTGTCAAATCACCTATATTTAAGACAGGAATCAGCGTCAAAATGCACTTTTTTTCTTTTTTTTTTTTTAAATTTCAACTGGGTACCTCACCTCCAATGGGGGTAGGATGTTACGGTGTAACCCAGCCTTGTATAACATAATTCATACATATGTACATTCGAGAGATAGAACAAATAGGATAATCACTGAGAAGTGTGACCTCATTTGTCTAAGTCTACTTTATCTACAGAGTAATCATTACAATAATTATTACAGAAGGGACAAATGCATTTATCTGGAATATCCAGAGAGTGATCCAGAAATTCAATTATTATAATCAAGTGTGCTTTTTAGCCATTTTTTTTGTAGGGATTTAACATAACAAAACACATACTTTAAATCAACGCCATGAGAAATATAATTAGATGTGTCTGGTATTCATCATTCTTCAACCTAATTAAGTAGAAACTCCTAAATGTGTAGAATTGCAGATTGTTCATTTTCTGACGACCTCACCCATATCGACCTAGAACATTACCACAAAGTTAAATTTGATATTTTTATGTTTGCACAAAAAAATTGCAATATTTCCTAGCATTGACAAAATTGCAGTCTAATTTAGCAGAATTGCCAAATTGCAGTCTAATTTAGCATAATTTACGAAATATGTACATCTGCCAATTGTACATTTTCTGAAAATCTGACCCATAAAATTATATTCAATACTGAGAGATCTTGTGCATAAACCTTTTTGACAAATATCAATATTGCGACTCATGGTTCATATTTCTGATACACATCACAGATGAGTCTTATAGTCAGGGGCCAAATCTTCAAAAAATGTACACTTGGCAGCTCAACACATATAGGAACTTCTGCGAAATTAGACCAAAACTCGGCAACACTAGGTAGATCTGAGTATATTTAGTATTGATTCAAACAATCGGTTCAGTTATGTTGAACTATAATTTGAACCTGATTTTTGTCTGAAATTTGGGTTATTTGAGAGGATTGATGACGGCCAATTGTACATTTTCTGGTGAATTCAGCCTGGAATGCCTCATGCAGGGGTGCAGACCCCGAGCATTACTACAGAGCGGCTGCATCGTCCATCATACTATAACCGCTTCTGTAAGTCCCGCAGTTGTAACCAGCTGTGCCTGCAATGCCTGCTTATGGGTCAGATTTTCTGAAAATGTACAATTGGCAGCTGTACACATTTAGTAAATTCTGCTAAATTAGGCTGCAATTTGGTCAATACTAGGTAAATTCGAGTATATTCGGCATTGCATTGATTCTAGCAATCTGTTTGGCTAGGTTGAACTTTTTTTTTAGCTTTATTTTCATCTCAAATTTTTGTTATTTGAGAAGATTGGCGAAGTTGAATTGTACATTTTCTAAAACTCTGACCCGTATAATACTGACAAATATCATGCCTCAACGGAACAGCAGTCTAAAGTAGTAAAAATACATTTGTAATAGGGTCAGGTTTTGTAAAATAACCAATCTACAGTTCTACACATCTCTCAAATTCTGCTAAATTAGAGTGAAAAATGATAAATACTAGGTAAATCTGAGTGTATTGGTGTATTGTGTTCATTCAATAAATCTGTCGGGTTATGTTGAACTGTATTTTGAACCTAATTTTCGTCTTAAATTTGTGTTATTTGAGGGGATTGATGAAGGCCGATTGTACATTTTCTGAAGACTTAACCCAATAATTGAAAAGATGAGTTCTAGCCGATAGTGGCGACCTTACCCTTTCCGATACGCTATGAGCAATGGATAGGGATATTGTTGTGATCACATTTCATCCGGCGGCCTAAAGGTCACTGATAGTTCTGCGTAGAAAATCACAAGTAACGAAGTCAAAATGTGTGATGTGTTTCAGGGAAATGAGTCATGAGTCGCAAAATTGCTATTATTCACAGTCATTTATTCATGAGATTTCTTTGCTGGAATATTTTAATTGTTGGGGTGCTTAATGCTGCTAGAATATTGATACATGTACGAAATTTCAAGGCAATGTATTAAATATATGTATGCATTTCTAAGGTCATCTTATGGAGTATATTTAGGTACTTTATTAATGATTATCCCCCAAAAAATATCTATAACTTTTTTTCAAAGATAAAGATATCAAACTTGTAATACAGAAACATTATTTATATGTCCTTGATTTCTACTACCATTAGAATCGGCTTGATCCCATCTATCATAATATGAAGATATTCTTTTTTTTGCGACTTGTGACTCATTTCCCTTTGATACATCACAAATGTGAGGTGTTTCAGGAAAATGAGTCATAAGTCGCAAAAAATAGATTTTCAGATACCCTTATATCTGAAAAGATGAGATCAAGCCGATTCCAATGGTAGTACACAGTCTAAAGTCTAATAATCTCATAAGTATTTCTAGATTTTAAGTTTGATATTTCCGTTTTTGAAGTTTCAAATATTTGTTGGGGTCAATAAACAGTAAAATAACTAAATGTAGTCCATATGAGGACCTTTAAAACTAAAAGATATATTACATAGATTGTCCTGAAATTGTGTACACTAATTGATATAGCTATGTGATGAACTCGCCAAAAATCAGAACATTCTAATAATCTGATCTTGTAAAAAAAACACTTTGAAAAATATCAATTTTGCGACTTGTGACTCATTTTCCTGAAACATATCACACATGGATTCAACGGGGGTCCGTTACACGTATAAGCTACCAAATTATGTTTTAGAATTCAATTCCATATAGTGCACAGTCTGCACCCAACATTATCATTATTTTGAAACTTTTAAATATATATTAGATTATATTATACCTTTAGAATTCAAATTCATATAATAACTTATTATATTTGACACTGCAAAGTCTGGACCGACCATTATCATTATATTATGAAAACTTTAGATTATATTATATCTTCGCTAGTTGAGAAGCTAATGTATATTGTTATTATAAACAACTTCTCCCATTAGGAAAATGAGTCAATAGGAGTCGCATAGACGCCATTTTGAATCTTGATTCATATGGAATTATGGGAGTAAAGGTACAGCATAAAATCTACAGAAAACATTCAATCTTTAGTTTGGAATTTTTGTCAGTCCTTCAATATCAATATCCATGTGTTTTAGATGTTTCTATAACACACAACTTCACCTTTCCCATCATGCATTTGGTTTCTATAGATCATTTACACAACCTATGATATCGTTGAAAACATTCTTGCAATTTTCCAGAAAATTGTTGCTAAATAGTTGTATGTCAGATTTGAACTGAATCTATCCCAGCATGCACTGCAGTAGACATGCGCAGTGAGACATGCATATCCCCTATTGTACATCCCAGCATGCACTGCCATAGACATGCGCAGTGAGACATGCAAACCCCCTATTGTAATCGCCTGAAAATGTACAATGTTTGGTCCTTGGGCTGCTCAAAGCTTTTTTATTTGTGATGCTTCAGGACAATGAGTCATAAGTCGCAAAATGGATATTATTGAAAGTGATTCATTTAAAAGATATCTTTGTCCGAATATTCTAATTTTTGGGTTGCGTATGCATGTATGTATCAATTTTATTTCCAATTTACAAGTATATTGATTCGGAAAAAGGGAAAGAAGCGTCTACACAATCACTCCTTTAAACATCCTTTCGTGAAAGCTATCTTTCTCAGGTCTTCCAGGCATCCCTGAAGTATGATGACCATGAGCATTTATATGATACATTAGAAAGTTTGATATTTGCAAACTTTCTTTATACTTTCATTACTGATTTAGACATACAATATTTGAGAATTGAAAATTTTGTGGAAAATTTTAAGCACCAAATATTTAAATTAATACTATACATTCAAGCAGTAGTATTATTCTTAAAGTTAACAGATTATTTTACAATTATAATGATACAATACCGACTCTTTATGTTTCTTTCTTGAATTATTTCGGAATGTAAAGACAATGTGTACACACTGTACATATATCCAACACTGTATATGGGTTTACAAACCATAGTGAGGATTTTGATTTTCAGATTTTCATTTTGTATTCTCGGTAAGTATATTTTCATTTTTGCTATTTCGTTAGATTACTTCTTTCTTTTCTTTTGACATTTTCTCCAAAAAGGTGAAAAGGTTAAAATTGCGTAATGCTGCTAGTAACATCAATACGTGTACATATCTCGAGGCAATGTAATATTTATATTTCTAAGGTCATCTTCATTGAGTATATAGGTAATTTATTAGTAATTATACACCCGCAAATATTAATGACTTTTTTTTTTTTAAATAAAGAATCAAACGTAAATTATAGTCCTGCTTGTAATTAGTACTGCTTATATGACCTATTGTTTATTTCGATTAGAATCGGTATGATTCCATCTTTTCAAATATCATAATGTTTCAAAATCCCATTTTTTTCGGCTTGTGATTCCCTTTTACCCTTGCATCTAATAAGCGATGTTAAAGTGAAACAAGAGCGATCCAATGGAATCAGTAATTGTGCTTTCTTAGTGAACCATTTTCATTCATTGGTTGTAAATCAAAAATACATGCATGTCGACTATTAATTGTTATATGATGTAGAATTTCCATCAAATCTTGTATAAGTATTACTAACATAACACATCTGAATCAAATATCTGTCAATCATTAACAATTTAAATTTTCCACTAAATATAATATTGTCAAAATATATTGTAAACTTATGGTTGTACAACTGCATATATATATCAGACAGTCGTTACATTTTCCACAAATGTATAACAATAAATCTAAAACATTGTCATAGTCTAAATTATCAGGAAATCTGGGAAGATCAACATACCAAATAGCATGTGATGACCGATTACATATTGTATATTATATATTATATACATTCCCTTTTTCTTCTTTATGTAACTGTACCATTGATGATGAGAAATAAAAATTCTATAATAATAATAATAATAATAATAACCAACAGCGAGGCATGAGCACAACATAATTATACAAGCAGTCCAGTGGAATCCCAGCTTTAAAGGACTATCAGGAATAGAAGCAGTCCAGTGGAACCCCAGCTTTAAAGGACTATCAGGAATACAAGCAGTCCAGTGGAACCCCAGCTTTAAAGGACTATCAGGAATACAAGCAGTCCAGTGGAACCCCAGCTTTAAAGGATTATCAGGAATACAAGCAGTCCAGTGGAACCCCAGCTTTAAAGGACTATCAGGAATACAAGCAGTCCAGTGGAACCCCAGCTTTAAAGGACTATCAGGAATACAAGCAGTCCAGTGGAACCCCAGCTTTAAAGGACTATCAGGAATACAAGCAGTCCAGTGGAATCCCAGCTTTAAAGGACTATCAGGAATACAAGCAGTCCAGTGGAACCCCAGCTTTAAAGGACTATCAGGAATACAAGCAGTCCAGTGGAATCCCAGTTTTAAAGGACTATCAGGAATACAAGCAGTCCAGTGGAATCCCAGCTTTAAAGGACTATCAGGAATACAAGCAGTCCAGTGGAATCCCAGCTTTAAAAGACTATCAGGAATACAAGCAGTCCTGTGGAACCCCAGCTTTAAAGGACTATCAGGAATACAAGCAGTCCAGTGGAATCCCAGTTTTAAAGGACTATCAGGAATACAAGCAGTCCAGTGGAATCCCAGCTTTAAAGGACTATCAGGAATACAAGCAGTCCAGTGGAATCCCAGCTTTAAAAGACTATCAGGAATACAAGCAGTCCAGTGGAATCCCAGCTTTAAAGGACTATCAGGAATACAAGCAGTCCTGTGGAACCCCAGCTTTAAAGGACTATCAGGAATACAAGCAGTCCAGTGGAATCCCAGCTTTAAAAGACTATCAGGAATACAAGCAGTCCAGTGGAATCCCAGCTTTAAAGGACTATCAGGAATACAAGCTGTCCAGTGGAATCCCAGCTTTAAAGGACTATCAGGAATACAAGCAGTCCAGTGGAATCCCAGCTTTAAAGGACTATCAGGAATACAAGCTGTCCAGTGGAATCCCAGCTTTAAAGGACTATCAGGAATACAAGCAGTCCAGTGGAACCCCAGCTTTAAAGGACTATCAGGAACAGCAGCCTCAACAGCTTATAATCTATGGTCTCATATGTGAACTTGAATTTATATTTGTGATGTGTTTCAAGAAAATGAGTCATAAGTGTTTCTTTCCACAAGATCACATTATTGGAATGTTCTAATTTTGTTAGGGTTCATCACCTATAGCTATATATATCGATGTAGTGAATTTCAGGACAATCTATATAATTTATCCTTTCGTTTTAAAGGTCCTCATATGGACTTTATTTAGTTACTTTACTGTTTTTTGACCCCTAGAAATGTTGGAAACTTATTTTTTCAAATCTAAAATATCAAACTTAAAATCTAGAAATAATTATAAAATTATTATACTGTATACTATCGTTGGAATCGGCTTGATCTCAACTTTTCAAATATAATGATATCTCAAAATCTATTTTTTGCGACTTATGACTCATTTTCCTGAAACACATCACATTTAATGCTACCAAAATTGTTTTCCCTTGAGTCTGTGAGATTATTAATGTATTTGACACTGAAACCAGCTCAATAAAATTTCTTAACAAAAAAAAAATAAAAATAAAAAAAAGGAGTCACAATCGCTTAATTGGTGTTTTTCAAAGTTGTTAACTTACAAAATGTCTTGCTTGGAATATTTTCATTTATTGGTTGTCTAGCCCTTGTAGTTGCATAAATACATGTACCAAAATTCAAGACTGTTTATTTATTACATCAGTGCGTTACTTAGATCATCCTATTGAGTATATTTACCTACTTTACTTGTAATTATCCACCTAGAAATATTGCAAACTTTTTTTTAAAATAAAACTATCTGACTAAAAAGATGGAAGTACTTTTTAGATATCCTTAATGTTTACAGTTATTAGAATCGGCTTTGTCTCATCTTTTCAAATATGACGGTATCTAAAATTCTAATTTTCGCAACTTGTAACCCTTTCACCTTTAACACATCACATATATACAAGTAGAATCCCAACTTTAAGGGGGACTATCAGGAACAACAGCCTCAACAGAAGATTCTTGAGCCGTTTATTGAAAACAGATCAATTTCTGAAGTCAATGATTGAAGACAGATTGTCCTCTGCACAGGAATACTGTAAGATGGTCAGATTTTCAGAAAATGTACAATTGGCAGCTGTACACATTAAGTAAATTCTACCAAATTAGTCTGCAATTTGGTCAATACTAGGTAAAGTCAAGTATATTCAGCATTGATTGATTTTAGCAATCTGTTTGGTAAGGTTGAACTGTATTTCAAACTTTATTTTCGTCTGAAATATGGGTTATTTCATAAGATTTGCAAAGCTGAATTGTGCATTTTCTGAATATCTGGCCCAAGGAGAAACCGAGAGGACTGAAAACCTCCTACTAGCCGGAGAGTCCTTTCAACTGCAGTCAAAGTTTTTCTATTCATGTGAATCCAATTGAAAGACGACAATCAAAGCTACTGAATGGGCTGAAACATGAATTGTCACAATGTAACTACAGCAGCTGATACCAGATTCAAAATAAAAGCCCTTGCACACCTCAAAGCCTCTCCCCCGTAACCCCCACCATACACTATCCCCACCACCTTCCCAATCTCCCCCTAATAACCTCACCCTGATAACTTACACCCCTTTCTACTCCTACCCTTTGCTCTCTGCACACTTCTTAACACCTGTGATTGCCCGCCATTACACTGACATAGTACAATGCCAGAGGGCACAAAAATAATCAAAAAACACAACCGACTGATTACGACCATCATTCAAACATTAACCCAGAAGTACAGCTGGGCGAACAATACTAGTCTAGACTAGTCATGAGTATTCTAATCATAATTATTATTATTATTATTATTATTGTATTGTATCACACTATCAACTTATTTTTTATTGTGTCCAACTTATTTTTATTGTGTATTACCATGTGTCGTACCATCCATTATATGTTTTAGATAGTTGTGTTAGTTCATTTTTCTAAACTTGTTAATGTAGACTGCAGCAGCAGGTAGAAGGCCACAATTTACTAGTGTTACCTGTTCTCGACTGTTTTATTGTGATTCATGTCTTGAGATGCTGGATGAATAAAATCTTTAAACAAAATATATGGTCCATTCCTACGAAATGGGCCCAGTGGCCTGAAACCATTGTACAAAAAAATTCCTTTAATGTTTTTCATAGTTAGGGAACTTAAAGTATAGTAATGGAAGCTTTTAAATCTAAATTTGCTACAGACTTCATCAAATAGTTTCTATTCTACATAAAATCAATGACTGGGTTAGGATTGCCTATGTTTTTACGTCGCACATCAAATTAGCATTGTATACTATGCATTTTGGCAATGGGACATTTGTTTTGGTTAGATTAAGCAATTTATTACAAAATAGGGTCAATTCAACATGTGTTTGGCAGTTTATGGTGCAAGGACTCTCCCAATTTGATATAGGAATGTCAAAATTAAAAACAACTTTGTTTTTCAGTTATAGGCTTTTTCAGGCATTACCTTTTTTTTTATCTACCACTGTTTTCTTCATAAGCAAGAAATATAAGAAAAAACGACTCAGATAGCTTTGCTATCACCTTACCTTGAAGATTAAATTGTTATTTCTGATAGAGATTATATTTCCATTTTCTAAACCAGCTTGAAAATATGGGCGACGTAAAAACGCTATAGAACTATTCTCTGAAAAATCTTGCTTTTCAGTGATGGAAATAAGAAAAAATGAAATTTAGATTAAAGATAAGAGGTTTCTGGATAATATTTCCGATAAACTCTTGTTCTCCTCTATTTAATCCTGAAATAAATGTTATCCAGAGTCAATTATCTAGGAATCTATGGCCGAAAACGTTCATTTTAAATATTTAAATCAATAAATGTGATGTGTTTCAGGAAAATGAGTCACAAGTCGCAAAATTGATATTTTTCAAAGTGTTTAATTTCATAAGATCTCTTTATTAAAATGTTCCGGTTTTTAGTGAGTGTAGTACTCATAGTCAGATGAATCCATGTAACAAATCTTGGGACATTGTATTAATTATATCCTTGCATTTTGAAGGCATTCATATGGACTATATTTAATTACTTTACTGGTAATTATTCATCCAGAAACATTGCAAACTTTTTTCTCTCTCTATGCAAAAGGCATATTTCTGTTCGGATTACTCAAGGGATCTGGATGATTATATATCAGCAGAAAGCTGACAATGTTGCGGTTTGTTTGGTATATGTTACATCATTCTGTCTTAAATAGTTCTGCCTCTATCGACCAAATGTTGCGACCTAAAAACGTGCGACGTAAAAACGTGCGACCTAAAATCGGGTGTTTTCCCACTCTATGCACAAGACATTTCTGTTCAAACCATTTAAGGGATATGGATGATCTTATATCAGCAGAAAGCTAATATTCTTGCGGTTTGTCTGGTCTATGTTACAACTTTCTATCTTAAATCGTTTTGCCTCTATCAAGCAAATGCGATGTGCGACGTAAAAACGTGCGACGTAATAACATACAATGTGCGACGTAAAAACAAGTGTTTTCCCCTTCTATGCACAAGACATATCAGTTCAGACCATTCATATTGCATACACAACAAGAGAATTGGTTGCCCAATATATTCATATTAGTTTTAAATGATTTTTTTCAATAGTATGGAAAAGCACAATCAATGAATGTGGCGACGTAAAAATACACATAATTAGCCATTTTCCAACTGAATTTATTCCAATAAGCATAATATCATTACTATTGATCCTATTGAGACTCTTGAGGTATCAAAAGTTAGAGATTTGTATGCTTATATATCAAATCGTTTTGATTGCTATATCCTCCAACAAATTCATTGCATTAAGGTGGGAAACATGTGCGATGTAAAAACACAAAAAAAATAATTGTAACTTTGTGTGAGCCATATTTTTTTCTAAAAGTAAGTTGGGTTATCATTATGCATAAAAAGTTGAACCTGGTGACTAAGGACAATTAATCAGATATAAGAAAATAAGAATTGGTGTAAATTTCTGATTCCCCAGCTTCCAAATGTTAAATTATTGACAATTTTCCATGAAAATATCAATTTAAAACGGCTTTAACCAACAAAATATCTATCAGTCCTATAATAATGTATATATCAAAGGAATTGTCATGCCAAGAGGAATATGTTGGTAGGATCTGTTTTAACATCAATGAAGTTTACCCTGAGATATGAAGCATAGAAGGGCCAAAGGTAGGGAAAAAGGGCCTGGGCCCATTTCGTAGGAATGGACCATATATATATATAATTTTGTCCAATAATTACATGCCAATCACAATTCACAATGGCGGCTATGCAAATCCCCTATCCATCAATTCGCCGATAGGCCGAAGCTGACATCAGCTTAGTCTGTTACATTCAGTGAATAAGGAAAACGATGAATCCACCTTCAATGAGTCACAAGTCGCAAAAAGTGAATTTGGAGTTTTTAGAGTGTACAATCCACCTGCACCAATACTGTCCAATAACCCACATTTTACAAGACAGAAATGAGCTTCAAAATACAGTTTAACAAAGCAAAACAGATACTCTAAATCAAAGTGATACCAAATATACTCAGATGTACCCGATATTCATCATTTCTCAGCCAAAATTAGCAGGCTGCAGAATTTACTAAATGTGTAAAGCTGCCTTTACTATTAGTGTTTTATTACCGTTGTGGGGATATCTCGATGGGCATGCAATGCAGATACCCTCGGCCTAGCACGTCCCCAACCTCCCAACGCAGGGCCGATTCTACTAATCTAGCCCTGCTCCATTCTTAGGGCTTTCTGCGGACAGAACTCCTGCTGCGCACATCTGGTTTCTTTATCTAGATGGGACCGAGGTGATAGGGGAGTTGCATGTCTGCTTACCTGAATCTTGAGTCAAATGGAACTATGGGACCTATGATACAGTGTAAGTTCCATGTAAAAAATAGCTCAAGTTCATCATGGGATATTTAATGATGCTCTAACCTCAATATCCATGGGCTTTACATGTTTCCAAAGCACAAACCCCCATCTTTCCCTGACTTGTGCAGTGGTACATACAATTCCCCTATTGAAGGAGGGTGTAACAGGGCCTGGACAAGTGACCACAGATAAAAATAGGTGCGTACAGAAAGCTTGACGCAAGCCCAGTGATTGGATGAGAGGGCTGATGAATTATTCATAAATCCCCGAAAAAGGCTAAGGACGTCGCAGGGTGTCTTGAGGGAGGAACGAAACTGAGAGACATCCTGCGTTTTGGAGGATGGCACGTCCCGAGAAATACCCACAGCGGTAGTAATGTACAAACAGTTAGTGTTATGTTGGTGGGTTGTAGTCATTATATTTGAAAAGATGAGATAAAGCTGATTCCAATGATCGCAAACAGTCTAATAATCTAATAAGTATTTCTAAGTTTTATATTTTCGTTTGGATTTTAAGTTTGATATTTTCGTTTTAGAAAAAAAAAGTTTCCAATATTTCTGGGGGTCACTAAACAGTAAAGTAACTAAATGTAGTCCATATGAGGACCTTTAAAATGAAAAGATGTATTAGATTGATTGTCCTGAAATGTGATACATCGATATATATAGCTATAAGTGATAAACCCGCAACAAATTAGAACATTCCAATAATTTGATCTTGTAGAAAAAACATTTTGAAAAAAATCAATTTTGCGACTTATGGCTCATTTTCCTGAAACACATCACAAATGGGCTGAACTTTGAATCATCACAATGCACCTACAGCAGCTGATATACGAGGAAAATAACATCAACATGGGCCAGATTTTCCGAAACTGTACGATTGGCAGCTCTACACATGTAGGACATTCTCCTAAATTAGGCTGAGAAATTATGAATGCCGGGTATATCTGACTACATTTGGGATCACATAGATTTGAAGTATTAGTTTTGCTGTTAAACTGCATTTTGAAGCTCATTTTCGTCTTAAATTTGGGTTATTTGAGAATATTGGTGAAGGTAAATTGTTCATTTTCTGGTGATTACACCGATAGGTGACACAGCTACACACCCATCCCATGGACGGCTACATGTAGCCGTCCATGGACGGCTATGGTAACACACCTTTAGCCGCGCGACTGGTTACTTTTGGCCAGGGTGAACGATGGCCGTGGGAGGCTACAGTAAGCCTCCTTTGGAAAGCTAATAACTGGCTTGTGCACATAGGGAGCTTATACAAATGTTCCTAAATATTTGTATGTCAGATTTCATCAAAATCCATCCCATCATGCACTCTAACGGACATGTGTAGTGGCACATGCAAGTCCCTTTTTGTACATTTTTGACAATATCACGCTTAGAAAGGTAGAGGTAAATTGTCTGCATTAGGATGACAAACAACATCTTGACAAATGCATTGGCATATTGTTGCATGATCGATATTCTCCTGCTGTTTATACGGGTCAAGTCTTCAGAAAATGTACAATTCACCTTCCCCAATCCTCTCAAATAACCCAAATGTAGGACGAAAATCAGGTTCAAAATACAGTACAACATTTATTGAATGAATACAATACAGAGTATACTCAGATATACCTAGTATTTATCATTTTTCACTCTAATTTGGCAGAATTTATGAGATGTGTAGAACTGCAGATTGTACATTTCCTGAGAATCTGACCCACATACAATTCTGCAGTCAAATAGGACGAGAATACATGGCCAGGGATCAGTGATAATTAGGGAATTGAGCATCAGTAAGCCACTCTGCGGCTCCAAATACATGGGTCAGATTTTCGGAAATTTTGCATGATGGGAAAGATGGGGACCTGTGTTATAGAAACATGTATGATGCATGGATATTGACATTAGCGCATTGATAAATAGTCCATGATGAACATGGCATGTTTTTTATAAGTTTTAGACTGTACCATCAGTCCCATAATTCCATGCGAAACAGGTTCAAAATGGCGGCTATGCAAATCCCCTATTGTGAGATGAAACATTTTGCTTGATATGTTACATCACGTTTTTCCCGCCATGTTTTGCTGAACCCCTTTCTTAGGCCAAAAAAAAATAGGTGTGTTTCCGATTTATCTGGCTGAAAACTAGGTAGGGGGGGGGTGGTAACTTTTTCTTTTTTGTTATTTGTTTTTGTTTGGAAACCACCTCCCAGGAACTGAAAAAATGTCTTTTCATAACAATAGTTGTTTTGAACAAGGGAAATGTGCTTTTTGACAGTTTCGGGTTAGGAAAGCACATTTTCCTACTTTTTATGTCAAAAAATGCAAAAAAAGTTCTTATATACATCCTCATACGGGACAAGTAATGACACATGTCAAAAACACATTTTTACTGCATTGTCACAGTAATTGTACTCAGCTAAACTTGTTTTACAAGTAGTACCAGGGGCGTCGCTGGCAATTTCTAAGTGTGGGGGGGGGGGGGGACATATTTGGGTATCATGGACCTTTTTCCCATATTCATGTATGAAGTGTACAACAACATGAATCATTTTTCAAGTCTAAAATTAGTTCAAAGATGCCATTATCTCATGTAAAACACTGATGGATTATAATGATGTCAGTTCATTTTCTTTGATTAATCATTTCAAGACATTCAAGTATATTGTTACAAATCACTAACTAGAATCAGAAAGAGGTACAACAATCATTAAATATACATCATAGAAGTATGAGAAAATTTCAAAACATATCTGACCTATGATATAAGAAATGTTATTAATGCAAGGAAAGGTACATAATAGTAGGTTTGAAAACAGGCTCTCACAATTCGCCTATCCTTTATTATCTTATGTATTGACCCCAGACGGCATGGGCGGTCAGAAAAGGATGCCAGGTTTGATATAACACTGCCGTAGCGTTTGCATACCAAGTATGTATACCATCGGTAAACATTATAAATGAAGGCCATCTTATTAAAAGCAGCTTAATCATTGAGAAAAACATTCACATCAAGTTAATACGAAGACAAAATGATTCCCAAGATGGAATTTTCATAGATCAAGCCCATAGAGATTGGCCTGGCTGCGGTGTGATGTGTTGACTTAAATGGCAAAGGTACAGAACAAAACTGTTGATACGCCTTATAGTAGGTGGCGCCCTGGGCATTACAGGATAGGCAAATTATTTAAGTTCTCATGTATTATACCGTTCTCTAATTTTTAATAACAATTCAGTTATTATTGACCAAACTATAATGAGAAAAATTGGTCTTGTATTTCATATTTTTTTTAGGAATTTTATTACTTCTATCAAAAATAACTTCACAGAGTTGATATGCATAAAAATCTGTATGCCTGACTGACAGTGGACAATTTGTATTATGGATAATAAACGTATAAACAGACTGTTCAGCAGAAAAAATAGGAATTATAACATTTCATTTAAACTTTGCCTCATGAAAGAACATGGTTAAGTGAATTCAAAAAGCAAATAAAAACAATTTGTCACCGGGTTAGTTTTCATTTCAGGGAGCTCTGAAATGTATTACCATTCACAGTAGGATTCTATGGGAAAAGGACAATTTTTTCCATCTTTCCAGTATAAAAGTAAATGGAATTTAACTTTTTATAATCCTATTGCTTTACAAGCAAAAAAAGGAGGGGTTGGGGTCACCAGCTTTTTTTTTAAAAAAAAAACATCATCGGCTGAATTTTCATTATGATGAGCTAAAAACAGGAGGATTGATAATTTTGTATTAACGATTTTCAGGACTAAATAATATTTTTCAAAATATATTAATAACCTGTTTGTTCATGCATGGGGGCAAACTGATAGCTAAGATTGCTATGTTTTGAAGAATTTGCAAAAGAAATATGGGTTTCAATCATCTGAAATCTTGGAAAAAGGGAGGAAATATCCATTTTCTTTACAAACTTCAATAGTAACCATTGGTGGTCCCTAAGATGAAAAAGAAAATTGTGACGAAAACTATTTCTTTTCTTTTTTTTCACCCAATTATGATCTTTTTCAAGACAAAGTTTGAAACAAATATTGTGAATTCTAACTGTCCGTGCATGAAAACGTTTTGATATAAAATATTCTCATGTCTAAATGTTAGAAATCCATTTAAAACAATAATGAAATGTAATTTTAAGGGAACAAGCAGGGAACTTGCACATGGAAATTATTTACTCTTTTATAAAAAGGACCAAAATAGTATTTCTCCAATAGTGGAATAGTACATGTGTCTAAGGATCAAGACTCTATCTAACACAACAACACAACATACCTCAATGATACAGTACAATAACACTTATTTTTCTACCTTTGAAAAGGGACTGGCATATGAGAATTATTATCTGTACACTTGTTATTGACCGAGGGAGCGCGGGAAGTTAGAGGGCGTTAGCCCGAGATCTTCTGTGCTCCCGAGGTCACTAACAAGTGTGCAGACTTCACCTGAGCTTTGTTCCATATTTATTACACCCCATTAATAAATAAAAAATATAAATAATTAAAAATAAAAGAAGTAATTCACATTTTGGGCGGACCTACTTGTTGTATGTCCCCAGGGTGACATAACTCACATATTATGCACCACTTTGACCAAGTGTGACATACAATGCTGAAGGTATAGGAAGTAACAGCACAGGAGTGTGATAAAGCTGGTGTCACATTGATTTAAAGTTCAGCTCTGTGATGTTAAACTGTATTTCTAAGCTTCTTTTCGTCTTAAATGGGGGTTATTTGAGGGGACTGGTAAAGACGATTGGTGAAGGCGATTGGTGAAGGCAATTTTCTGAAAATCTAACACCTTATCCTAGACTGAAGCAATATGGTACCTGAGTTTGTAATTAAGAATTATTCACAGCAGATTGACGTGTGGACACTGTAAAGTTCAGATCGCAGCCATACAATTCCCTGGGTGCCTAACAGTCACTTACAGTCACTGATTGCATTTGTGTCTTACCAAAGTCAGATTGTCATAATTACTGCTAGTAAAGGGACATCCTCATCTTCTTCCTGTTAAAAGTTTAAATTGCCTAGTCATTCCAGACCCATCTAAACGTCATACAGATATTATGAATACAGAATATTAAATGATTCTGGAATAGTTCATCCAGGTGCAAAATTTCATCTCTCAAAGTATCCCTGACAGTCACTTACAGTCGCTGATTGCATTCTTGTCTCACTTGTCATTCCAGACCCGTTGAAACGTCATACAGATAGAATATCAGATAGAAAGTTTGACACTACAATCACTTTCTCAAACTTTGGGAAAACTTTTGAAAGAGGAAATGGGTCATATTCCTCCTTCAATGCATCTAAGGGGTCAGACTGTCAGAAAATGTACAATTTGCAGCTGTATGCATTTAGTAAATTCTACAAAGCTAGGCTGCAATTTGGTCAATACTAGGTAAATACGAGTAGGATTGCATTGATTCTAGCAATCTGTTTGGTTAGGTTGAACTGTATTTTGAACTTAATTGTTATTTGAAATTAGGATCGTTTGAGAGCCAACTTGAAATGTACATTTTCTGAAAGTCTGACCCATATGTAAAGCTAGATAGGAGGGTGAAGAAGAAATCTAATTGCACAATTGGGACGTGTTACAGGGAGTCAGAAGTCGCAAACAAGGATATTTTCTAAAATGTTTATTTTATAGGATCACTTCTTTGGAATTTGAATTTTGAATGTGAGTTCTGAATTTTGGGGACTTTATCACTTATAGTTGCCTGGTTAATAGGGTTATTTGTTTTAGTAACACTAAAGCATCCTTAAAATGTGTATTTGCAATGAGGTTTTCTGATGCAAATGAAGCATACATCTTTTAGATTAAAATACAATTCTACAGCCTTTTGTACTTTGTAGCTGACTGGATATTAGAAGGCTATAGAATGAACATTATTCACAGGGCCTTGGACGTTATTTTGGGAATAATTTTTTTAGAGCCTCTGGCTTGGACCTTTTTAAGCTCCCACCAAAAGTGGGGGGGACATGTCCCCCCCGTCCCCCCCGGCAGCGATGCCCCTGAGTACATAGCCTACAAAAAAGGCTTCTATTATTTTTTAACCTAAATTTAAGACAGTGCATGAAATGTATTTTTGCGTTTCAAAGGTCATTGAATGTTGTAAAAATAATTACATTACTGGTAATTGCCCAACCAAAAATATTGCAAACGTTTTTGTTTTTTGCAAACAAAAACAAAATAAAGAAACACTTCTTAGATGTGCTTAATGTTTACTACCATTAGAAACAACTTCCTCACATTATTTCAAATTATGTGATGTGTTTCAGGAAAATGAGTCACAAGTCTCAATTGAGATATCATCATAAAATTTGAAAAGATGAGATCAAGCCGATTCTAATGAGAGTAAACACTGGGACAGTTAATAATGTACTTCTATATTTCAAGTTTGATATTTTTATTTTTGAAAAATAAAGTTTGCAATGTTTCTGGGTAGGTAATTACTAGTAAAGTAACTAAAGATCATCAATATGAAGGCCTTCAAAACGCAAACTATGTCCTTGAAGTTGGTACATAGACTCATCTGACTAAGTGTGCTAGACCCCCGAGAAATCATAATATTTCAATGAAGGAATCTTTAAAAAAAAGTCACTTTGAAAAATGTCAATTTTGCGACTTTTGACTCATTTTCTTCAAACACATCACCAATATGATGATATCTAAAAATCCACTTTTTGCGATTTGTGACTCATTTTCCTGTCACACATCATAATGATATCATGGCACATTCATGTGTTTGGCAAACAACTCGGAAATTAACAAACAACGGAAACGGAAATTAAGCACCTGTGTTTCTGTCATAACGTCAGCAAATAGTATAATTGATGTAATTGTTGTTCATATAATATGTGATGTATTCTGCAGTTGTTCTACTAGTTGTAGGGTTACTCATATTATGACTTATAGGACTGGATTCATCCATATTCTTCAGGTGTTATAAGTTTATACAAGGGTTACTCATATTATGACTTATAGGACTGGATTCATCAATATTCTTCAGGTGTTATATGTTTATACAAGGGTTACTCGTATTGTGACTTATAGGACTGGATTTATCAATATTCTGCTGCTGTTATATGTTTATACAAGAGTTTCTCATATTATGACTTATAGGACTGGATTTATCAATATTCTGCTGCTGTTTTATGTTTAAACCAGGGTTACTCATATTATGACTTATAGGACTGGATTCATCAATATTCTTCAGGTGTTATATGTTTATACAAGGGTTACTCATTGTATGACTTATAGGACTGGATTTATCACTATTCTGCTGATGTTATGTTTATACAAGAGTTACTCATATTATGACTTATAGGACTGGATTCATCACTATTCTGCTGATGTTATGTTTATACAAGAGTTACTCATATTATGACTTATAGGACTGGATTCATCACTATTCTGCTAATGTTATGTTTATACAAGAGTTACTCATATCCTGAGTTATAGGACTGGATTCATCAATATTCTGCTGCTGTTATATATTTATACATGAGTTACTCATATTATATGTTATATTATATTATATATGTTTGTTTGTGGAGAGCAAAAACAGAATTAGTAAAATATTTAAGTCAAACCAGCTGAGAGAAACTAGTGTAACCATCAGAAGAAAGGATCACGGTGGAGTCTCCAAATAGGATGTTTCAGGAGCCTTGTAGCAAAACTGACTTGACAAATCCTCCTAAACTTTGGTCAAATGGCGTGTGTCATTATCAATATGTCGGTCAGATTTTCAGAAAATGTACAATTGGCAGTAAATTCGAGTATATTTGGCATTGCATTGATTCTAGCAACTTGTTCGGTTAGGTTGAACTGTATTTTGAACTTTGGGAAATTTGGGTTATTTGAGAAGATTGGCAAAGTTGAATTGTACATGTTCTGAACATTTGATCCATATTCGTCATTGCCACTATAATGTTAGTTGGTTCAGTTAACTCCACGGAAATCTCACCCATACAAGTTACAATATATAAATAAAAGTTACTTATGTTTGATGAATGAAATTACAACATGAATAATTAACCAAATTTTGTGATGTGTTTGAGGAATATGACTCACAAGTCGCAAAATTTTTTTTTTTAATGTGTTTTATTATTCACAAGATCCCTTTGTAGGAACTTTCTCATTTTTGAGGTATTTACCGGTTAAAGTTCTATGAAAGGATTAATCAAATTACAAGACTGTATCAAATGTACCCTTGTATTGTTAAGGTCAACTTATAAAAAATATTTTGAAATATATTATATATAGTAATATAGTACATATTGCAAAAACATTTCTTTGTTTATCAAAATTAAGATATAGAAATAATATCATTTGAATCGGTTGGATCTGGTTTGTTTGCACTCTATGCTTTCTGGTCAATAAGCAGCTGTCCATATCTGGATATTCAATACTGTATTCTTGAAATCATGTTTCTGCAGGAAGAATAATAATTTTGTTTACTTACATTATCGACCAATTTGTTAATGATATGTGATGTGTTCCAGGGAAATGAGTCATAAGTCGCAAAAATGATATTTGTCAACGTATTTATTTTACAAGATCACTTTATTGGAATGTTCTGATTCTTGGGGAGTTTATCGCAGTACATTGATTGATGTATCAAATTTCAGGACAATGTATGTAATATATCCTTTCATCTTACTGGGATATGGAGTATATTTAGTTACTTTACTGGTTATTGCCCCCCAGAAACATTGCAAACTTTTTTTTAAAAAAAATAAAAATAACAAACTTAAAATATAGAAGAGCATATTAGGTGACATATTTTCCTAAAACGGCTCACATATTCTTGAATTCATCTTTCACATCTGATATTTCATCATCTTTCAAGATATTTTGGTTCACTTACATTATCGGCCAATTTGTTAATGATATTTGAACACAGTATCCCTTCAGGTTTTCATACTCATCCACTAATATCATATTTCTGATCTCAAATTTTGTTTTGGTTATTACTTAAGTAATTGGGGACTTGCATATGCCACTGCACATGTCTGTTACAGTGCATCCTGGGATGGATTCTGTTATAATCTGACATACAAATGTTTGGCAACATTTGTATCGGAAATTGCAAGAATATTTTCTCCAATATCACACCCTGTATAAATTATTCATAAAAACCAACTGCATGATGGGAAAGATGAAGTCTTGTGTTATGAAAACATGTATAACACATGGAAATTGATATTAGATCATTTTCCATGCTGAACATGGCATGTTTTGTATAGATTTTAGACCGTACCATTAGTCCCATCTCCATCGGTGACGCACAAAGTGCACATGCACATGGCGCCCTAGTTTACCACTCGCCTCCATTGCAAAAATGTTTTCACCAATATCATAGCTTGTATCAATAATTTAAATTACCCAAATGCATGATGGAAAAGATGGGGACTCGTGTGATGGAAACATATATAACACATTGATATTGTCATTTGAGCATTATTGTCCTGAATATTCATTCTGACCTAGTTTTTCACATTTAAGGGTTCACTAAACACAAAATTATTATTAGAAAATCAACTTCTTTGCTATTATTCAAAGATAACCGCCGATTGGTACCCAATGCAACCTAACATTTAGTGAGTTTCACCTATTTGGATGAGGGGAAACTTAGTTCTACAATTAAACGTGCCATTCAGGGCGCCACTGTTAGCATTGTGGTGAATAAAAGTCAGTCATATGTAGAGGTAAAACGTTGGTACTTGAGTGTTGTACTAATGGATCCATGAGGTTTGTTGTACTAAATAAAATGTGTTTCAGGAACATGAGTCATAATTGGCAAAAGTTTGATTTCACAATATCATCATATGTGATGTGTTTCAGGAAAACGAGTCACAAGTCGCAACAAATAGATTTTGAGATACCATTATATTTGAAAAAAAGAGATCAAGCCGATTCCAATGATAGTAAACAGTCTAATAATCTAATAAGTATTTCTAGATTTTAAATTTAATACTCTCGTTTTTGAAAAAAAAAAGTTTCCAATATTTCTGGGGGTCAATAAACACTAAAGTAACTAAATGTAGTGCATATGAGGACCTGTAAAACTAAAGAATATATTACATAGATGGTCCTGAAATTTGATACATTAATTGATATATCTATAAGTGATAATCTCTTCAAAAATAAGAAAATTCCAATGATATGATCTTGTGAAAAAAGCGCTTTGAAAGATATCAATTTTGCGACTTATGACTCATTTTCCTGAAACACATCACATATTTAAAAAGATGAGATCCAGCTGATTCCGATGATAGTAAACACTAGAACTTATTTTGAAAAAAAAAATTGCAATGTTTCTGGATGGGTAATTACCAGTAAAGTAATCAAATATACTCAATACACATGACTTCAAAACGCAAGGATGTATTTTATACAATGTCCTGGAATTGTTACATGGATTGTTACATGGATCTATATGAGTATAAGTGCCAAACCCTCTAAGAATCATAACATTCATCATGAGATGATAAAATAAAAACGCTTTGAAAAAAAATCAATTTTGCGACTTGGGACTCATTTCCCTGGGACACATCATATATGTGACCATTAACACCTTTTATGACCCTTTAAGCAACCCATTAACATGTCTTCCTAGTTGGACAAATTGAATATCCATACTACTGTCCGTCCATACTAGAGATAACAATAGATAAGGAAAATGATGCTATACAGTTGGACATGCAATAAGGACTTCTACATCATTAATTGCATTCATGAAAAGAATGTTAACTGTAATTCTTGATTGTCAATCACCAGTAAATTAGTTAAATATACTCCATAGGAGAAGTTCAGGTTTACATGGATAAGGGTCAGATTTTCAAAAAGTGTACAATTCACCTTCACCGATCCTCTCAAATAACCCAAATTTTAGATGAAAAAAAAATCAAAATACAGTTTAATCTAACCAACCAGATTGCTAGAATCAATGCAATGTCGAATATAGTCGAATTTACCTAGTATTGACCACATTTCAGCCTACTTTAGCAGAATTTACTAAATGTGTAGAGCTGCTAATTGTACATTTTCTGAAAATCTGACCCATATACTCTAAACATAGTCCTGAGATTGTGGCAACACTTCTGAGAAAGATGATTTGTTGCGACTTGTGTTTTCCATGTATTTACTTCCCTGTTTAAAGGTAAATACCAGTGTTCACTTAAAAAATGAATGAGTCATGGAATTTTCTTTGAACTTTGGATTTAGAAAGAACATGGTTGGGGGAACCCAAAAAGCCCAAAAAAACCATATGTCATTGGATTAGTTTTTATTTCAGGGACCACTGAAATTTATTACTGTTCACTATAGAAGTCTGTGGAAAAACGGGTATTTTCTGCATTTTCCCGAATAGCATGTGATTGAATCATACGATTTTCTTTTAAATCTGCATATACATTGCTGACACATTATTCTACCCTCCCAATTAAAAAAAAATAAGGGGTCATTGAACTAAAAAAAAAGTTATTCCGCTAAACTTGTATCACAATGAGCTTCCCCCATTGAAATCAATAGTGAAGGGAAATAAACTTCACTCATCCCTAAAACACAAAATAATATGATAATATCCAGTTTTTTTGGCATTTTGTATTCCCCCGACCATGTTCTTTCTCAATACAAAGTTTGAACAAAATATATTGAATTCTATTGTTTCATGCATTAGTTCCTTGAATTCCCGCCAGCTGCAGTGCTGACAACGCTGGTATTTATCTTTAAACTGCCCACTCTGCTCCCACTCTTCTCCCACTCTGCTCCCACTCTGCTCCCACTCTGCTCCCACTCCCTTAGCTCCGCCCCCCCCCCCCCGCACCCTCTCCACTCAGTTGTGTAGTCCCTCTTGGTGACCAGCCCCCTGCACCCCCCTGCCCCTGTATCTCCCCCAGTTTACTCCCCACACCCCACTGCCCCTCCCCAGTACCCTCCCCAGTACCCTCCCCAGTACCCTCCCCCTGATCTCCATTACCATCCCCCCTGCCCCCCATACCCTCAACTTTGCCCCCCCCGTACCTTCCCCCAACCCAGGTACCTCACCCCCAGTACCCACCCTGCTGCCCCTCTACAGTACCCTTCCCCCCTGCTCCCTCCCAGTGTCCTGCCCCTACCCCCCCCCCCCCCCCAGTAATTTGGACCCTGCCCTCACTACCCCCCCCCCCAGTACCGTTGCACCCCCACCACCACATTGACCACCTGCCCACCCCCACCCTCCACCCTCCACCCCTCCACCCCCCACTACCCTTGCACCCCTCCCCCCTCCCAACCACACCCTTGACTCCCCTAACCACCAGCGCCTCTGATCTGCTCGTCCAGTCATGAGCACCTCACTACATGTCAAGCCTTGGAGCCAGTGACTGGAGCAAGCTTCAACTGCTCACTGCAGTAAGTCTATACATTGAGTTACCCGCACCAGCTCACTCTATAGGCTCCCACTATAGTGGAACAACTCACCAGGAGCAATAGAGAGCAGCTGAGAACTGCTCCTTACTGCTCGTGCTACTTTGTCTATTGGATGTGAGGTGGAGTAGGAGAAGGAGGCTTTCACATGGGAACCTATGCGCTGATGGGAAACTAAGCCAGCACTGAATACTACACTGAAAAGGTACATATCTTTGGGTCCGATTTTCAGGAAATGTACAATTGTCAGCTGTATATTTAGTAAATGCTGCTAAATCAGGCTGCAATTTGGTCAATATTAGATAAATTTGAGTATATTTGGCGTTGCATATATTCTAGCAATATGTCTGGTTAGGTTGAACTGAGTTTTGAACTTTATTTTCGTCTGAAATTTGGGTTATTTGAGAGGATTGGTGAAGTTGAATCGTCCTTTTTCTAAAATTCTGACCCATTTGTTAAGAGTGACAAGTTGCAAAAGGTGATTTTGAGATATCATCATATTTGCATAGATGAGATCAAGCCGATTCTAATGACGGTAAACACTAGGACATCTAATAGTATTGTATATTTTTGGTAGCATGAGATGAAAGTTAGCAATATTTGGATCAGATTTTCAGAAAATGTGCACTTGGCAGCTGTACACATTCAGTAAATTCTGCTAAATTAAGCCACAATCTGCTCAATATTAGGTACATTCGAGTATATTCGCCATTGCATTAATTCTAGCAATCGGTTTGGTTAGGTTAAACTGTATTTTGAACTTTATTTTCGTTTGAAATTTGGGTTATTCAGAAGATTGGCGAAGTTAAATTATACATTTTCTGAAAATCTGACCCATTTCATAATCACTAGTGCAGTAGGTCTCCACACTACCCTTCCACCCATGTATACCTTGATAACAACATGTATGGGTCTGTATGTATATGGGTCAGATTTTCAGAAAATGTACAATTGGCAGCTGTACACATTGACTAAATTCTGCTAGATTAGGCTGCAATTTGGTCAATACTAGATAAATTCGAGTATATTCGGCATTGCATTGATTCTAGTAATCTGTTTGGGTAGGTTAAACTGTATTCTGAATTTTATTTTCTCTGAAATTTGGGTTATTTGATAAGATTGGCGAAGTTGAATTGTACATTTTCTGAAAATCTGACCCTAGTACACGGGACAGTGTGAGACAGTTAAAGTTCTATTGTTAGATTTGAACATTCATTAAGGCATTAGGGGGATTTGCATAGCCGCCATTCTGAATCTTGCTTCGCATGGAATTATGGGGCTAATGGTACAGTATAAAATCTATAGAAAACATGCCATGTTCAGCATGGAATATTTGGAAATGCTCTAATGTCAATATCCATGTGTTATACAGTTACATGACAGTAGTCCCCATCTTTCCCATCATGCATTTGGTTTTCATAGATCATTTATACAAGCTGTGATATTGGTGAAAACATTTTTGTAATTTTCAATAAAAATGTTGGCAAATATTTGTATGTCAGATTTCAACAGAATCAATCCCAGGATGCACTGTAACTGATATGCGCAGTGGCACATGCAACTCCCCTATTAATTTGAGGACTATATGTGATGTGTTTCAGGAAAATGAGTCATAAGTAGCAAAATTGATATTTCCCAAAGTGTTTTTTTCACAAGATCCCATTACTGGAATGTTCTATTTTTTGGAGGGTTTGTCACTTATAGCGATATCAATCAATGTATCAAATATCAGGACAATCTATGTAACATATTCTTTTGTTTTAAAGGTCCTCAAATGGACTACATTTAGTTACTTTACTGTTTATTGACCCCCAGAAATATTGGAAACTTTTTTTAAAAAAACGAAAATATGAAACTTCAGAAATCCAGAAATAGTTATTAGATTATTAGACTGTTTACTATCATTGGAATCGGCTTGATCTCATCTTAACATATATGATGATATCTCAAAATCCATTTATTGCTACTTATGACTCATTTTCCTGAAACACATCACATTTTTGACTTCCAGGAGTCTAATTGATCGCTTTTATAACTGTATTGTAACACAATCTTCGACTTCAAGGACTATAATATGTGTCATTTCTCAATCCTCCCAATGCTCAGTTAGTATAGTGCAACTTCTAGAGCTCCAGTCTCAGCAACCCTACACCTTGTGGTGACAGCCTAATAGGGTCAAATTTTCAGAAAATGTACAATCGGCAGCTGTACTTATTTAGTAAATTCTGCTAAATTAGGCTGCAAAATGAAGATTACCGGGTATATCTGAGTATATTTGGAATCACATTGATTTAAAGTATCAGTTCTGTTGTGTTAAACTGCATTTTGAAGCTCATTTTTGTCTTAAATGTGGGTTATTTGAGAGGATTGGTGAAGGTGAATTGTACATTTACTGAAAATCTGACCCAATAGATGTTATGGGTAAAGCGCGGTCAAGCACACGGGGTGTATGGGAGAAGCTATCTGGGCCCTCCACTAATAGTTTGGAGTGGTTCAAGGAGTATAATTGAATACAAGGAATATGAATATTTCTTTTTCAGTGTATATGTGAAATAATAAACGTTTTTAAAAAAAAAAAAAGGAATAAGCTCCAGGACTATAGTTGAGTGCTTAGCTCAGCAAAATTGGGATCCGTTTGAGAAAAATGAGTCACAATTCGCAAAAAATGGTTTTTGAGATATCATCATATTTGAAAAGAGGAGATCAAGGTGATTCCAATTATATTAAACACTAGGACACCTAATAAGTACTTTTATATTAAAGTTTGATATTCCTATTTTTGAAAAATTAAGTTTCTGCAATGTTTCCGGGTTGGGTAATTACCAGTAAGGTAACTAAATGGATCAGATTTTCAGAAGATATACAATTGGCATATCCACACATTCAGTAAATTCTGATGAATTTGGCTGCCAAAATGATGATTACTAGGTATATCTGAATATATTTAGTATCACATTGATTTAAACTGCATTTTGGAGCTCATTTCTGTCGTAAATGGGGGTTATTTGCGTGGATTGGTGAAGGCGAATTGTACATTTTCTGAAAATCTGACCCAAATATACTCCATACAAAGGCCTTCAAAACGCAGGGATATATCTAATACAATGTTCCGTAATTTGCTACATGGATTCATATGACTTCAAGTACATAACCTCCTAAAAATCAAAACATTTCAATAATGAGATCTTGTGAATAAAACACTTTAACAAATATCACTTTTGCGACTTGTGATTCATGTTCCTGTAACACATTACTATAGTGGAGTTGCATTTGCCAATACGCATGTCTGTACAATGCATCCTGGGAAAGATGCTAATGAAATCTGACATACAAATATTTGGAAATATTTATATCGATAATTGCAAGAATGTTTTCACCAATATCATAGCTTATATAAATGATATATGTTAACCAAATGCCTGATGGGAAAGATGGGGACTTGTGTTATGGAAACGTGTATAACACATGGATATTGACATTAGAGCATTGATACATATTCCATGCTGAACATAACATGTTTTTTTTATAGATTTTACACTGTACTATTAGTCCCACAATTCCATGTGAATCAAGATTCAAAATGGCGGCTATGCAAATCCCCTATTGAAGACTTTCAAAGGCAAAGTTCCCGCTTGTTTTTTTTTCCGCTATCTCAATTATTGCAACTTCTAAGCATAATTATTTGAATTCCGTTTAGCCGCAGGGTTGTGTAGCAAGGCAGACAGAGAGGGAGAAGTTGGGTCAGATTTTCATGAAATGTACAATTTGCAGCTGTACACATTTAGTAAATTCTGCTGAATTAGGCTGCAATTGGGTCAATATTAGGTAAATTCGAGTATATTCGGCATTGTATTGATTCTAGCAATCCGTCCCCCAGAAACATTGAAACAATCCGTTTGGTTAGGTTGAACCGTATTTTGAACTTTATTTCAGTCTGAAATATTTGAGGGGATTGGTGACGATGAATTGTACATTTTCTGAAAATCTGACCCAGTTACTGTTCTTTGTTAACCACTCCCATCCAGCTGCGGAAGAAAGGCTTTACATAGCCCTACAATAGGGGAATTGCATGTGCCACTGCGCATGTCTGGTACAGTGCATTATGGGATGGATTTTGATGAAATCTGATTTAGAAATATTTGGGAATATCTTTATAAAAAATAGCAAGAATTTGTTCACAAATATCATACCTTTTATAAATTGTCTATGAAAACCAAATGCAAGATGGGAACGATGGAGGCTTATCTTATGGAAACATGTATAACACATGGATAATGACATTAGAGCATGGATGACTATTCCATGCTGAACATGGCGTAATTTCTATTGATGTTATACTGTATCATTAGTTCCATAATGCTATGCTAATTGGGATTCAAAATGGTGGCTAGGCAACTCCACTATTATACTTGTTCGACTAGCCTAGTAAAGCCTGTTATGGTAATTGGTCCTATCATCTACAAGTCGTTGAATTGAATTGAATTGAAAAATCTTTTATTTGTCAGTAGTATCATAACAGGTACAATTAAGGGGAAAAATGATAAATTGGTCTACAGACTTCTGGGACAGTCCCAGTTCTTCCAGTCGTTACCATTTTTGGAAGAATATTAACATATAACTAAGCTAGAGGTTAATAAATGGCAAGTTTGCGTATAAAACAAGAGTAAATATGTTTCTAGGTCCACAATAATTAAATACATAATTATGTGTGAGCAGTGAAAGCTATCATAATTATTAAAATACACAAAATGTACAAATGGTGGCTCAACAAACTTGTTAATTTCTGCTAAATTAGACTGTTATATAATAAATGTTATCGATATCTAAGTACCTTTGGCATCGTCATGATTAAAACTATCTCTTCCTTGGGTTAAACTGTATTTTGAACGTCTTTTAATTTCCCTCCCTGAAACACATCACAAATAAGAGAGATTTCTGGAGATTTAATGCCACTTTTCAATTAATACACTTCATCATCAAAGTAAATATGTGATCCGTTTTAAGAAAATATGTCATAAGTCACAAAATATGGATTTTGAGGTATCACCATATTTGAAAAGAGGAGATCAAGCAGATTCCTTTGATAGTAAACAGTATGACTCTAATGAGTGTTTCTATATTCTAAGTTTGATAAAAGTTTGCAATGTCTCTCGGTGGGTAATCACCAGTAAAGTAACTAAATATACTCCATACAAAGGCCTTCAAAATGCAAGAATATGTTTAATACAATATCCCAAAATGTGTTACATGGATCGATATCACTATTACTTCTATGAGTCAAAACATCCTAATAAAGAAATCCTGTGAAAAAGGCATTTTGAAAATATTAATATTGCGACTTGGGACTCATTTACCTGAATTATATCACGGTTTATATTGGGTTTTTTTTAAACATTTTATTAGGAAGATATCCACAATGTGGTGGGTCTAATCTCCTTGAAAAGTATACAGTTTTACATCTAGATTAACTTCATTATTACACAAAAATTTATAATTACTCTCAACATGATTGGAAAGTCTTAGTAGTGAGAAAAAATTGAAGAACAATGAGGCACGCCTTGTCTTATTCACAAACCACTATCAACTGAACTTTTAATAATTATGTAGGTGTGATTTTTAGAAAATGTACAATTAGCAGCTCCTGACATTAAGGAAATTCTGCTAAATTTGGCTGAAAAATGATGAATACCGGATATATCTGAGTATATTTGGGATCCTATTGATTCAAAGTATCAGTTCTGTTATGTTAAACCGCATTTTGAAGCTGATTTTTGTCTTAATTGTAGGTTATTTGAGAGGATTGGTGAAGGTGAATTGTACATTTTCTGAAAATCTAACCCATATATTCATACACACTCTCCCCAGGATAAGAGGCATCGTCCAAGGGGGCGTATGGGTCAGATTTTGTGAAAATGTACAATTCAACTTCCCCAATCTTCTCAAATAACCCAAATTTCAGACGAAAATAAAGTTCAAAATACAGTTCAACCTAAACAAACAGATTGCTAGAATCAATGAAATGCCAAATATTCTCGAATTTACGTAGTATTGGTCAAATTGCAGCCTAATTTAGCAGAATTTACTAAATGTATAGAGCTGCCAATTGTACATTTTCTGAAAATCTGACCCGTATGTCTATTACATCATGTCATCCTAGACTGACTTGTATAAGTAAACTTGCCTAGTACTGATACTTATCGATTTGATAACCCTAATAAAGAGGTGATTATTAATAATTAATATAAATATGATGCGGTTATGCAATGTTACGTGTATGTATGTATGTATTAGTTTTATTTCTCATTTTTATACAGTTACATCATATAATAAAAATGGAAAAATGGATTTTTGTGTCCTTCTTTGTTAAAAACATAGGTATTCCCGGACGTCCATTTTGGTCTCTGATCGTTTTCTTTTCTTAAGAGTTCAGTGTCCGTTTAGTTGTGATATTGTACGATCTTCCAGTAATTACTCATACTATACTTCTATTTTTATAAAATATATATAACAATGACAGAAAAGTCAAATTCACAATGCTTAATCCTAACAATTATAGCTTCACATCTAATATTTGATTCTACTCATTGTAGATTATGTTATTACATGTAATATTGAAATATCAGAATATCAAATATGTAATGTCTCATAACACCATGTTCTAGGAATTTAGTTTTACAAACCGTTTTACTGATTTGTACAGTCCTTCCCACCCACTCTGGAGTGCATCACAGGTGGTTCGTGAAGGTATCTGGGATGAACATGTTATTTTGAAGCCTTTTTTAAATTACGATCTCTACACTCTATATATTTATTACCTGGGAAAGCCCCTTTGAGATACTACATCATTTCAAAAGCCTACGTCCAGGGGGACCTAACTACATGCAGAGGAGTGAGGGAGTGAAGTAGAGGGTGTAGGAATAGGAAAGGGAGGGGGAGGGAAGGAAGAAGGGGGAGAGAGGAGGGAGAGGACATAGGGGAAGGGACAGAGGGGATGGACACAAAGCGAGGAAGGGAGCATGAGGAAGGGGGAAGGGAGAGGGAGAAATCAGAGATGGGGCTGGGAGAGAAAAACAGGTATGAGAGACAAAGAAGAAGGGGAGGGAAAACAGAGAGAGGGGGAAGTGTTGGGAGAGAGGGTGACCGTTCGTAGGACGGATACCTAGTACTCAATATCTAGCAAGTTTATAGTGTACTGATATTTGAAAGAAATGACAAGAAAACAGGCTTGCCAATGCATTCTTTTTGTTTATCTTAGCATGTTATTATCATTATAGTACTAGTTAATAATAGTTCATACTACCCAAAACCCGTGAGAAACTTTGTGTTGCAATTTGTCCTAGGTCGAACCTTTAATGGACAAGTATTGAAATATGCTATTACAACCATTGATATGTTCGCCTATACGGGTCAGATTTTCAGAAAATGCACAATTCACCTTCACCAATCCTCTCAAATAACCCTCATTTAAGGCAAAAATGAGCTTCAAATTGTAGTTTAACATAACAAAACAGATACTTTGAATACATGTGATATCAAATATACTCAGATATACCCAGTATTCATGATTCTTCAGCCAAATTTAGTAGAAATTTCTAGATGTGTATAGCTGACAATTGTACATTTTCTGAAAATCTGACCCATATATACAGTTTGTACTCTTTCCTGAGGTGTTTCCGGCATAGGGAGGCTAATCAAGGAGGCCTTGGGGTTCTTGGGTTTGGTCCCGGGCGCATCGTCACCCAGTAACTGTACAAGAGTGTAACTGACCCGACTAACATAGTGGCAATGACGAATATATGTGGGGTATAACAAACAAATGTTATGTGTTTTAGGAAAATGAGTCACAAGTCGCAAACATTGGATTTAGAGACATTATCATATCTAAATAGATGAGCTCAAGCCAATTCTAATAGTAGTAAACAGTAGGACATCTAAGTTTTGTTTCTATATTATAAGTTGGACACGTTTTTTGGGGGTAACAAAAGCTACTCATTTTTGTGGGTAGATAATTACTAATAAAGTACGTAAATATATTCCTTAAGATGACCTTCGAAATGCATAGATATATTTAAGAGACTTCCTTGAAATTTCGTACATGTATCAATATTATTTGTAGCATTAAGTACCCCAAAATATAAAATGTTCCACCAAAAACATCTTATAAATAAATCACTTTGAAAATTATCCATTTTGCGATGCATGACTCTTTTCCATCACAAATGAGTCACATGTCACAAAATAGGGATTATGACATATCATTATATTTGAAAAGATGAGATCAAGCCGATTCCAATGATGGTAAACAATGGGACATCCATTGAATACCTTTATTTGTTTTTGCATGAACAAGAAAGTCTGGGTTTACTTTGATGGTCAATCACTAATAAAATAGTTTAATAGAGTCTTTTACGATGACCTTCAAAGATGTGGATATAATCAATGAATATGGGATTTGCATGTGTCATTCGGCATGCCTGTACAATGCATACCCTCCTGCTCCTAATCAGCACCCCCTCCCCTTGCTGACCTGCTGGCCATTCCCTTCCCCCTCCCTCCCATGTGATAAGAATTTAATATGTGATTGTAACTAGGTGTGTGTTTTTGAGGATGAAAAGAAGTTCATGTGTGTGTGGCCCATAGGGCACGTGGCAGATGCATTTCTGAATAAATAATTTAGAACAAAGATATAAGACAACTCAAAGTTGAGTCCTTAATTTTTCTCAGTATTTACGTACAAGCATGACGTTTGTTAGCGCCGATAGTGGGCCCAATTAGAGGACTTGCATGTCTCACTGTGAGCCCAAGACCTTGATCTAATTGAACTCAATTAATAGGGAAGTTGCATGTGCCACTGCATATGCAAGTCACAGTGCATCATGGGATGGATTCTGTTAAAAACTGACATACAAAAAATTTGCAACATTTTTATCAAAATTTGCAAATATGTTTTCACCAATATCTTAGCTTAATTGTATAAATGATCTATGTTATCTAAATGAAGGATGGGAAAGATGGGGACTTGTGTCATGGAAACATGCATGACACATGGATACTGACATTAGAGCATTGATAAATATTTCATGCTGAACATAGCATGTTTTCTATAGGCTTTATCCTGTACCATTAGTCTGACAATTCCATGCGAATCTAGATTCAAAATGGCGGCTATGCAACTCCCCTATTGCCTTCACGTTTGCTACACATATTTAAACCACTATCAACACTAACTAGTCAAAAAATATAAATATTCTGAGCAAGGGTTCTTGTACAAATTTGAAATAATTGTGAAAAGTAGTAAGTTCATTTTAGAGAAAAAAACTAAACAAAACAAAAATGTCCATCCACAAGTGGAGTCAGTCTGTAGCCATGCTAGCAGGTTCTCTACTACGAGACAACGAGTAGGTAACCCCCACAGGGTTATCGGGTACTGTACCATGGTCTATGCAATGGTTGGACATAAAAATGTCAATATTTTCATTTCATTTTATGAGGTGCTTTCACACTGTTGTGGTCCAGACAAAGAATAGTGTAATGTGCATCAGCCCGACATGAATAAAGAACCAATGTTTGAAAATGATAAAAAAAAAAACAAAAAAAAAAACAGAAATAATTGTGAATAAAACAAAAGAAAGATAAGTTTTCTGACTTGTGAAACGTTTCACATATGTGATGTGCTTAAGGAAAATGGGTTACAAGTCGCAAAAAATGGATTATCATCATATTTGAATATATATATATATATCATTGAAATCGGCTTCATCCCATCTTTTCAAAATGTGATAAAATCTCAAAGTTTTTTTTTGCGACCAGTGACTTATTTTCCTGAAACACAACACAACCTTATCACATCTACACATTTGTGATGTGTTTCAGGAAAATGAGGAAAACGTTGCAAAAATTTGATTTTGAGATATCATCATATTTGAATAGATGGGCTCAAGCCGATTATAATGATGGTAGGCATCAAGGACATCTAAATAGTGTTTGTTAATTATAGGTTTGATATCTTTAATTTTGAAAAAAAAAGTTGTTGATATTTTTGGGTGGATAATTACTAATAAATTACGTAAATATATTCCATAAGATGCCCTTAGAAATGCATATATATATTTAATACATTGCCCTGGAATTTTGTACATGTATTGATATCACTAGCAGCATTAAGTGCCCTAAGTCATCTAATATTCTAACAATGATATCATATAAACAAATCACTTTGAGAAATATCCATTTTGCGACTTATGATTCATTTTCCTGAAACACATCACACATTGCTGAACTTTACTGACTTGCTTTCTCTCACCTTATTCCAGGACATTCCTCCGGGCACAAGCAGCCCTACATGTGACCTGCTCCAGGGCAGTGAATGAACTAAACTCATCTATAGCATGGACACGTAGGACAATAATAGCTGCGGTCAGTGTGACCGGTGTCACGCGGTCTCACTATTACTAGCATTAGTGGACTCATGTGGTGAATTATAGGCCTGAAGCCAACCTTGGGAGAAAGTCTTTATTGGTGGACTGCCTTAATATAAATTATAGGACATTTTGGACTTGTATTGGGGAGTCTTAATATATCTAATAGGACATTTTGGATTTGTATTGGTGAGTCTTTATATATATCATTGGACATTTTGGACTTGTATTGGGGAGTTCTACTGTAGCCTATAGGACTTAAGGGACTTGTATTGGGGAGTTCTACTGTGTTCTATAAGACTTAAGGGACTTGTATTGGGGAGTTCTACTGTATCCTATAGGCCTTAAGGGACTTGTATTGGGGAGTTCTAATGTAGCTTGGTTGACTTAAGGCACTGACATTGCACAGACATTTGTGTCTTGGATACCTATATTACGTGCATCGGTTGATTCATGTATAGGCTTTGCGTTGTTATAACTTCCGCTAGGAGTGACATATAGGATGTATAACAAGAGGCACTGGGTGAGGAACCTGTTCTACTGACAGTATTAGACGTGCATATGTACATATATGTATATGGACCATGACTGGATTATCACCTCATGATGACCTGATGAAGAACATATAACGCTTGAAAGCTAGTGATAATAAATATGACCCAAAAAACCTACACATTTGGGACTTTTCCTCACTATTAGAACCACTTTAACTACCACTACCGGGATCCCCACTATACAAGCCATATTCCTTCCAACTTTGGATTATGATAGAAATGGTCCATACCTCATGGATTGGGACAACTAACGCATCAAAGTGATGAATGAATTTGATGTGTTCGACCTCTAGTGTTTATTAGTTGGATTGTGCACATTGATAGAGTGGTATCTTATACCCCGCTTACCACTGATGCCTGGACTAACTATGGGATGGACCCAGACTAGAGGTAAGTTTATATTGTATATTATTATATGGGTCAGATCTTCAGAAAATGTACAATTCAATTTCGACAGTCTTCTCAAATAACCCAAATTTCAGACGAAAATAAAGTTAAAAATAGAGTTCACCCTAACCAAACAGATAGAGCTAGAATCATGCAATGCCAAATGTTCTTGAATTCACCTAGTATTGGCTGATTTGCAGCCTGAGTTTTGCAAAATTTACTAAATGGATACAGCTGCTAATTGTACATTTTCTGAAAATCTGACCCATATGCGCATTCCATATGAGAGGTGCTATAAGTGGGGTGCTATTGTTATGTAACATTACGTAACATTGTGTAACCTCATTATATTTATATTATTATTAATTATCACCTATTATCATATTACTTAAAATCGCTAATTATACTTAACTAGCTAGGACTGTACCAGTCTACTTATACATGCTATGCCATGGATATTACGTAAGGGCTCCGCCCACTCATTACTATTCATGTAATCTTAGTCTTCTTCTTTTAGATCATTAGTCTATAAATAACATTCCATATGAGAGGTGCAATAAGTTGGGTGCTATAAATAACATTCCATATGAGAGGTGCTATAAGTTGGGTGCTATAAATAACATTCCATACGAGAGGTGCAATAAGTGGGGTGCTATAAATAACATTCCATATGAGAGGTGCAATAAGTTGGGTGCTATAAATAACATTTCATATGAGAGGTGCAATAAGTTGGGTGCTATAAATAACATTGCATATGAGAGGTGCAATAAGTTGGGTGCTATAAATAACATTTCATATGAGAGGTGCAATAAGTGGGGTGCTATAAATAACATTCCATATGAGAGGTGCAATAAGTGGGGTGATATAAATAACATTCCATATGAGAGGTGCTATAAGTGGGTGCTATAAATAACATTCCATATGAGAGGTGCAATAAGTGGGGTGATATAAATAACATTCCATATGAGAGGTGCTATAAGTGGGTGCTATAAATAACATTCCATATGAGAGGTGCAATAAGTGGGGTGTTATAAATAACATTCCATATGAGAGGTGCTATAAGTGGGTGCTATAAATAACATTCCATATGAGAGGTTCAATAAGTGGGGTGCTATAAATAACATTCCATATGAGAGGTGCAATAAGTGGGGTGTTATATATATCATTTCATATGAGAGGTGCAATAAGTGGGGTGCTATAAATAACATCATAATATTCATATAGTGTGCATACTATATGAACTACTTTGTAACCAAGTAGTCTACTTTTTTCAGATTTTACACATTAAGTTGTATGCCCATATAATAAATATAGAATGGAACTCGCCTCAATAATTGAAAATTTATTGGGCTTGATTCGTCCACATAAGCACTCTGCCTATGGCATCGTGCTTATGTGGACAAATCTCCTCCAATAAATTTGTCATTATTGCCGGCTCGTTCCATCTGTTGCACTAGTAATTAAATATGTTACATGTCTTAATTTATGAGATCGTCAACCATGAAATGTGAGTAATTATTGTTTGGGTGAAATCACCAGAACGTATACAATTTGCCTCTGAATAAAACACTTTAAGAAACATAAGTTTTGCGACTTGCGACTTATTTTCCTGAATCACGTCATAAATGTCATTTATTCATACCTGGCATACAAGGGTCAGATTGTCTGAAAATGTACAATTGGCAGATCTACATTAAGGAAATTCTGCTAAATCTGGCAGTAAAAAAAAAAATACCGGGTATATCTGAGTACATTTGGTATCAGGTTGATTTAAAGTATCAGTTATTTTATGTTAAACTGCATTTTCTGCATTATTTTGAGATGAGCCCATGAGATGAGCCCATGAGATGAGCTGTGATCAGAAGTACCTTGACAACAGGAAAATAAATCTTCGCAATCTTGCAAATGGAAAAATGTTAAAAATCCCAATGACGAAAACAGAGAGAATTAGAAAATCATTTTTTATCCAGGCACCATCCCTATTCAATAAACTGCCACAAGCGGGTAGAAACTGCCCCACCATCCCTGACCTCAAAACATACCTTGAAGAAAACTTTTTTTCATACTCAGGAGAGGAGGACCCAGCACAGTCAATAAACAATCAGTGACATAGCGCTTGTTGGTTCTGTCTCTCTCCACAAACTGCTGTTACATTGTTGTAATATTATATTATTGTTAGACGGGCCAGTGTTCGCCAGAATGCTACCCGCAACTGTAAATGCACAGGGGAAGTGCAGCCAGGTGGTGACACAGTGTTCGCCAGAATGCGACTCACTGACTGGCTACAACATCCCCATATATTCACATGAAACATGTGTACGGTCTTGGTTAAATACGATGAGGTGGGCAAGCTACCTAGAAACTAGATCTAGAACTAGAACAGTAAATTACCCACAAATTTTGACCCAGGACTACAGACGAAACCCTACAATAATCCACTTGGTTAAGTGGTGGACTTAACACACACATGAAGGAGCATTCATATCTGATCTTGCTTCATGGCACTGGCTTGCCCAATTTATTGTTTATTGTATCGTCTAATCTGTGTTGTTATTACTGCCATATTAGTTTATCACATTAATGTAGTCGCTGTATCTACCTATCTATCTATCAAATACTACTGTATCTATTTAATAGCGTAACTCCATTTTCTCCAAAGGGGGCTCTCAGGAAGATCTATGGTTTCGTTGAGGAGACCCACCCCCTTTTTCGGTGTCAAAATTTGATATGTTATTGAAAAGTGTAAGCTTCCGAAAATAAAAACATATACATACATACATTTTTGTCTTAAATCAGGGTTATTTGAGAGGATTGGGGAGGGTGAATTGTATATTTTCTGAAAACTTGACCCACAAATGTGATGTGTTTCAGGAAAATGAGTCATCAGTAACAAAAAATAGATTTTGAGATATCATTATATTTGAAAAAAAGAGATCAAGCCGATTCCAATGTTAGTAAACAGTCTAATAATCTAATAAGTATTTCTAGATTTTAAATTTAATACTTTCGTTTTTGAAAAAAAAAGTTTCCAATATTTCTGGGGGTCAATAAACACTAAAGTAACTAAATGTAGTCCATATGAGGACCTGTAAAACTAATAAATATATTGCATAGATGGTCCTGAAATTTGAAACACTAATTGATATATCTATAAGTGATAATCTCTTCAAAAATAAGAAAATTCCAATGATGTGATCTTGTGAAAAAAGCGCTTTGAAAAATATCAATTTTGCGACTTATGACTCATTTTCCTGAAACACATCACAAATAGAAGCCATACTTCTGGCGTACATCCCAGGTCTTTCTCTATGTTACTTTACCACTGGGAACAGATAACAGAAACAGAACAGAAAAAGGTTTCATTTTGATGTGAAGAAGCCAAAGACAGCCTTTGGAGGTGATTGCCCTGCTAAATCACTGTGGGGTTGGTGACCGAGGTATCTATAATAGATAGACAGTACTTTCTCAACTAGCTAACATCACAGACTCTCCCGTTATAAGTGCGTGATAACATATGTGATGTGTTTCAGGAAAATGAGTCATAAGTCGCAAAAAAAATAGATATTTTGAGATACCATTATATTTGAAAAGTTGAGATCAAGCCGATTCCAACGATAGTATACAGTATAATAATCTTATAATTATTTCTAGATTTTAAGTTTGATATTTTAGTTTTTGAAAAAATAAGTTTCCAACATTTCTAGGGGTCAAAAAAAAGTAAAGTAACTAAATTTAGTCCATATGAGGACCTTTAAAATGAAAGGATATATTATATAGATTGTCCTGAAATTCAATACATCGATATATATAGCTATAGGTGATGAACCTTAAAACAATTAGAACATTCCAATAATGTGATCTTGTGGAAAAAAACACTTTGAAAAATATCAATTTTGCGACTTATGACTCATTTTCTTGAAACACATCACATATGTGATGTGTTTTAGAGAAATGCGTCATGAGTCGCAAAAATGGATTTTTAGATATTATCATATTTGAGAAGATCAGATGAAGCCGATTCAAATGATGTTAAATTGTAGGACATCTAATAAGTTTTTCTATATTTTATGTTTGGTTTTTTATTTGAAAAAGTTTGCCATATCGCTTGATGGACAATTACTCATAAATAAGCTAAATATATTCTATAGGATAACCTTAGAAATGAATGGATATATGTATACACAGTCTTGAAACTGGGTTCATGTATTCATGCTACTAACAGCTTAAAGAACTCCAACAATAAAAATAGTCCAAGCAAGGGATCTTGTGAATAAATTACTTAGGAAAATATCAACTTGCGATTTGTGACTTATGTTCCTAAAACGCACCACTTATTATTATTATCATTATAAAACTTTTATTCAATAAACATGTAACATTTCTGTAATGTTATACCGAAGTGGAATAATCCCTCTCAATGTCTATTTTACGCTGAGGTTTTCCAGGTTTCCCTTCAGTAAATAATATAAAATGGCAAAAATAGACATAATCAATGACATAATAAGATACAGTAAATATTATTATCGCTATGAGTTTGATTTGGCTTGGTTACTAGAGTGCGAATGACAGTCTTGGCATTGTCCTATAGTCCGTAAGTTCAGTTTTTGCCATTAGGAGACCTGTCTTGTTTAGGTTGTTTTCAGAGTCCGGGACAATTTTAAATGTGTAGTAGTGTTCTCTTTAGTCTTATAGGTTAAGTATAGGTATCATCCCAGAGTGACTATTAATCGTTCAAGAGGTTATATCGCGATACAATTCTCGAAAATACATAGTTATTCACATTGTTATTCACATAATAATAAGAGTGATTCAGAACTCGTAGAGGTATAACATCAGTAATTCTATATCATTGAAGACCATTTGGTCTAATTAATGTTCACAGAAATATTCATAAATGACAAAGTTTTATGACAAGTTTTATGACAAGGTCTACCTAAATCACCATTACTGTGGCTGTTATCTATACTCACTTAAATATAAATTTATATTATAATAAAATCCTATATTTAATGCTACCGGGACAGTGTTATTCTGTTTCAGTAGAACTATACTGACTTTACTCATTCATAAAAACCTTACTCTCTTCATGAGTGGCTAAGTATAATGAAACTAATATGTTATCTCTATAAGTACATTACTATTTAAACAATACTGCGATCGTTTTGTTTGTTTTTGTTTTGCAATGAATTTACATTACATATCTAATACACAATGAGGCGACTTAGATAAACAAAACATGGACGTCGGTGGTGTCATTCATTGGGTCAGATTTTTAGAAACTGCTCAATCTACAGTTCTACTCATCCACCGAATTCTGCTAAATTAGAGTGAAAAATGATGACACAATAAACGTCTGGTTATGTTGAACTGTATTTTGAACCTGATTTTCGTCTTAAATGTTGGTTAATTGACAGGATTGGTGAAGGCCAATTGTACATCTTCTGAAAATCTGACCCCATTAAACATGGCAGGGTTAAAAACTCCAGACCCGGGGGTGGGGTGTGAGGGATACACATTACACGCTCTTAAAACTTACTTAAAAATTGAAAATTTCAATCTTACTTTATTTTATTCACTTAGTTAGCCTTGCTTTTACTTTATTTTGTAATTACATTATACTGTTGTGTAGCAGGCAGGTCCAATATTAGACACTGTCTATATTTTAACTAGAAATAGATGTACAAACAATAGGGATAGCAAAATAAAACAAAATTTAAGGGATATTCGGAAGAGCTGTGACTGTCACAGAGATTATTCCTCTTTCCATAGGTTTCTCTCTTTTAATTCTACATTGTATAACAATTGTTGTAAATGTAATATGGAAATAAAAATCTATTATTATTATTATTAAAAGTCCTCGGATTTGGATGTTTTGGGCAAACAGCCAATACTGCAATCTTACAAACTCCCAATCCAACACTCTAAATGAGTGGCTAGCACAGAGTAATCAATAGAATTCCGCATTTCATATTGTTGTTTACAATTTCTGATAAGCATTCTAAAGGCTGACTCATACATGGCTGATTTGGCTCCCTATTGGCCCACAATTTGGGTCTCCTGATGAAACTTAGAATTTCATTTCAAATCCTGATTTATGTTTATGAAATAACATAAACCATGGATTGAAATGAAATCTTAGGATTCATGAGGTGGCCCAAATTATGGGGCCATAGGGAGCCTTATTACACACGTGAGCAGTTAGAAAGGTGCAGTTTGGGGGTGCAGTTTGGTTGATATGAACCGCTCATGTGTGCCATACAGCCAAAGACGCAATTTCATTGGTGCAGCGTAGACCAGATGACGTAATCCCAACCGCATAACTTAGGCCTACAAATTGCAGTGAATGAAGCCTCCTCAAGTTAAACTATAGGCTTAACAAGTTAAATTTAATTTGTAACATCCTAATAGAGTGTGTAATAAATAGCAAATGGCCCTCTGTTCGGGTTCAAACTGATCTCGACCCATCAGAATACGGGAACTCACCCCTTCAGGGTTCTGATGTGTCTCGATCAGTTTGAACCCTCCATCGGGCCATTTGCTATAAAAATCGGCCATGGATGCGTCAGCATTTACACTTAATATCGAGTGAGTAGAATGCACCGCTCCTGGGCCTATTGAGAAACCTTTCCAAGGGAATTGTAAACCCAGGTGAAATAAGATATTTAGAAATAAAACTTAACAAAACTATTCAATAGGGGACTTGAATGACTCACTGCGCATGTCTATTACAGTGCATGCTGGGATGATTTTGGTTCAGAGTTTTAAATTCAACCATTTAGAAACATTTGTATCTCTGAAAACCTGTATGTACATGCATGTGAAAGGAATACAATCGATGTTGCAAAAATAAAAAAAAAAAGAAAAGAAAAACATTTGTATCTCAAAATGAAAGATTCTTTTCACCGATATCATAGCTCGTATAAAAGGGTAAGATTTTTGGAAAATGTACAATTTTCAGCTGTACAAACTTGTGCTAAATAAGACTTAAATAATAAATAAATGTATATCTGAGTAATTTTGGCATCATGATGATTAAAAATATCTCTTCCTTTGTGTTAAAGAGATAAACCACAGTCATATGCACTGCTGCAGGCGGGAATTCAAGGAACTAATGCATGAAAAATAAGGAGTGACAATAATTTTTTCAAACTTCGTCTTGAGAAAGAAGGTGGTTTGGGGATAACAAAAAGCAAAAAAAAATGTATCTCAGCATATTTTTTTTTCATTCTAGAGACCACCAAAGTTTAGTATTGAAGTATGTGGAGAAAATGGATATTTTCTTAGTTTTTCCAAGATTTCAGACAGATAAATAACATTATTTTTTCAGTTGAAATGTCTTCTAAACATAAACACTATACAGGTTTACCCTCATGCATGAAAGAACAGGGTATCAACATATTTTGAACAATATTATTTAGTTTTTAAAATCTTCAATATTCATGTTTTTAACTCATTGGGAATCAGATTCATTTGAATAACTTTTTTAAAAAGTCGGTGACCCCCATTTTTTATTGCTTGAAAGGGTAAAGCAATATGTTAGCTATGTCTACAGAGATTTTTAGGGAAAAGTTATTTTCAAATTTTTTTTCATATTGAAAAAACGAAAAAAATTGTCCTTTTCTCATAGACTTCTATAGTGAACAACCCTAAATTTCAGGGCTCCCTGAAATGAAAACTAACCCGGTGACATATTGTTTTTATTGGCTTTTTGAATTCACATAACCTTGTTCTTTCACAAGGCAAAGTTTAAACAAAATGTTATTTTCAGTTTTTTTCCCAGTTGAACTGTGGTTTATCTCTTTAAACTACATTTTGAACATCATTTTCCCTTAGATTTGGATTATTATTTTTTTTTCGACAAAATTTTTATTCAGTAGGTAGTTACACTTTTACCAAAAACAATCTCATTGCAAGCAACGATTTTCCTCATGCCCTGATATTATTTGCTATGCGGACTGCCGATTTTTAGGTGGGTAGAGGATGATTGGATATGAAAAATATAATACATTTAGGCGAGGTGTTCCCTACAGTATAACAATAATTTTATTACGGGAGCGCCACCCTGACCCCGAACACACAAGTGGAGAGAAGTTATGGGAAATTGAGTTTTATTTACATAAAAATCAATCAGGTGAGTTACATGTAAGGTAACTATTAATGTGATACTGTAGTATAATTAGGAGAGATAATTATAATTAATTATATAATGATATAATAAAGGCCCAAAAGAGCCAGGATTTTGTAATTAGGGAAGTGGAGGGAGGGTTAAAGAATTGTATTGGGTCCTCGGGGCCGAGGAGGTGAGTATAATTATTTGATATGAATTAGATATGTGAGGACACAGTTATATATGGCTGTGTGAATGTCAGGCATTATGTGAGTGTCATTGATTCAAGTGTCATTGGTAGTAGATGCCTCGTGTATTTAGTATAATGTCAGGGGAGCACAGTTGATTATGATTATAAGCCAGTGCCCTTGTCCCCAGGCAGCTACCCACATAGTGGCTGGCTATCGTGCTATTGCGTTTGCTAGGATAGCACTGGTTTTAGGCTGTGAGGTGGATACATAGCGTTTATACGCATCTGAAGACCACCCTCCCAGTTCCTTGACTTGAAGCTCTGATGCGCCTGCTGCGTAGGCTGTGGTTGCAGCTGCTTTTCTCAGGCTATGTAGTGATAGGGACTTTGTTTCAACCCCATGTCGCTTGAGATGTTCTTTCCACTTGCGGGCGACGAATGTTGCGGGGATTGGTCTGGTGGAGTGTCTGAATGTGAGGAATGGTTCCCTATCGGAGAATGTAGGCTGTAAGAGGAGAAGCTGCCTGACTCTGCTGACAACGCAGATACACTGGTCAGGGCCTCTTGCAAGCCTGATGATCCTACGCTGGTAGGCTGTCTGCATATTCTTGGCCCCTTTTACTTGAATGGTGACCTCCTCATTTGAGACTTTGACATCCGCCCTCGTGAGGTGTCATGCTGGGTCAAATCTCTTGATGGTTGGTGGCACGACTTCCGACTGTCGCATGGCACCTTGGTACATCATGAGGACGGCTGTGGCTAGCGCTGTCCCTTCGTAATCACCTGGTAACAATATTATCATGTGCCTTAGCGTGCTGATGTCGATAGGGGCCTTAGGGCTCGGAATATATTCCTTGTTCCTTAGTAGTCCCTTGAGCGTCCATTTTACTCGATGGTGCTCATAATTGGCCGTACTGGCATCACACCTCTTGAGATATGTCTTTATATGAGATAGGTGATTAGCGATGGTCTTAGGTGATTTTATGTAGGATGATAGGTGTTGGAGATATACACAGATATGGTCGACTCGGGCACTTTGCGGGTCGATCTGCATCTGCTGAGCGAATTCTAGGAATGCAGTGACAGCCGACTTCCTATTGCGACTTGTTCCAGCAGACCACGCTGCCTCCTGTGTCTGCTCCACTTGTGCGGCCAGGGTTTGCATTGGGGTGCCTGAAAAATAGGATGTCATTAACAAATTGCAATGCATAGAGGCATGGTGGTACAACCTTAAGTGCATAATGATAAACCCATGTGTCCCTTAATTGTTTTTGTGGTTTGCCCAGGTGTGATCGGCTAAGTGCATCGGCGACTGAGTTGGACGATCCCTGTATGTGGGCATATGACAGTCTGACGTCAAACCTGGCCTGCACCATCCAGGCAAGCCTTGCTGCGGCCAGCATGACATGGTTCTTTCCTTTTCCATTCTGAAAGACTGATATCTGTCACTCTCAGAGATGAATGTATGCAGTGCTACCGCGACATTGATAGCTTCTATCTCAGAGATGTTACATGCCTCCAATTCCAGCCGGCATATCTGATATTCATATGCGAACTGGCCATCAGTGCCCCCTATGCCACTGAGGCAGGCATCCACAAGGTTAGTCTTTGTTGGTTCTATTTCGGGTATAATGGATCTTCCATTCCATTCCCCGCAGAAATCTCTGAACCACCGTAGATCTTCTTTTATGTGGCTGTTTACATTCATATGTGGTCCCTTGAATCCTCTCAGGCTGTCCAGGAGCCTTGATACAAATAGGCGTGCAGGTGGGACGCACTTACCTACATGTATCAGTGATCCAATGATAGATTCGAGCTCGCGCTTGGTGATGGTGCGCTTCTTTATATATTTATTAACTAGGGCGATGGTCTCCTTGATCTTGAGGGGAGGAATGGATAGTGACATCTCCTCTGCATCAATGAGTATTCCTAGCCAGGTGGCTTTGCTGCCAGGTTGTTGTAGCTTTCCAGAGGCCTCAGGGAGCCCTAGCTCCGCCAGTAGATTTCTGGCATAGTCGTAGGCTCTTGTTGTTGATTCTTTATCAGGGCCGAGTAGTGCTAGATCATCCAGGTACATGAATGATGTGAACCCTTCCCTCTCGAGCAGGCGGACAATGGAGTTGGCCAACCTTTGCATATGCGCACTGGATCCACGACTGCCGAAGGGCATTGTTATGTCGCAGAACCAACTATCACGCCATTGTAGACACAGCAGGGGCCAGTCGAGAGGGTCACTGTACATGTTTTTGTAGGCACGAGAGATGTCTATGACAGTAATGTGGGCCTTGCTCCCCAGGCCTTTAAGATGTACTACCAGGTCTTCTACTGTAGGGAGAGAGTGGGGTCGCTGTTCTCCCCATACCGAGTTCTTTATTATAAAGTTGTTAACACAGAGTTCTCCTCTGGGAAGGTTAGGTCAATGATGACGCGGCGCGCCTCACTGTCCTTCTTGGCTCTAGACATCATGGGTGACACGTGCGCCCATGGGTTGAATGGGGTTGACTCGAACGGGCCAACCAGGCCACTAAGGTCGAGTTCTTTCTGAATGAAATCATCAATTTTGCTGGAGAACTTGGTGGCACTAGGGTGGTTATTATTGTTGCCATTGTTGGTGACTGGGCCTAGATAGCCCATGGGGAATCCGTACTTAATGAATTCAAGTATCTCCCTATCTTCATTACTGGAGGAGAGGTGCCTGTCCCACTGATCTATGTTGAGGGAGCTAGGTATCAATATTTTAGCTTGTAGGGCATTAGGCAATCCAGCGTCCCTTACCTTGTTGTATATTTCGGCGAACTTTCCCCAGACTATGTTGTCGTCGGTCTGGGGCCAGTGCATTACTCGGTGTTGTTGTAGAGCCGCAGGTCTCGTGTCGACTGAAGCTGGGTCTGCTTTGCCGGCACATATGGCTGCCACCGCGTCAAAATAGTCACTGTTGATGATTAGCGTAGGCTGGGTGTACGGCCTAACTATATTCTCATTCTGTTTCGACGGGATGAATGCTGGGGCCATAGGATTTAGTGTAACACCAGATATCGTTCCCTGACGGTGGTTTGTTTTGGGATAGTTGCCTCCATGATGGATCTCGTGCAAGCTCTCGTGGCGCGCGAGACCAGGCTTGTTAATGTATGCAGCTGACCCAGTTTCCCCATCTGGGTCAGGGAATGGTGCCAATGTTGGGCGTGGCACATGCACATTGCCATGCACGCCCGCTATTCGTTTTTTGAGGACTGTACTGACCTCTCATCATTATTGTGCCTAGATTTGGCACTCACCTGTTGGTTGCCTGATTGGGTCCTGTTGGGCTTTGGTGTGTATGTCCCATCATTCTGTTGTTGACTGTGTTTAACACGCCTCTCGCACTCTCTAACACTGTGGTGTGTCCTGCGGCCGATGGAGTCACAGTATGAGCACGAGTGGAGGAGCAGTATTGCCCCCTCTCTATGATCGCCGCTGTGTGTGCAGCCATTCCTTGTATTAAATGGTCTGCATAGCACTTCCAGTGATTTTGAATCCTTCTTAGATGTTTTGTAATCCGCTTATGTGTTGCCCGAGGTATGCCCTCCTCCAGTGAGGCATATACGGACCCTCTCATCCTGGATGGTACTTTTATCCGACCAAGTGACCTTTCCAGCCTCGATCATATCGAAGACATATTGTGACCAGCGCCTTACCGCTGGCCAGGGCCTCTCCAACCTATCCTTGGTGACTTGTCAAAGATCATGCATCATGTGATGGTAGTCGTCAGAGTCATATGCATCGGGGTCATCCAACAGTGCCAGAAAGCCGTCAATATATTCATTACTATTAAGGGAGGAGCGGGCATCCAATTTTTGTTTAATTGTCTGCGATCCCTCCCTGTAAACATACATGTATGGCTTTGATTGCAGACCAGCCCTATGAATATTAGATAGTATGTCAACCCTACCGTGCAGGCCGTGTGCAAACCTCTCACGATCGATCACTTGGCCTCGTATCATGTTTGGGGTAGATGCTGTGCGGTATCTAGCCGCCTTGACCCAGCTACTGATCCTGTGGCCAGATCCGGCCTTTGACCTACTTGAGACCTCGTTGCTCCCGTGTTCGGATTGTGACCGTTGAGATTGCTCTGATTGTTCTTCCTCATCCTCCTCGTTTTCTTGCCTATTCTTGAATACGTTATTGAGCAGCTCAGTGATTTGAGATACTTGTGTTGTTAGCTCCGATATCTCAGCTTGTAGGCTTTTGCAAGTTGGTGGTTTAGTTGTCTGTCTTTCCTCCTGTTGGCCCGTTTCTTTGGCTTTAGCTCCTCGTGTTCGTGGCATTGTCGATCTTGACTTTTAGTTTGAAAATTCAAAGCGTCTTAAGGATTTCCAGGGGCGAAGCAGGCTTCACTGATATCCAGGCTTCGCTCAGGTATTCTCTGACGTTAGAGGTATATTGTAGTGCCAAAAAGTGGGTTATTAAGGCGAAGAAACCTCTGAGAGAGAAGAGAAAATATATAGGTGGTGAGGGGAGCGAGGAGAAGGAGAAAGTGAGGGGTGAGGGTGTAGAGCCGTTAGGGGCGCATGAGTGTATTTTTGAGGGATATGGGTTGTGTGCTTGAGTCCAGGTGGTGCCGCAATACCACATCATCACTTATGCGATGACTACATCATTAGAGTCGACTTCTATGTATTTTCTAGACATGATTAGAAAAGGGCAACCTTTTTACTTATGTACTAACAATACATGTATGTAGAACTTGATGGAAGATGAGTGAAAAGGTGATATATACATTTCTTAAATGACATGAATGGCTATAGTTGGTGGGTGAGTGAGTGGTAAATCAATTCAGAAAAGAGAGGGGACGAACACAGACATACATCATGATATCATATTCAGAAGCATAATTGGTGACATACAAATTAATCAGCATTTATGTTTGCATTCATTGTCATTTGGTGAATGATATGGTTTTCATAGCCAAGCTAAATATCTTGGAGTCCGTAAGTTGCCGTAAAGATGGATTAAGATTATTCCAGTCCTGTGCGCATTGAAAGCTAAGAGATCTTCTATCCTTTTCGGTTCTAGGGATAAAGGTGGTCAAGGTGGGGGCCATATTTTGTCTCGTGTTTCTATTTTCAGTATTTATATCGGTTGAGTAAGCTTTCCCATGGGCTAACTTCATGTTTTTATATAACATTCTGTCCTGGATTAGCATAGTCTTAGCTTGGATATGCATTCTGAGCCCCGGAGTTCTTATATCAGACCCCGTCCACTCCTCAGGATTCTATTCTGTAACACTTGCAGTTTTTTAATATCAGTGTTGGTTAGACACAATAGAGTAGATAGGCTATAATCGAAAAGCGCTATATAATTTTGGATTTATTGCAGGGCTTGCATCTAAATTCCTCCTTATTTTGTTAAATGTATATAACTTGTGATTTATCTGCTTGATTACTGAGTTGAGTTGACCAATCATGGTTAAGTGTGAATCAAGTTTTATATCAAGATATTCGTAAGAGTTGCTTAATAGTAATTCCGAGCCATTCACCTTGACCGAGACCCTCTTTCCTTGAGTTTTGTGCCTAGTATTAAAGATTAGGAGTTTCGTTTTACAGATAACTTACTACCTGTACACCATTCATAGAATTTTTTCACATCGTTAGTTAGTATTTCTTCACATATTTTTAGAGAGTCAGCTGAACAATAGATAACCGTATCATCGGCATATTGAATATATTTACTGGTTAATTCTAAATTCTAAATTCTTAATATCGTTCACATATATAAGAAACAACAAAGGGCCTAGAATAGATTCCTGAGGAACGCCTATAGATATTGACCCCTCCGAAGAAGCCGCGCGCCAATTTTAACTTTTTGTGTTCTATCATATAGATAGGACATGAACCATTTCAGACCGACTTCCAGAATTCCTATGTCATGTAGTTTTTTAAGCATAACCTTATGGTCAACACAATCGAATGCTTTGCTAAAATCAACAAAGCAAGCAAGTGTATATTCTTTTTTGTGCATAGCCAAATTTATATCACTAATTAACTTAAAGATAGCTTCATTGGTGCTATGACCTTTTTGAAACACGAGTTGTTGTTTACTTAATAAAAAGTAGGAATTCATTCAAATGTACTGCAATGTTTTTTTCCAAAAGTTTACCGGCTATGTGAGTTAGGGATATAGGTCTGGTTTCGTTGGGGGTTTAGCGAGGGGCTTCTTCGGCAATGGTTTAACAATTCCACATTTCCATGCCTTTGGGTAAATCCCAAGGGCAATTGATTGTCTATATATATGTACCAGTTGGTCTATCAAGATGTTAAAGGCATCCTTATATATTTTTGTGGATATATGCTCGCAACCTGAGCTCTTTGTGACTGCTATGTCTCTGATTAACTCCAGGAGAGAATTTTTGTCAATCTCCGGGAGAGTGTACCCCGCTCTGATGTTAGATCTATTACCTTGGTAGGGGACATGCGAAATACGTGCTGAGGTCTTACTTCCAATGCTACAATAATAATCATTTAGATAATTTGCTGCTTCCACCCCATAGATTGTTTCGTTTTTTTCATTTGATATAGATGTAATTTCACTCTTTTTCTTATTTTCAATTTTGTCTATAATTCTCCAAAATTTGTTGGAATCGTTTCTATTTTCATTTAAAAGGTTTCTATAATATTTCGATTTTGCTTGTTTTACTGAGCGATTGCATAGATTTCTGGCTTGCAGCAAACAGATCTTCAGGAGTCTTACTTTTATTTGCTTTTTTATAAAGTCTATGTCTCTCTATACCTAATTCCGTGAGTTCTCTGGTGAACCAGGCGGGGCGATCGTTTTTAATATTGAAAACCTTAAGCGGCGCCACTTTATTAGTCGCAATTAGCAAGTTATCATACAATATCTTCCAACAATCGTTTGGGTCAGTCAGGTTATAGAGTCTATCTCAGTTATATTCGTTTAGCAGGAGGCGTAAGCCGTCGGGAGAGTAGTTTGCATAATTTCTTCCAGTGAATTTAACTTTTATCTTAATGGGTCTGGGTCTTTCCACTATTAAGTAAGTCGGTTGATGATCAGAGAGATTATAGTTTATAGTACCTGTATTGCAATCAATTGTTGACCTCAATAAGAAGATATCTAGGATCGAGTTCCTAAGTAATCCAAATCTAGTTATCTTATTCATACTTATTGTCATAGAGTAATCATTACAAAACTCGACCAGTGCTTTATACTTCCCACAATTTGAATCTTGAATATCGATATTGAGATCGCCGCACAAGAATAAGTGCTTTCCTCCTTGGGGGAGCAGTGATACAGTATGATCAGTAACACTACGTAAGGAGTTAAAATATTCTTTGATGTTACAATCAGGGGATCTGTAGCTAGCTACTATAGTGAAGGTTGGATTCATTTTTCTCTTTATCATAAAGCCCAGAGCCTCGCAGTTATTATCAGAGACACAGAAGTCACCACTCGAAATATAATCATAGTTGTTGCGGATAAAGCAGCAAATACCACCGCCTCTGGATGCAATCTTTCTATCTAAACGTACAAGTTTATACATGTCATGAGATACCAGATTGACAACTCTCTGTACAAATTATTACATCATAATTTTGCGAAAATATATCTTCTGATATCAGATCGATTTTAGGTAATATTGATCTTATGTTGTATTGTATGATCTTGAATCCTTTGATATTGCTCAGTTCGTCCCAGGTTTCTAGGTTTACACTCATATATACAGTCTGATTTATTTGATTGCTGTGTAGCTAGGGAGAAGGAGATGGAGGGTTGGTGGGGGAGGGAGGGTGAGCGGGGCAGGGGGGGGGGGTGTGCGAGAGGGAGGGAGGGAGAAAGAGAAAGGAACAGAAGACAACATGGCAGGGAAAGAGATATGTGTGTATACGATATGTAGACAAGACTGGGCAGTGTGATCAGTCATGCATGCAGCTGGTGGGCAGCTACAGTGACTGAGTTGGGTGTGTTATGTAGCACTGCTATACTAACACTCACTTGCCTACTCATGTCTCCTTTTGTATGGGTAGAAAAGGAGTGTACAAGGGATGACATGGATGACCAAATCTTGACATAGGTGTCAGGGCAGCCAGACATGGCTTTTCATGTAGAGGAAATAGGACATACCATAGGAGACATAGGAAAAAGGTGCAATGACATACTTTTCTGTGATTATCTAAGGGAAATAGTGGAAAAGGAGGCTGACATGGAGAAATCGCCACTGACATGGAACTTTTTGTCCTGGAAATAGTAAAATCTGCCCGGACATAGGAAGTTAGCAATTGGAAAAGAATTTGTAATATGGGATATAGCTTGTACCACAGAGGAAAAGTCTGTACGGATGTCATCATTGGTACATATGTCTACTTTTGGACGCAACAGGCAGGATTATTTTGCATACCTTTTTGTTCAAGGCTTTGATAGACCTACAAATCCACATAATTGAACTTATTACATAATTATATGATCCGTTTTAGGAAAATGGATGATGAGTCACAAAAATGGATTTTGAGATATCACAATTATTTGAAAAGAGGAGATCAAGCTGATTCCAATGATAGTAAACACTATGTATGTATGTATATGTATGTATATGTTTTTATTTTCGGAAGCTTACACTTTTCAATAACATATAAAATTTTGACACCGAAAAAGGGGGTGGGTCTCCTCTATGAAACCATAGATCTTCCTGAGAGCCCCCTTTGGAGAAAATGGAGTTACGCTATTAAATAGATACAGTAGTATTTGATAGATAGATAGGTAGATACAGCGACTACATTAATGTGATAAACTAATATGGCAGTAATAACAACACAGATTAGACAATACAATAAACAATAAATTGGGCAAGCCAGTGCCATGAAGCAAGATCAGATATGAATGCTCCTTCATGTGTGTGTTAAGTCCACCACTAGGACCTCTAATAAGTATTTCTATATTTCATGTTTCATATTTTTATTTTTGAAAACAAAGGTTTGCCATGTTCTGGCTGGGGAAACCAGTAAAGAAAACCTGATATAAAGGCCTTCAAAACGCAAGGATATTTTTAATACATTGTCCTAAAATTTGTTACACAGATTTATATGACTAAAACCGCCAAACCCTCTGAAAATCAGAACATTCCAATAATGTGATCTTGTGAAAGAAAAAACACATTGAAAAATATCAATTTATGACTTATGACTCATTTTCTTGAAACGCATCACAATTGTGGGGTTATAATAGTGCTAGTTTTATATTACTCGTGTACACTGATCTGTGCAGATTAGAGTTCTTGAATTTGTCATATTAAATCGTCCTGTTCTTGGGTCCGATTTTGTAAAAATGTACAATTCACCTTCCCCAATCCTCTCAAATAGTCCAAATCTATGAGAAAAAATACGTTCAAAATGCAATATAACACAAAGGAAGAGATAGTTTTAATCATCACGATGCCAAAATTACTCAGATAAACATAGCATTTATTATATAACCGTCTAACTCAGCAGATGTTACCAAATTTGTAGAGCTGACAATTGAATATTTTCACAAAATCTGACCCTCTTCTCTAATTTCGCCAGGTACTCATATTGCTATTTATCCAATGTATCAGAGAGATGGGTGTTAGTGTTTAGTTTCTTTCATTTCTCTATACTTCATACTACGAAGAATACAAGCCCAATGACAAAAGCTATTGAATGACACTTTTTTTAGTTTAAAAGTAGAAAATAATGAATAAGTAGGAAATCTAAATCTCGTATGGGAATGTATTCCTTTGTAGGTTGTATACGAATACGCATTTCTCAAATATCATTTATTATTTAGAATTGTTTAGATTTAGAATGAAAACTTTGAATACTAAGAATTTACAAAAGTGCAAAATACAGTTCAGCATAACCAAACAGATTGCTAGAATCAATGCAATGCGGAATATAGTCGAATTTCTCTAGTGTTGACCAAATTACAGCTTAACCTAGCGGAATTTCCTAAATATGTACAGCTGCCAAATGTACATATTCTGGAAGTCTGACTCTACACAAGTCTCATCCAGCTTAATCCAGTTGAAACTGGATCAGGTCTCTGTGGTAAATAGTGGTAAAACAGTCAGCTTGTGTAAAATGTTTTAAAATACTGAGGTTTACTGCCTACTGCTGAAACATTCATGTTGTGATCAATTTGAATTTCCATAATAAAGGAAGATGAGTGTGAAATTCAATTTTTGGATTTCATGAATTATTAGTTATTTATCAGTAATTCCCCAATGGGAACCTTCATGATTTCATGTTAGTTTATTAAGTTAGGAATGATTAATATACATAGAAATTATTCACACTTATGACTGAACACAACACAAACACTGTGGATGGATTTGATTTGTTCTTCTTATTATTATTTCATGAACGATATCAATATTGATCGATATTGTTTATTTCCAGAACAAACTAAAATAAAGAATACGATAGAGCCTGGAGATACTATGCTAATGATAGCTCTTCTATATTCCTGTACTTTTGTATGACTAGAATTTGGGTAGAATAGAATAGAATAGAACTATCTTTTATTCATCATTGACGGTTTACATTTCTTTGCTGATGAACAGGTCTACATGCTTCTAGGTACCTTTCAGGATTTACACCTAGGTCTTCCAACTGTTCTTAGGAACACCTATTTACACCTAGGTCTTCCCCTTTATTTTTACATAGAAAGTTAATATATATTATTAATATTCTGAATTATATCAGCATGTTCCGAGAATATTGTCACTGTTGTAAAATGATGGTTGGCTGAATAAAAATCTTTCAGATTGGGTCAGATTTTCCGAAAATGTACAATTAGCAGCTCTACACATTTAGTAAATTCTGCTAAATTAGGCTGCAATTTGTTCAATACCAGGTCAATCCGAGTATATTCGGCATTGCATTGATTCTAGCAATCTGTTTGGTTAGATTGAACTGTATTTTGAACTTTATTTTCGCCTGAAATTCAGGTTATTTGAGAGGATTGGTGAAGTTCAATTGTACATTTTCTGAAAATCTGACCCTTATTGAATATTGACCTTAGGAACGCCAGGCGACATATCACTCTTGTGAAACTTTGACCTTCAGAATTTGTTAAACAAAATATATTTAGAGGAAATTAAAAGAGAAATTGAGACGCTAATTAGAGGCTGTATATATGGCATTATTGGACGAACCATGATAAGATAATTGAAGAATAAAATTACGCGAAGTTGAGATTATTAAATTAAATTGAAATTTGTAAAATTGACTCGCAAAGTCATGATTAAGTGAAGTAGAGGTTATTAAATTAGATGAAAGTGAAATTGAAATTGTTGAAATAGGAGGCGCAGCTTGGGGAGACAACCGTAGTTTATTAATAAAGTTGTGTAAAATATAAAGGAATTATACATGGATGTTGAAAGTATAATTATTTGTAATTTGAGAATTATGTAAGGCGCCTGCGGGAGTGTGGGTGGTAATAATAGATTGATTTTTTAGAATAGGAGTGGGTGGGTGGGACCAAACATCCCAACAATGGCGAATGAATGAGTAAGTGAAGGTGAGGGGTTATGGGTAAGAGAGACCACCACACAGGTCCGGCAGGCGTCGCCACAAATGCCTTGGAATGACACGACATTCCCACAAAATGTGTTTTTTTCTTATTTAGAATTTGTATGCAAAATTCATGTAGAATGAAAATTGGATTCCTAGACAGGCATGCTTAATGTACAATGAATGTTACAATATAGGCTTTGCATAGCCGCCATTTTGAATCTAGATTTGCATAGAGTTATGAGACTAATGGTACAAAATCTAAATAAAACATGCCATGTTTAGCATGGGATATGTACCAATGCTCTATTGTCAATATTCATGTGGTATACATGTTTCCATAACACAAGCCTCCATCTTACCCATCATGCATTTTGTTTTCCTAGATCATTTATACAAGCTCTGATATTGATGAAAACATTTTGCATTTTCGATAGAAATGTTGCCAAAAATGTGTATGTCTGATTTCAACAGAATCCGTCCCATGATGCACTGTACAGACATATTAATGGAGTTCAATTATATGAAGGTCATGCGCTCACGGGCAGCAATTCAATACAGAATAATCATGAATAATAATGAACAATTGCAATCGCTTGGGGTTCAACCCCGACCTGACGCGCATTGAGAACGTAAATACAGTATAACCATGAATAATGGAGAACAATTATGAAGAATGGAGAATAATCATGAATAATGCAGAACAATCGTGAATAATGTAGAATGATCATGAATTTTGCAGAATAATCATGAATGATAAAGAAGAATCAGGGTTTCCAACCACTGCTATATCTAGCTACATCAAGCTCTAGGAATCAAAGCATTGCAAAAAATTGTGATTGACCAGCAAGAAAATTTGGCTAACATTTTCGTCATGCATAAATCAGCTGAGGCCAGCTGGATTCCAATGATGGTAAACATTAAGGACATGTATGTAAGAAGTGTTTCTATATTTCTCACACCTTCTCTCTAATTGAGAGTGAGGTGAGTCTAGTTGGTCTAGGCATGTGGACAGGCTAGCAGCAGGCAATGGAATGAAGTGGGTCAGCTGGCCGGCTATACACTTACTCCTGTATATAAAGATACATGACAGGGGCCGCCATATGCCTCAATGTATTTAATACACTGTTTTGAAATGTGGTACATAAACTAATATGTGATGTGTTTCAGGAAAATGAGTCATAAGTCGATGAAAATAGATTTTGAGATACCATCATATTTGTAAAGATGAGTTCAAGCCGATTCCAATGATAGTAAACACTCTAATAATCTTATAAGTATTTCTAGATTTTAAGTTTGATATTTTCGTTTTTGAAAAAAAAAGTTTCCAATATTTCTGGGGATCAATAAACAGCAAAGTAACTAAATGTAGTCCATATGAGGACCTTTAAAACGAATGGATATATGATATAGATTGTCCTGAAATTTGATACATCGATTGATATAAATTTAAGTGACAAACTCTCCAAAAATCAAAACATTCCTATAACGTAATCGTGTGGCACTTTGAAATATCAATTTTGCGACTTATGACTCATTTTCCGGAAACACATCACATATGATTGAAAACGCTATGCCTTCCAAAAATCTTTGCAAAAACATCAGTTTTGCATTTCCCTGAAAGAGTCGTCAATAGAAAGATTAGCAGCCAATAGGGGATTCGCATAGCTGCCATTTTGAAACTTGATTTGCATGGATTTATTAGACTATAATTGAACAGTATAACATCTATAGAGAAGATGCCATGTTTAGCATGGAATATTTAACAATGTTCTAATGTCAATATTCATGTGTTATACATGTTTCTGTAACACCAGCCTCCAACTTTCCCATCATGCACTTGGTTTTTATACATCATTTAGACAAGTTATGATATTGGTGCAATCTATGATATTTCCTGCAATTTTCGATGAAAAAGTTGTCAAAAATTTGTATGTCACATTTTATCAGAATACATCCCAGCATTCACTGTAACAGACTTGCGGAATGGTACATACAAAATCCCTGATTGGTTCAACCCTAACCTGAGCGAGCTTCATTGAGAAGGTAGTGCATGCACATGTATGCATGAGAGCTACCTCTAATAGCGGATGTGCATGTGCCACTGCGCATGTCTGTTTTAATGCGTCATGGGATGGATTCTGTTGAAAGCTGATGTACAAATATTTGGCAAGATTTTTATTGAAAGTTGCAAGAATGTTTTCACCAACATCAGAGTTTGTCTAAATGAGTTATGAAAACCAAATGCATGATGAGAAAGATGGAGACTTGTGCCATGGAAACACGTATAACACATGTATATTGACATTAGAACATTGTTAGATATTCCATGCTGAACATGGCATGTCTTCTACATATTTTAAACTATACCATTACTCCCATAATTCCATTCGAATCAAGATTCAAAATGGCGGCCATGCAAATTCCCTATTGAATGTTTCATTTGCTCACGTTCGCCCCTGCATCCTCCACTTCCGGTGCCTATAGGAGTGAATGGTAGCGTATGGCAAGCCATTTGTGTAATAATTCGATAAACAGTGTTTATCACTTGATAAACAATGTTTATCAACCTAAAACACTGTTTGTCAGTTGAAAAACAATGTTTTACCTTGAAAAACAGTGTTAATCGAGCGATAAACAATCTTTACAGAGCAGAAACAATGTTTGTCAATGTGAAGCAGTGTTTCTCCTCGATACACAGAGTTGTTTGGAAAATTTTGTATATCAAGCGATAAAGGTATGTTCTTGGCTAAAGTTTGATAAACAAAATTTTTGATGCGAGAAACAGTGGTTTTCCTACATGAACAGTGTTTATCACAGTGAAACATTGTTTATTAGTCGATAAACAGAGATTTTAGATCATGATCCTTGCTTCTCCTTGATAAACATCGTTTCACCTCGATAAACATCGTTTCACCTTGATAAACATCGTTTCTCCTCGATAGACATCGTTTCTCCTCGATAGACATCGTTTCTCCTCGATAAACATCGTTTCTCCTCGATAAACATCGTTTCTCCTCGATAAACATCGTTTCTCCTAGATTAAAATTGTTTCTGCTTGATAAACATTGTTTCTCCTCCAGAAACGCTGCTTTTCCTCCAGAAAAACTGTTTCTGCTTGATTAACAGTGATTGCCAACATCCTGGTTGACCACTACCCCTGGTTGCCCTACACTCAGGGCATCCTGGACTAAGGGCAACTGGGGTAGGTGGGCAACCAGGGAAGTTGGTAGGCTAATGGATTTGTGGGCGGGCAACCATGTAAGCAGGTGGGAAACCGGGTGGGAAACCAAGCGGGGAACCGGGTAAGTGGGAAAGTGGGAAACAAGGCAAGTGGGAAACCGGGTAAGGGGCAACCGGGAAATACCCAGTTCCCTGGTTCCCCACCTAGTTCCCTGGATGCCCACCCAATTCCGGATTGCCCACTAAGTTCCCTGGTTGCCCAGCCTTTCCCGATTGCCCACCCAGTTCCCCAGTTGCCCACCCACTTTCCAGTTCCCCAGTTGCCCACCCACTTCCCGGTTGCCCACCCACTTCCCTGGTTGCCTCCCACTTCCCTGGTTGCCTGCACATTTCCCTGGTTGCCCACCCACTACCACGGCCTAGAGGGCAACTGGGGGTAGCGGGCAGCTAGTGGGCAACATGAGTGTTATGCAACCATGGGCAGTGGGCCACACTGTTTCTACAAGGAAAACAATGTTTATCGAGGAAAAACATTGATAAACACTGTTTCCCATCGATATTGATATCAGAGTTTGAATGTGATGAACAGTGTTTCTCCTTGATAAACAGTGTTTCTCCTTGATAAACAAGGTTTCTCTTTGATAAACAAGGTTTCTCCTTGATATCAGTATAATATTTTTTCCAGTTTACCCGATTACCCATCGGCTTCCTGGTTTACCTGGTTGCCCATCGGCTTCAAGGTTGCCCACCGCTTCCAAGTTGCCCATCTGCTTCTGATGTTGCTCACTCACTTCCCTGGTTGCCCATGCGGTTGCCCACCCAGTTGCCCAACTTCCCCAATTGCCCACCTACCCAAGTTGCTCATAGTCAAGGATGACCTATGCCAGTTGGGCAACACAGGTTAGTGGGGAACCCATGATGTTTAACCAGGAGACACAATGTTTATCGAGGAGAAACGATGTTTATCGAGGAGAAACAATGTTTAATCAGGAGAATCGATTTTTATCGAGGAGAAACGATGTTTATCGAGGAGAATCGATGTTTATCGAGGAGAAACAATGTTTATCAAGAAGAATCAATGTTTATCAAGGAGAATCAATGTTTTTCAATATGAAACTAATGATATCAAGCTAAAATATTGATATCGGTCAATATACAAGGTATCCCTAAAGAACTCTGTGTATCAAAGGGAAACCCCAGTTTACCTTCAGAAACACTGTTGATCGAGGTAAACATTGTTTTTCAATGGGAAAACGCTGTTTGTCAAGCTTAAACATTGTTTATCAATTGAAAAACAATGTTTTAGCTTGATAAACAGTGTTTTTCAATTTGAATGTTGATATCACTCGAAAGACATAGTTATGAGGTAAAACGTTGGTTTTCAAATGACAAACAGTGTTTTAGGTTGATAAACAGTGTTTATCGAGTGATATACAGTGTTTATCAAATTATTACACAAATGGCTTGCCATAGTAGCGTTTATTTTCTGTTCACATTAAGGACAAATTCTGTTTTTTTTAGCATTTTTTACAAGGCCTAGATCTCCGCAATGGTGGTCTCCCTTTAATAACTTTTGTATTTTGTTGCGAATATATGTAATATGTTACCGCATAGTGAGTCACAAGTCTAGACAATTAGTATATTTCAAATGTGTTTTCTTACACAAAAGTCAGACTTGATTTTGATTTTGACCTTGTTGCGTCCCAAAGTCGTCATCTGTATGACCTGTGTAATATTACAGACTTTTCTTCTTTTTTTGCACATATTATACATAAGTAGTAGTAATAAACCCGCACAGATGACCTTTTTGGAGCAAACCAAGATGGCTGCCAAGCCCTAGCCCCTCCCCTAGCCCCTTGCTCGCTGTGTGGTCGAAGTGGTTGAAGTGGTCAAAGTCCAAGATGCGACCACACAGCGAGCAAGGGGCTCTGGTCTTTGGTCTTTTTACCATGACGACTCCCCTATTACCCATGACCTGTGGCATCTGCTGGTATAGCACATGGCACTTGGTCTTTTCGAGATATGACACTGAGGGTTTCTTCACTTTTTGCTCTTTTCCTTTCTGTATATGTGTAGAAATCAAATTTATCTACTCATTACCATTAATTTAATGGCAATACAACAATTCCTAATATAATGTTTCTTAAAAATAAATGAAATGTATCATCTAATAACCAACTTCACTTTGGTCTGATTTCTGGTCTATGAGAATAGCCTAAGAGACTTAGTGCTAGTCTACTATAGCAATAAACAACGAGGATTTCCGAGTCCCAAGGCCATAGGCACAGGGACATCACTGGGCCTACAGACTGTTTGAATGCTAAAATCTGAGTTGTTTATTGATTTTAGTCTGTGATGGGTCAGCGCATACCAGCCTATGAGAGGCAAGCAGACTCGCTATAGACCAGTGTAACAAGCACGGTCTGTAGTACCATAATTGCATGCGAGAATCTCACCAATGGACTAATAGCTAATAGTCAAACACCACATAGTAGTATATACAAATGAGGGAGTCCCTACGGCATTTGAGATGCCTCTCTGAAATCTGAAAAGATAGTATCTCTTTGGATATTAGGATATCCATAAATCATGTTGATTATGGGTTGGAATATCTTAGAAAAGGAAATGATATTTGGAAAAGAAAAATGTTGGATATATGGGATATTTATGATGACACATTTTTGTTCTGACAATTGGGGACAAAACAGACCTGGACTTTTCGGATCGTCTATTACCTGTTTTTTGGTTGTCTGAATCAAGCGAAGGATGAAGCTATGATCTTTCCCTTGAGCCCCTATGCATAACAAGTAGATGCATGATTAAACAGGATAGATATCTAGTAAGCTTTGATTAATGGTAACGTCTGGGAGAACTGGATCTGATCTAGATGACTGTATACCAATTTGTCTCTTTTATTATTATTATTATTATTCCTATGTAATGTGACTTCTATAAATAAAGTAGTATCTTATCTTATCTTATCTTATTAAAATGGGGTAAGTTGAAATTATTAGGGCTATCATGATTAAGACACAGCGCTGGGATGGTTCTTAATTTAATCATTGATTTCAATTTCTGTATGCTTTGCATTACCATTGATGATACTCTATATCATATGATTTGAATTTGTTAAAGAATCTGATTCTGTGAAAATAAAAAAAAATCTTTTTTCTCAGCACTGACTAAGAACATTACGGAATGTAGTAACTGAATGAAATAGTGAAATACAAATAGACAAAAAGAAAATTAGTGATTAAGCATTATCGTTACACACTTTCAGTTTGAAAAAAAAAAGTGGTTATGAAATACAATCAGTGTGCCTTTGTACAACTCACTGATAAGTAAAGGGAGGTCTGCAGTTGCGGTGAAGAAGCCCTGTGGTAAGCCTTAAGGCTGAGTTCCACGGGCCGGCTACTGCTCCCGCTACTCTTCCCGTTTTTTGCTCCCGCTTCTAAAGAAGCAGGAGCAAGCAACTGAAGGTATACCGGAATGGGTGCTATTGCCCTGCTACTTTCACCGCTACTTCTAACGCTACTCAGAAATGAAAGCAGACAACATTTTATTTTCACATAGAAATGACCACATCAAGTAGTGTGAGAAGTAGCGTAGAGTGATGCCATTTCCCCGCTTCAGCCCCCGCTACTTCTCGCTACCTCCCGCTACTTCCTGTTACAAAGTAGCAGCTCTTCAAATCAAACATCCAACGCTCCAAAAGAAGCAGAAAGTAACATAGCTTTCTAGCGGGAGCCAATAGCACCCATCCCCGTTACTCTCCCGCTTCTGCTCCCGCTTCTTTCATCAAGAAGCGGGAGAAGTAGCCGGCCAGTGGAACCCAGTCCTTATGGTGGTGCTATGATAGTGAGAAATGGCGAGGACCTGCATGGCCAGTGAACCCTGTGGCGAAGACCTCATCATTCCTTTCCGGCCACCAGCTACTGGACCAGCACAAACCATTGCAAGGCTTACTGCAGAGCTTACCGCAGCCTGTGGAGACCACCTATAACCATTGCAAGGCTTACTGCAGAGTGTACCGCAGCCTGTGGAGACCACCTATAACCATTGCAAGGCTTACTGCAGAGCTTACCGCAGCCTGTGGAGACCACCTATAAGAGCTTTAATTCATCCTATTTTCATTTGTTTAAACAAACAGCACTTGGTTAGTATTCTTATGGAACGGTTGCTAGAGGTGGAATTGCAGTTACTACTTTTGTTAAGCATAAAATAGATAGCAGATAAATGGGTCAGATTTTTAGAAAATGTACAATTGGCAGCTGTACACATTTAGTAAATTCTGCTAAATCAAACTGCAATTTGGTCAATGCAAGCTGAATCCGAGTTTATCCGGCATTGCATTGATTCTAGCAATCTGTTTGTTTATGTTGAACTATATTTTCAATTTTATTTTCGTCTGAAATTTGAGTTATTTGAGAAGATTGGCGAAGTTGAATTGTACATTTTCTGACAATCTGACCCAAATATCTTGATGTTAGTCAATCTAAACTCAAACTCTTATTTGCATAATACAATGTATGGATCAGATTTTGAAAAATGAAGAATACCGGGTATATCTGTGTACATTTGGTATCATATTGATTTATAGTATCAGTTCTGTCATGTTAATCTGCATTTTAAAGATTCATTTTGATCTTAACTGTGGGTTATTTGAGAGGATTGATGAAGGCATTTGGTATCATATGAATTGTACATGTTCTGAAAATCTGACCCATGTACACAATCGAGACAGCCTCAGGCAGAATAGCATGGTCCACCTCGTGAGCCCTGGTTTTGACTAAAAGTTACAAGAAAATGAGTCACAAGTCGCAAAAAATGAATTTTGAGATATCATCATATTTGAAAAGATGAGATCAAGCTGATTCCATGGATGATACAGCTTGGGACATTTAGGATTTTATTATGTATTTTCATTATTCTATCCGTTGTGCATTCTTTTTTTGTAATTTCTTGTAAAATTTATCCTAGATCTCACTGAAAATAATGTCCTACGGGCATAATGAAGATATAATAAACAATTTAAACAAACAAACAATCGACTAGTGATTGACCATTCAGAAATGTGATGCGTTTCATGAAAATGAGTCATAAGTCGCAAAAAATAGATTTTGAGATATCATCATATTTGAAAAGATGAGATCAAGCCGATTCCAATGATAGTAAACAGTCTGATAAAATAGTAAGTATTTCTAGATTTTAAATTTGATATTTTCGTTTTTGAAAAAAAAGTTTCCAATATTTCTGGCTGTCAATAAACAGTAAAGAAAACCAAATATACTCCATATGAGGACCTTTAAAACCAAAGGATATATTAGATAGATTGTCCTGAAATTTGATACATTAATTGTTATAACCATAAGTGACACACTCTCCAAAAAAAAGAACATTCCAATAATGTGATCTTGTGAAATAAACACTTTAAAAATGATCAATTTTGCGACTTATGACTCATTTTCCTGAAAGACATCACAAATATCCCTAATGTGCATTTGTTGCGCACACAAATTCATAAATATTATTCGATGTGCCTAGTTTTTACTATATTATTGGAATTGAAAAAGATTTTTGTCCCAAACTATACATGGGAAAAGAGAGAAATGATACTCTCCCTGATCCTAAATCATAGCAATGGAGGGGAATTAAAAACAATATTGTTGGAATTGACTTGAGTTTATCTTCACTCATTTTCCAGTGACACATCACATGTCTGGACTTCACTCATTGTCCTGACATTTGGTGGGTCCTTCAATTGAAATTTGAATCCAATTTAAAATTTAATCAACCTTTACAAGTCATTGTTGAGGGGAGCATTGTAGTGTAATGACTGGCTTGTCTGAGCACGCTACCTAGTGTTAGTAGTCATGCTGACATCTCTTGAATAGGGGACTTGCATAGCCGCAATTTTTAATTTGTATTCACTTGGAATAGGGGAGTTGCATGTGCCACTGCGCATGTCTACTACAGTGCATGCTGGGATGGATTCTGTTGAAATCTGACATACACATATATTTGGGAACATTTTCATCGAAAATTGCAAGAATGTTTTCAATAATATCATAGCTTGTATAAATGATGTATGAAAACCAAATGCATGATGGGAAAGATCGGGACTTGTGTTATGGAAACATGTATAACACATGGATATTGTCATTAGAGCATTGATAAGTATTCCGTGCTGAAAATGACATTTTTTTTTAGATTTTATACTGTACCATTACACCCATAATTCCATGCGAATTAAAATTCAAAATGGTGGCTATGCAAATCCCCTATTATGGACTATTATGGTACACTGTAAAATCTCTAAAGAAACATGTATTATGAATCTTGTCTATGTTCTTTCCATTGCACTTTCTGTGTATCGACTCTGGATCTCTTCCGGGCTTAAATACTATTTGTTTTTAATGATAATATATTTGTGATAATATAAGATACTTCTCCGCGTAAATATTAACTAAATCTTTAGCAAGGGTAGTGGAGGAAAGAATCCATGTCTGTGTTTAAGGCCTAGGGTCAATGTTCAAATCGCTCCTCTAGAAATAATAATGAATAGAGAAAATACTTTGTGAGTTCAGCTTTATTATAAATCCATCCTAGAGGTGAGGTTGAGGTCCATAGTCTCAACCTATCGATGCAAGGCTTCCTTGCAAAAGTCATAATTATGTCAACAGGTAACATATGGTGTTTCATGATGAAATGAACAGCATGTGAATACATATAAAGTGGATCTATAGCTTCCTCGCTATATATAGAACTACATGTGGATGACCACCGCCCCCTACCGCTGGTTATGGATTGCCACTGGACGGTGCACAGACACTCACTCCACTACCTCTGAACTGACTAGACTTGACTTGTGAGAAGAAGGAAAACATTTTTTCTTTAAACATTGGATTGAATTGATTTGATCAATTTCAATAAAATGGCGGTCTCTTGACAGCCGGTGTCCGATCCTAACTTATCTCCTTCGTCTGCGTGTTTCTCATATATATGTGATGTGTTTTAAGAAAATGAGTCATAAGTCGCAAAATTGATATTTTTCAAAGTGTTTTTTTTCACAAGATCACATTATTGGAATGTTCTAATTTTTTTAGGGTTCATCACCTATAGCTATATGTATTGATGTATTGAATTTCAGGACAATCTATATGATATATCCTTTCGTTTTAAAGGTCCTCATATGGACTACATTAACTTTACTGTTTTTTGACGCCTAGAAATGTTGGAAACTTATTTTTTCAAAAACTAAAATATCAAACTTAAAATCTAGAAATAATTATAAGATTATTATACTGTTTACTATCATTGGAATCGGCTTGATCTCAACTTTTCAAATATAATGGTATCTCAAAATCTATTTTTTGCGACTTATGACACATTTTCCTGAAACACATCACATATGATGAATATAATATTCAACATGAACAAGAGAATGATATAATGGAAAGGTTGGTAAACGTTTAAATAATGGAATATTAACCAATAAAGTTTAACTACAAGGTTTCAACCTGTGCAGTGTTTCTCCTAACATAGAGCAGGAGAGAAAGGTTTCTTCTATTTTAGAAGATTGGAAGTAAAACATACTGATATCACTGCTATTTCCATATTTTCATTAGCACATTTATGACGTGTTTCAGGAAAATGCGTCATAAGTCGCAAAAAATGGATTTTGAGATATCATTATATTTGAAAAGATGAGAACAAGACGATTCCAATGAATGTAAACAGTCTAATAGTCTAATAAATATTTCTAGATTTTAAGTTTGATATTTTCGTTTTTGAAAACAAAAGTTTCCAATATTTCTGGGGGTCAATAAAGAGTAAAGTAACTAAATGTAGTCCATATCAGGACCTGTAAAACTAAAGGATATATTACATAGATTGTCCTGAAATTTGATATGATATGAAATAATTGATGAAATGTATTATAAGTGTGATATGTTTTTTTTGAAAAAAAGAGTTATTGATATTTTGGTTTGATAATTACTAATAAAGTACCTAAATATACACCATAAGATGACCTTAGAAATGCATAGATACATTTAATAGATTGCAATGATATTCCGTACATGTATTATTATTTCTAGCAGCATCAAGCACCCAAAAAAAGTAGAATATTCCAACAAAGATATCTTACAAATAAATCACTTACGTCCTAACATTAATATAAGCCGGGCCCCTTTTATAAGCCAGGTGCCGGGAATTGGATGGAAACATGAAGGGCCTGGCCTGTTCTGAGGGGGGAAAATGCTGAAGAAATTGACCAGAACAAGTTCTTAGAGGATGATGAATGTTTAAATAACAGAACTCAGTTGTTGTTGATCGATTCTGAATTCTGGTAGTGTTTTCTTGTTAAATTGAAGCTTAAAACATGAAAACCGGAGTAATAATTAAAGATAATAATAAAAATGTGTTTCAGCTAGATCTACTGTATTTCAGTTATTGTATTATAAGCCGGGCCCCGAATATAAGCCGGACCCCGAATATAAGCCGGGTCAAATCACCATTTGAAATTAATATACACCGGGGCTTATACACGGGTATATATGGTATATAAATAAAAGAATATAAAAAAGAAAAATATCCATTTTGCAACTAGTGACTTTTTTTCCTGAAACCCATCACATACGCAGGTGCAGGACTGTCTAGGTCTTCACATACGCTCCTTGGACTCACATGCATTTGACATCCACTCATGAGTTTCTGAATTTGTTCATCTCAAAAAATATAGCCAGTAATATATCCAATTACAGCATAGATGTGGAAACCTACCAACTTGCACCTAACATTGCTGTCAGGAGAGAGATCTGGTTACCCGTCACGATAGAAAAATATCCTGTAGTCTATTTTTCTCATTATCTTTTCTCAACTAACGTCGGTAAAAATCACATCAAATTACTTTACTTGACATCCACTGATGAGTTTCTGAATTTGTTCATCTCAAAGAATATAGCCAGTAATATATCCAATTACAGCATAGATGTGGAAACCTACCAACTTGCACCTAACATTGCTATCAGGAGAGAGATCTGGTTACCCGTCACGATAGAAAAAAATAATAACTTTTATTCAGTATCAGCAACATGTCATCACTATTACAATCACATACCGAATGGGAAATAAAACTCTGCGGAGCAGATCTTCCATAGTATCCGATTAATTATTTGTTATTTCAATTAGATATTGTTCGATTGTTCTTTCCGAGCGATACTTGATTTCCAAGTACGAGTGTTCTCTTTTTAAAGCCTGTAGTCAAGCCAAATTGTCATATTACTTTCCCAATAAGGACTTTGCTCGTGTAGATACAGGGGCAAAGTATCAGATCGAAGTAGGTTACTTATAGTAACCCTTAATGTTCATCTGCTAGCTGATAGAATAATCAAATTCGGTAACAAATCATCATTTCATACAGTTTCAATTTTCCCTCCCCTGTCGATATAAGTCGACCATTAGACTCACAGATCTTACATGTCTGTTTACTTCCCCCCTAAAACCCCACATGTACATGTCAAAATACTACATTAAACATTTTCAGGTAACCTGTAAACCTGTTTCAAATATTTCCTAATGCCTTCTCTAGTTTTAATATCTCTAGTGTTTCTTGGTAGATCATGCCAAAGATTGGTCATTTTGAATAAATAAGATTTTTTGAATGCCTCATTATGAGGGTGCGGAACCTTAAGTTTTTTTCCATCATTTAGTCTGCGAAGATTTATATCCCTAGTATCCAAATGTTCTGGTTTTAGAGAGCGTCTAAAAGCTACCTCTAATAAATGACTATTCCTTCTAGTTTGTAGAGAGGGCATTTGTACCAATTTATGTATGTCTTTTGTACCTGAGTATTTGGGCAGTTTTAGAGCTATTTTGATGGCAGAATTCTGCAGTGACTGGATCCTGTCCAGATAGTTTTGAGGGGCGCTATGGTAAAAAATATCTCCGTAATCTAAGATAGGTCATATCATGGTTTTATAAATCGTCATAAGTGTTTCGGAATCACAAATGCCATATAATTTTGACATTGCTTTGATTTTTGATCTAGCGCTATTTATTTTCTTCCCCAGGAAGGTCTTAAAATCTAGTCTACTATCAAACTCCACCCCCAAGAATTTGTAAAATTCCACCTGTTCCAGATTTTCAGAGCCAATAACATATTCAGGCCCATCGCGATTTTTCTTAATATTAACAGTCATAGCTTTACATTTTTTTATGTTCAAAGAAATCTTGTTTTGTGCACACCACATTATTCAAATCTTCCTGAAGTTCAGGAGAATTTAGCAGTGTCCTATCTCTACTACAATATAAGACGGTGTCGTCTGCAAAATGTTGCAGCTTGCTATGTTTCACTACCTTATTTAAATCGTTGATATAAAGAATGAATAAAAGTGGGCCGAGAGAGGTTCCTTGTGGTACGCCACCAGTCACCTCTCTCTGGGACGATAGGTGTCCATCAATGACAACTCTCTGGTACCTTCCTGTAAGGTAATTTTGAAACCATTTCCAAGTATTATTTTTTATACCATAGTAGTTTAATTTTGATAAGAGTAATTCGTGATTCACCGTGTCAAAGGCTTTTTTAAAGTCCAGAAACACCATATCAGTTAATTTTTTATTATTTATATTTTCATAAGTAAAATGGAAAAGGTTATCAAGAGCGTCATTTATCAACTTCCCTGGTCTAAACCCATACTGTACATCCGTTAAAAATTTGTTAGACTCCATATAATCAGATAATTGCTTCTGTATACAACTTTCCAACAATTTGGCCGGCAGTGTAATACAAGATATTGGCCTATAATTGCCAGCCGTCTGTTTACTTCTTTCCTTATATAGTGGTGTGACTATAGCACTTTTAAAATCCTTTGGTATAGTAGAGGTATGTATAGACAAATTAAAGAGATGAGCAAATTGTTGACTCAATGATTTTATACAAGGTTTCAGAATTCTGTTAGGCATAAGTTTAAGACCAGAGGCCTTATAGTTCCCTATCTTTCGCAAAGCTAGTTCCACTGATACGTGATTTATTTCTTTAAAAGTAAATTCATAATTATTGTCCCTTATTGAAGCTACTTTTTCACTACCGGTACCCTTGTCATTAGTTTGTTTAATTTGGCTCGCCAGTTCCGGCCCCACATTCACAAAGAATTCATTAAATATTTCAGCTGCTGCCTTACCAGTAGCCTTTTCTCCGGTTTTTGAGATCACTGATATATTACTGTCAGCCTTTTTACTTTTTCCTTTTGACAAAAGCGGTTTAATCAATTCCCAAAACTTATGGGGATTTGCTTTATTTTCTTGTATCTGATTTTTAAAATAGTCATCCTTAGCCCTTTTTATTTCTAACCCAACCAAACATCTCAATTTTCTAGCTTGCTTCCAGTTTTCGTCGTTACCATGTTTCTTGGCTTTTAAAAATGCCCTATCCCTTCTCTTTGAAAATTCAATTATATCGACTGTGTACCATTCTGGAGACTTTCTAACCCTTTTGAATGTTTTTATAGGGCACATTCTGTTAACATACTTTTCAATAGTGCGATACAAATAATTCCAAGCCTCATCAACATCATATTTTTCATAAAACTGTGTCCAGTCTTGGTCTCTCAAGATATCCTGTAGGATCTTAATATCTAGGTTTTTTGTATTTCTTGCTTCGAACAATTCATGTACATAATTATTTCTAAATTTCTTAATTTGCATAAATACTGGGTTGTGATCACTAAGATTTATATTAATCGACCCACTCTTGTTCGTATTGTTAGCATTTGTAAATATATGATCTATTTTAGATTTAGAAGATTTACTGATTCTTGAGGCTACCTTCTGGCGAAGATTATACTTATTCAGTAATGTGCTGAATTTTACGGCATTGGCAGTCTTGCCTTCATTCACTATATCAGAGTCATTACAACAATTTCTTGGGTAGTGTCAACCGAATTAAGTGCACCATCAAGTTTATCGAGAGCCCCAGACATAGCGCCTTGTGGGGGTTTGTATACGTTAAAAATAACTTTTGGTTTCATAAATTTCTTGCACACTCTGAAGACTTGCATTTCTAAGTCTTTATCCGATATGGATAAAACCCCCCAATCACCCTCCTCGTCTACCTCAAGGGACTCATGGACATAAGTGATCAAACCTCCTCCGTGTCTCTTTAATTTTCTGTCCAATCTAACCATTTTATATTCATCTATGTTTAATTCACTGTCATTGGTATTCTTATTGAGCCAGGTTTCTTGTATCGATATAATATGTGGTTTCATTTCATGAACCGCTTGTCTGATCTGGTCGATTTTTTGTAAAATACTTCGGACATTCCACGATATGAACTTGAGTCCCATGAGGTCACCTATACTCTTAACATCATACTCCATCATAAATCCCTAGATTAACTCTTAACGAGTAATCCCCTACCAATTTCTCCCTTTCATTTGCAACTAGGTTGCCCCCTGATTGAACAATAACTATCAAAAACACATCATCAATTAGGATAAGATATCCCATAATATACATATGCCTAAGTAGGCCAACCTTGATAATCCAACCCTTATTTTGGGTGGCATCAGGTGATGCTATTCCGAATAGGGCTATACTGGCCTCATTTTCTCTCTCAATCAACATATTCCGGTAATACAATACTAGAATACTACAGCACCCTATATTTGAGAGAGTAATATTGGGGTTTTCAGGAGATTTATGGTATGTCTAAATAGTTATTATAATAGCGATCCGTTGAGCATACTTGTTTATGCTTCATTTGTATTTTTTCGCTTTTGACAGTTAATGAGTTTGTAAAATGTGTAAAAGGATGGGAGCAGATGAGTAGAAGAACAGTGGTTTCTGTTATTCCGAAGTCGGGCTCAAGCGAGCTCCAGTCTCATCATAACATTGCCTCTGTCCTTCCAAAATCATTTCCCGAGGGGTATTACAGTAGTATAAAATTGCTGTAAATTTACACATTAATAACATGTAACCATCCTATTGAACATAAACATCGTGTCACAACTATCATCATGATACAAAATGAGACTCTGATTTGTTTACTAATACATTTTCAATGGTCAGTTAGTTTCTAAGGCATTTTCACATTTATAACATTCACTTCCTATATTTCTTGGGAAGTTTCCTCGGTTAAGATTAATTAACTATATTAGTTTCCATTGGTCAGTTTAGATCCTAAGGCAATTTAACATTTGTAACATTCACTTCACATATTTCATTGGGGATATACCCATAACCAACGTTAAGAAAATTGGTTAATTTTAAACAACCTATACAACCACTACCCAGTTGGGTCATCATAAGAGTATGAATTTCAATTATCCTATCTATCATATTTATAAAATTTTATAGTACAATGATCAAGATTTTTAAGAATCGATGGTTTGTAATGAATGTATCCACTTTAAGGGAACTCCTGGATGTCTGGCTCAATAGTGAGCTCACGTTACCAGGAAGGACCTATGTTTTATCACTGTATGTGTTCATATATTTAAAGATAACTGATACGTAGTTGATAACTTTCCTGAGTTGTGATAATGGTTGTTATTGGAGGGTGCAGTCTGCAGTGGTTAGGTCTTTCTGTAGGCTTTCAGTAATTGTACGGCGACTTGTTCTTTAAGGTCATCCGTTAGATGGCATCCATCTTCTGATAGTTTATAGTATTCATTAGTATAGACAGGCTGAAGTGTCGTTTTGCGTAGACGGCCAGATCTCCTCATGTGTATCAATGAACCAAAGTAGGGCGTGGGTACATTATGAGCTTTGTTGTTTATTCTGATGGTGTTGTTATAGGATATAATAAGGCGGTTCAGTGTGTCCTGGTCCTCATCTATGGCACTGAGTTTGCTAGCGGTAAGGATGTCATTTAGTTGTTTTGACTTCTGAGAGTTATATACGTTATATTGTACCAGATTAACACCGAAAGTGGTGCTAAACATTATTACAGGGGCTGACATGTTTGCCGGAGTTCTCTGTAGCAACATTACTCTAGCTGTCTCGAGTGCATCCTCCGTTTCAGAAGCTAGCTGGGTAGGACAATAACACTGTATACCTACTTCTTTGGTGATTTTGTTTCGCTGGGTGATATTGCATATTCCACCGGCCATTATAATTACTCTGGGTTTGTTGATCATAATAATACTGGTAGCACGTTCGACAAGTTGTAGCGTACTTGCACCTCTCCCCACGAAAACTGTGCTATTTACACTTGGATCTAGTCTATGCAGGATTTCTGTAAGTCCGGCCGCTTGCAAATCGCCTATGACAAGAAGATCTTTTCTCACAGGCTCCATTCTCATTCAATAAGCTTCAGGTAAATCAAACCATGCAGTTCATACTATTCCACCAATTATACGAGTAGTTCTTGTTTGATGCTATTAAAGATTAGTCCGAACGCATTTCCCCCGGGGAAAGAGCGTGCCTTCAGTGGTACACGGCTTCCATTGGCAACCAAAACACCTCTGGAATTCCGCCCGATGCCCCACTTTTTGTTGGACGTGACCTCATAGAAACACTTTATATTAGGGTCTAATAATTGTTCAGCCAAAGATTTGTGTTGTTTGAATTTCTCCAATGCAATCTCGCGAAGTATTTTGTTTTCATTTTTCTCCCAGCCTTGCATCTGTGACGAGGTCACTTTCTGACCCACTTTCCCACCCAAGCACTTGGCTTGAGCCGGGGTTGGCGTGTGGTAGATTTGTTTGGCTAGGAATCGAAGGCCAAAATGCTCCGCTTTGTGACACTGGAAAGCTTGCTCTGCAGATGGATAAGAAATATCTTCATACTTTATGGACACTGGGTGGAAATTGGAGAAGCAGCTATGCTGCCCATGGAATCCAATTCCACCGTCATCGACCGGGATCTGTGAAACGTCTGAGGGCCGGCAGCCACTAGGTAATTTATATAGGTCCATAGTAGAGAAAGACTTGTTTTCGGTGACTATGTGTCCTAGGACAATTTCTGCTTTGTGATTGTTTAGACGCATTAGTTTATGGCAGTTTACCACCATTTGGAAATTCAGGTTTTTTTGGTCCGGTTTCTATCTGTTAAACCATACATTTAACCCTGAATTTCTCCTGATTTCCCTTGCGTGGTTCACTACCATTTTCTTCTCCTCAGGTGAACTAAGTACTACGTAGATCGCTCTCGTTACTTTTTGTCTGGGTATACCAACCCTATATGCAGATAGTTTATCGTCAATTTTGATTGGGAGTTTCACATCGAATATACGTTTGATTATTACTGCCGTATTTTCCTCAACAGCTGACAGATCTATATCCTCATCTCCTTCGGGCCTCTCCAACGGGTGCGGTGATCGGTGCTGCCACCTTTCTGGGACCCCCTCCAATAGTAAGTGACAAGTTTCGTCAACTTTTTTGGTTGAATCTGTTGCTATGGGTGTCTGACTACGGTCTTTCTTTGGCACTTCACTGTTTAATTTAGTAATTTTTGATCCCATATCATCTATGTCTGATCTAGCCGCAACTATACTTTCCATATTTTCGCTGATAGTTGTGCGAAGGTCTAAGATCGATTAATTTATTTCATCTAGTTGCGATATCGCCTTAATGGCGGTGTCGTCGACAAACGGACTTGTCTCCGCAGTTTCACCTTGATTTCCATTAGGGTTATCTCCCTCATTTCTTTGTTCGATACTGTTATTTGCGTCACCTTTAACATATGATTTCTCTATGTTTTTTAGCCTGTTATTCAAGTTCCCATAGCTTAGCTTAGTCCAGAGAAGGTTATTGTTGAGATTCCTAGCTATCATGCCATTTTTCAGTTCGATCTTTTCTATCTCTCGACGAAGGAACCTATTTTCCTTCCAAATTTCCTTATCTTCACTTTGAGCACTAATTCTATTCATAATTTCCTCAGAAATTTTATTTTTCTAATAATCATTGTCAGTTTGCGAACACCCATCTAGCTTAGTAATATTGATAGGTTCTGCCTGTTGCTGATCGGCACCCGACGTGACCTGCCTCTCCATGGTTGATATCTCGGAGGTGACAGTTTGGTCATTCTCAATATTTGATTTTACCTCAGAGTTAATTAGTGGATCATTTTGGTTTACCTTTTTTCGCTGATGTTCTTCCTCTGTCTTTGGAAAAACTTTTGCCTGATTAGCTTCTTTGAAAAATATCACTGATTCAATCGTTTTTTCTGCGATTACCGTGGAGGATGACTCTTCAAGAGGCTGAGTGACGTCCATGACGTTTGTATTCTCATCCTCCATGTTCGATTTGAGCTTTTCCAAAATTATTTTCCAAAGTAGCAGGATGGTAGTTGTTCCCAGAAGCAGAAAAATAATATGTATGTTGTCTAGGACCATTAATGGTGCTGTGGTGAATTTCAAGCCGGCCTACGTTAGACTTTTCTCCTATTATTCCCCTAAATTCAAGATGGCCGCCCAAAAAAGTAAATATGGCATATCTTGGCTTCTATTTGGTAGATCTTCAACTATAATACCATTTTATTGATGTTTTTAAGTATGAGGAATTCATTTCTGAAGGTAATTTTATGTTCCAAGGACATTTTCAAGGTCAAAATCCAATATGGCCCCTACTGAGTAACAAGAATGTTATTTCAGCACTTGATGTCCAGGAGATGGAAGCACAACAAGGGCTAAACTTTGGAAAATCTAGGTGGGGGAACATTCCCAAAATTGTAAAAAATCGAAATGGTTAGAATTTGTCTTAGGTCAATCCCCCAATCTCCTGGACTATAAAGGCAATAGAAAATGTGAATTGAAGTCAATCAGAAATTGTAGATCAGGGAAAAATTAAATATAATCATAGTTGTGGTGATATTTCGGTTGAACTAGCTGAGCTCTAAGAATAGCTCTAGTGAAGCAAATACCTTGAATTCGAGTGATGAATGGTTTCTTTATTAATCCACAAGTCACAGGTTTCAAGTTACAGAAATCATTAGAACACGACTCACTCATGGCTCCAGGTTTTCCAGTCAGTCAGCATGATGTATTTAATGATTATAGCAGCAAGGGTATATCAGGACTGCCTAAGGACTGACTAGGAAACTGTATATATGCTTCACATTGCACCATCTTCTGGAAGCATGGAGAAACCTCTGTGAGTGACTCAGACCCACATCCAGGAGAGCTGCTCCTGATGCAATGTCCAGCATTCAGTTCACAATCACAGGCATTGCATCAGACTTGATTAGTACCTGGGCCAAGGACTATTTCTAATAGTGCGGACCAAGAACTATTCCTAAGAGTGTGGATTGTGCCTGCCAATACCTGCCTGAGCGGAGACGCGTGAGAAACACTGTCTTAGTTCCCATTGTGGATTCAGGAGACACTTGGACGGTTGGGCTGGAAACCTATCTGTGTAAGTTGCAGATAGGTTTAGAGAACTCTTCTACAGTTAAAGGCATCACAAAAGCCTGGAACGGGCAATAAGGTATTTGCATAGCCACCATTTTGAACCTTGATTTGCAAGAAGTTATGGGACTAATGGTACAGTATACAATCTATAGAAAATATGTTGCATTCAACAATGTTCTCTTGTCAATATCCATGTGTTACACATGTTTTCATTACACATTTCCTAATCTTTCCCATCATCCATTTGGTTTCCATAGGTCATTTACAAATGGAATGTATGATATGTGATATGTATCAGGAAAATGATTCATAAGTCACAGAATTGATATACTTCACAGATCACATTATTGAGATGTTCTAATTTGTTTAGGGTTCATCACTTTTAGTTTGTTATATATCCTTTCGTTTTAAAGTTCCTCATATGGAGTATATTTAGTTACTTTACTCTTTATTGACCCCCAGAAATATTGGAAACTTTTTTTTTCAGAAACGAAAATATCAAACTTAAAATCTAGAAATACTTATGAGATTATTAGACTGTTTACTATCATTGGAATCAGCTTAATCTCATCTTTTCATATATAATGGTCTCTCAAAATCCATTTTTTGCGACTTGTGACTCATTTTTACTGAAACACATAACATATTATAGAAACAGATTGTTAGATTGTTTACTATTATTGGAATCAGCTTGATCTCATCTTTTCAGATATGATGATAACTCAAAATGTTGCCATGTTGACTCCATGGCATGATGAACTGGCAGTGGCACATGCAAATCCCTTGTTGCCAGATACATTAAATTTGTGATGTGATTTTAAGGAAATGACTCACAGGTAGCAAAATTGATATTTTTCAAAGTGACTTTTTCGAAAAATTCCGTCATTGAAATGTTCTGATTTCTTGAGGGTAACACAGTTAGACATATGAACATATGCACTAAATTTGGGAACATAGTACTAAATATATTCGTGTGTTCTGAAGGCCTTCATATTAATGATGTTTAGTTACTTTGCTGGTAATTACCCATACAGAAAACATTGTAAACTTTATTTTTCAAAAATAAAAATATCAAGCTTAAAATATAGAAATAGATATGATGTGATTTTCTTAGTACTAGTGAAAATCTGCTGCAAAACCCCTCAGTTAATAAAAGAGTACTTTTTCTTTAAAATTTTGAAATAAATCTAAAAACCAATATTTGTTTCACAGCCATAATTAGTCAACTTCAGTGTTTTCAAAATAAAAACAATACAGTGACATCCAGATAAAAGATTTAACTTAACAAACCATCTTGACGAGTTATAAAGTACCTGTGATACCCCTATTTGACTACGGTAAGTGGATATATATAGTTTGACACCACAGAATCTCTTCGGTAGGATGCAAGTTTTACAAAACTCTTTTCATGAGAGTTGCCTTTAAACTCGACAAAAGGACAAATGTCATTGACTTACAAAAAGAACATAATATTGAATTACTAGACATTAGATTAGGCCTTCGAACTACCAAGAAAGGGAAAAGACTTGTCCTTCAAAAGAAGTTTTTAAAACATTTATTGCTAAAAGTATATATTGAAGTACAGGTAGTGAATATTACTCAGAAATGATCAATTCCTATACATTTTATACAACAAATTTGTCAAAAGTAACCTTAGGACGGTATGTAAATCTGTCTGTAAGTAAGTAGAAATAATTAAGTATTGCTGCTAAATCAATAATTATAGCAAATGGCACGATGGAGGGTTCAAACTGATCGAGTCCCGTCAGAAAACGGGACGAACCCCAAAGGGGTGAGTTCCCGTTTTCTGACGGGACGAGATCAGTTTGAACCCGAACAGAGTGCCATTTGCTATTTATTGCACACTCTATTAGGATGTCAAAAAGTAAATTTAACTTGTATAGCCTATAGTTTAGCTCGAGGAGGCATGATTCACCGCAATTTGTAGGCCTAAGTTACGCGGTTGGGAAGACGTCATCTGGCCTACGCTGCACCAATGAAATTGCGTCTTTACCCGAACTGATCATGTATGCAGTTTGGGTCAACCAAACTGCACCCCCAAACTGCACCTTTCTAACTGCTCATGTGTGTAATAAGGATGCAAAAGAAATAAAAATGAAAATTGTAACTGTAAAAATGTTGACTTTATATGGTAATACCATATATTTTCTATCTCGAATAAGAGATTGTTCTTACTATTTCTCCTTTCAATAAAAGTATGTAGTGTAAATGATAATATTCCCTAACTCACCTGTATGTGTTTGGAGCAGAAACAAAGTAAATGAATCAGTAACGATGTATTTAACATTTCTCTCTAACAAAGTTAGGGAGACTAGGAAAACCTGTGCGAGCACAGATATTTTTTGAATTGATTATTTGTCGCTCTTTATTCAATTTTATCCTTAACCTGCATGTTATACATGTAAATGTAAGATCAGAAATAAAGTTATTACATACATACCTACATACCTACCTACTTACCTACATACATACATACATACATACATACATACATACATATGTTATGGTATTCACTTTCATAGCAATGTGTGTCAGAAGTCCAGACAATGCACGATCTACAGTTCTACTCATATCTCAAAATCTGCTAGACTAGAGTGAAAAATAATAAATACTGGGTACATCTGAGTGTATTATGTATCAAATCTGTCTTGTTATGTTGTACTGAATTTGAACCTGGTTTTCGTCTTAAACTTCGGTAGGATAGGTGGAGGCTAAATGTACATTTTCTGAAGATCTGACCCATAAGGCCCAAAACATTATTTTAGAAATGGTGAAAACAATCTGGAAATTGGTAGTAGGAACTATTATTTCATACATTTGAATTTATTTTAATTTTATTTCATTCCAGGCCAATTAACAAAACTAAACAATTGTTACAATTCCGGTTTCAGCAGACTGTACTTAGTATAGAACCACCTGTTACCGAGCATTAACACAAAATGCCTCTAGAAATAATTTATACTCTTCATAGCACCCGTCTATGGGTAAAGTTCCTGAGGGATTTTCTCATAAGAACTGAATATGCAGCGCTGAAGTAAACATTCAGTTATATAAATTCCTAATTTCCGTCTGGAGCCAGTATCATTTAGGGACTATTCATTTTTCAATCGCTGCGTGTGCAGGGGGGGGGGGGGGGGATTTTCGGGGATGCACTTTGTTTCGTGCAGACTCTGAAGCGGGACCATCATTTTTTGCACAGACTCTGAAACGTGCAGGTGTGTGTGTGTGTGAAGGGGGGGTCACCTTTCTTTGCGCAGACTCTAGGAGTGTGGTGATGAGGGGGGGGGGGGGGTCATCATTTTTTTTACAGACTCAGAACTAAAATGATGTACGGGAGGTCATGAAATCTTGCACAAAGGTTCAAGGTGTGGGGGGGGGGGGGGGAGGCTAGAGGTTCTGCACCATACTTTCAGGGGGTGGGGGAGTCATACAATAGTGATCCGTTTTAGGAAAATGAGTCACAAGTCGCAAAATAGTTATTTTGAGATATCACCATATCTGAAAAGAGGAGATCAAGCTGATTCCAATAATAGTAAAACGTATGTTACCTAAAATGTATTTTTATATTTTAAGTTTGATATTTGTACTTTAGAAAAAAAAATGTTTGCAATGTTTTTGGATGGGTAATTACCAGTAAAGTAACTAAATATACTCCATACAAAGGCCTACAAAACGCAAGGATACATTTAATACAATGTCCCGAAATTTGATACATGGATGTATATGACTATAAGTGCTAAACTCTCTAAAGATCAGAACATTTCAACGAAGAGATCTTGTAAAAAAAACACTTTGAAAAATATCAATTTTGCTTGAAACACATCATACTTGTGCACAAGAATTATTCGCAAATTTACTATTCCCCCCCCCCCCCCCAGTGGTTAATTATGACCACTCCCTAGTCGACACCGGCCTTGTGATGATGAAAATTGAAAACCATCAGTCTCTCCAGCTGTCACACAGACCCGCCATTGTTGATCCTCATCATGTGGCGTGAGTAGTGACGTAAAGTTGTGTTTGTGCACAATGTTTGCTGATGTCACTCAGCGTTGTGCAAGGCATCCATGCTGGGGGGAGGGGGTAGAGAGTGTAGAAATGTGAGCATGGTAGCGAGGGGTGAGGGGTGAGGGGTGGAATGACAAGGGTTGTGTGTGTATGTATAATGGTCGATTCTCATGGTGATATAATCCAATGGTCCAAAACACAGTTCAATGGTGGTATAATGGTGATCTCATTCACCAATCCTCTCAAATATTCCAAATTTCAGATGAAAATAAAGTTCAAAATACAGTTTAACCTAACCAAATAAATTGCTAGAATCAATGCAATGCCAAATATACTCGAATTTACCTAGTATTGACCAAATTGCAGCCTAATTTAGTAGAACTTACTAAATGTGTACAGCTGTCATTTGTACATTTTTTGAAAATCTGACCCATATATTTTTACAATTTATATTCCTACCCACCAAAGCTATGTGTAGAAACTCCCTCACACAACTCCCCTTTCCTCAGCTTATACAACATATGTTATGTGTTTCAGGAAAATGAGTCATAAGTCGCAAAAAATAGATTTTGAGATACCATTATATTTGAAAGGATGAGACCTAGCCGATTCCAATGATAGTGAACAGTCTAATAATCAAATAAGTATTTCTAGATTTAAAGTTTGATATTTTCGTTTTTGAAAATAAAAGTTTCCAATATTTCTTGGGGTCAATAAACAGTAAAGTAACCAAATATACTCCATATGAGGACCTTTAAAACGTAGAGATATATTACATAGATTGTCCTGCAATTTGATACATCGATTGATATAACTATAAGTGATAAACTCCCCAAGGATTAGAACATTCCAATAATATGATCTTGAGAAAAAAACACTTTGAAAAATATCAATTTTGCGACTTATGACTCATTTTCCTGAAACACATCACAAGTGGGGGAAAGTGTAGAAGCTCCCTCACACAATACTATTATTGGAATCAGCTTGATCTCATCTTTTCAGATATGGTGATATCTCAAAATCCATTTTTTGCAACTTGTGACACATTTTCTTGAAACAGATCATGGAAATGTAAAAATCGAAATGATTTTAAGGTGTTCCTTAGAAGCGTTTATACGTAGGAGAGATACCTCATGTAACCATTATTTGAACTATAAATGCCAAGAAGAGAAATAAATACAAAAAACAGCTCGAGTCTCTCTGTCTTTACGTCCGTTCCTGCCCCAACGTAGCGAGCCCCTGAGGAGGATAGGGCCTGCTCGGAGAATTCTGAAGAGTTCTAAACACATATGGATTAAATTTTCAGAAAATGTACAATTCAACTTCGGCAATCCTCTCTAATAACCCACATTTCAGACGAAAATAAAGTGCAAAATACAGTTCAACCTAACCAAACAGTTTGCTAGAATCAATGCAATGCCGAATATACTCGAATTTACCTAGTATTGACCAAATAGCAGCCTAATTTAGCAGAATTTACTAAATGTGTAGAGCTGCCAATTGTACATTTTCTTAAAATCTGACTCATATCCGGACATTCATGAGGCAGTTCGTCAATCGGTAAATGTCAGCCGGTATCCCAGCATTAATGTGAAGATTAATCAAACCGATCAATCTTTCCACAAATCTTACTACATATAAAGTGGCTAGCCATGACCTCCATCATGTTAATTACTTACCCAAGTGACATGGAATAGTCACAAGTCACAAAACATGGATTTTGAGATGATTTTTTTGGTTTTTTATCACAAATATGGCCACACATTTACAATACAATTTTATCAAAAGACGCATACCCACGAATTGGATATATGTGGGTCAGATTTTCAGAAAATGTATAAGTCAATTTCGACAATTTTCTCAAATAACCCAAATTTCGGACGGAAATAAAGTTCTAAACACAGTTCAACCTAACCAAACAGATTGCTAGAATCAATGCAATGCTGAATATACTCGAATTTTCCTAGTATTGACCAAATTGCAGCCTGATTCAAGAGAATATACTAAATGTGTACAGTTGCCAATTGTACATTTTCTGAAAATCTGACCCATATATTCTGTATGTTAACATATTTGAAAAGAGGAGAAAAATAACAATATAAGGAACTCCAAAAGACCAATGCCTATACTGGATGCTTGGTATCAGAATGCTGGAACAGGTATAAAGACATATGTGATCTGTTTCAGGGAAATGAGTCATAAGTCGCAAAATTGATACTTTTTAAAGTGTTTATTTTACAAGATCACTTTATTGCAATGTTCTGATTTTTGGAGAGTTTGTCACTTATAGTTATGTCAATCGATGTATCAAATTTCAGCATAATGTATGTAATATATCCTTTCGTTTTAAAGGTCCTCATATGGACTACATTTAGTTACTTTACTATTTATTGACCCCCAGAAATATTGGAAACTTTTTTTTTTCAAAAACGAAAATATCAAACTTAAAATCTAGAAATACTTATTAGATTATTAGACCGTTTACTATCATTGGAATGAGCTTGATCTCATCTTTTGAGATATACTGGTATCTCAAAAACTATTTTTTGCTACTTATGACTCATTTTCCTGAAACACATCACATATGCCTGTATACTATATCAGTATTGTACCGTTATTGCTACTATTATTGTTTATTGAACTTTACCCAATACAATTGTGACTCATCTCATTCATGAGAAGATTATATGGGTCAATTTTTTAGGAAATGTACAATTGAAATTCGCCAATTTTTTTTCAATTCATCCAAATTTCTGACGAAAATAATGCTCAAAATACAGTTCAACCTAACCAAACAGATTGCTAGAATCAATGCAATGTCGAATATACTCGAATTTGAGTGTTCTGGCAGTGTTCTGGAGGAAAAGGGTTGGTCACCTTGAATTTACCTAGTATTGACCAAATTGCAGCCTAAATTAACATAATTTACTAAATGTGCTAAGCTACTGATTGTACATTTTCTGAAAATCTGACCCATATGATGTCATATTGTACAATTTTTGTCAACTTTACCCATAACATATGTGTGGACAGTGTGCAACAAATGAAGCTGTACATCATTAGGTGAATGGCGCTAATTATAGATGTATAATCACATTACTATGATCAGGTGGCGGAGGACTTAAGAACCAGGCATGAATCGTTACAAGTACTGTAACCCAACGGAAGTGAGGAATCCACGTTTTAGGGGTATTTTTCTGAAATCTGACCCATGTACATTATAAGATGCTCCTCATTATATAACCATATATTTTACATGCAAAATTGGGCATCTATAACTATCAACTGATGGGACTTGTTTTCTGCACGGACGCGTAAATAAAGAAGTCGATCTCCAATCTTGTTCTTTACATTCACGCCATGCATCAACTCATCCATTAGTAGTGCTAAGGATTGGTGATGTCAGTTTGTACAATTTCTGGCCCGTTTATTTTGTGGGAGTTGGCCTGCCACAAATGAACATGGACATCGTTAGATGAACTGGCCCTAATCATGGATGCATAATCACATTAGACTCAGGTATGAACAGTTGCATGGAGAAGGATGAATCCATAGTTAAACTCGATTGCTACGCAACTTGTGCAATATTCACGCTCCTTCAACCAACTCGTTAGTTAACCTGTATTTCAAATTTTCAGAAAATGTGCAATTCAACTTTGTAAATCTTTTCGAATAACCCAAATTTCAGATAGAAGTAAGGTTCAAAATACAGTTCATCTTAACCAAACAGATTCCTACAATCAATGCACTGCTGAATATACTTGAATTCACCTAGTATTGACCAAATTGCAGCCTAATTTAGCAGTATTTACTAAATGTGTACAGCTGCCAATGGTACATTTTCTGAAGTTCTGACCCTTATTCTGCAAATTTCAGACAAAAAAAACCTTCAAAATACAGTTCAACCTAACTAAACATAATGCTAGAATCAATGCAATACAAAATATACTAGAATTGGCCTAGTATTGACCTAATTGCAGCCTTATTTAACAGACTTTACCAAATGTGTAAAGTTGTACATTTTCTGAAAATCTGACCCATCAGCTGCAGTGACAGGCAGCAGCGTGTAATGGAGACCGGACGGGGGGAACTCGAGTATCACGTGGTATCATCCACGTGTGAGCGATAATAGGTGTCAATGAGGACATGGTATTTTGAACGTAGTTTTTCTCTTAGATTTTGATTGTTTGAGCGGATTGGGGAAGGTGAATTATACATTTTCACAAAATCTGATTCATTGATAAGCAAGCACCATAAACCACTCTCCCGCTTCACTTGGGTCATATTTTCAGAAAATGTAAAATTCATCTTTGCAAATCTTCTCAAATAACCCGAATTTCAAACGAAAATAAAGTTCAAAATACAGTTCAACCTGACCAAACAGATTGCTAGAATCAATGCAATGCCGAATATCCTCAAATTTACCTAGTATTGACCAAATCGCAGCCTAATTTAGCAAATATTACTAAATGTGCAGAGCTGCCAGTTGTACATTTTCTAAAAATGTGACTTGCTTAGTCAACTGTGATTAACCTCATACAATGTGTCTATTAATAGCTTGACATGTACAATTGTCAACTCTTTAAATTGGGTAAATTCTTTTAAATTACACAGTTATATAATAAATGATAATTAAGTGATGATTAAAACTCTCTTTTCTTGGTGTTAAACTGCATTTTGAACGTAATTTTTCATTTAGATTTGGCTTATTTGAGAGGATTTGGCGAAAGTCATTTTAAAATGATGTTGTCCTCTTTGAGAGCTGGGTGACAGCTAGTGCATGTTGCGTAAGTCTGGTCCAGCGATCTCAGGTGTGGGAAATAAAATGTGAGGTGTTTCAGCGAAATGAGTCATAAGTCGCAAAATTGATATTTTTCAAAGTGTTTTTTTCACAAGATCACATTATTGGAATGTTCTAATTTTTAGGGAGTTTATTCCTTATAGTCATATCGATAACCGTATCAAATTTCAGGACAATGTATGTAATATATCCTATCGTTTTAAAGGTTCCTGTATGGACTATATTTAGTTACTTTACTGCTATTGACCCCAAGAAATATTGGAAACTTTTTTTTCAAAAGAGAAAATGTCAAACTTAAAATCTAGAAATATTTATTAGATATTCTACCGTTAACTATCTTTGGAATCGGCTCGATCTCCTCTTTTCAAATATGGCGATATCTCATAATCCATATTTTGCGACTTATGACTCATTTTCCTAAAACGGATCACAAATGTTGGATTTGGGAAGGTGAATTGTACATTTTCACAAAATCCGACCCTTTAAAGGAGACCGTATGGGGGAACTCAAGTGACAAGTGGTATCATCCGCGTGTGAGCGATAATAGGTGTGAATGAGGACTTGTGTATTGATTGGCTTCCACTCGGACCCACTCAACTCTCTGCACTCACACTGGGTCAGATTTTCTGAAAATGCACATTTGGCAGCTCTATTAATTCAGGAAATTCTGTTAAATTTGCCTGAAAAATGATGAATACTGGTTATATTCGAGTATATTTGGCATCGCATTGATTTAAAGTACTAGTTCTGTTATGTTTAACTGCATTGTGTAGTTCATTTTCGTCTTAAATGGGGGTTATTTGACAGGATTGGGGTAGGTGAATTGTACATTTTCTGAAAATCTGACCCACATAGGGTGGGGTAAGCCAGGGCTTAGTGGATAAACTCCACCCACTTCTCCCATCTCACAGGCTTAGAGGCTGGAAGCTTACTCTCTATTCAGTTGTGATGTGTTCCAGGAAAAAGAGTCACAAGTTGTGAAATTGATATGTTTCAAAGCGATTTATTCAGAAGATCTCTTTAGTTAAATGTTCTAATCTCTGAGGTCTTCAGTGCTTTAAGGGTGCATATATATATAGAGAGAATGGAACGAGCCGGCATTAATAACAAATTTATTGGACAAGATTTGTCTGCATATGGAAAAATCAAGTCCAATGAATTTTGTATTATTGCCAGTGAGTTCCATTCTATATTTATTTCATGGGCATAAAACATGACCAAATATCACTGAAAAAGTATGTAACATGTATCGGAGATAGTCCAAGCACTGCCAACTGTCTAGACTTTGGGCAACCGACCCGCCCCCTACAGGGCGGATTTAGACCCCCTTTAAACTTCCTTACGTTTTGTGTGATATTGTGTTCATTCAGACAATACTCGGTATATCTGAATATATTTGATATTGTGTTCATTCAGACAATACTCGGTATATCTGAGTATATTTGATATTGTGTTGATTCAGACAATCTGTTTGGTGAGGTTTGACTGTATTTCAACTGAATCGCTGTGTTAAGTTTGGCATATTTGAGAGAAATGGTGAAGGCAAATTGTACATTTTCTCGCAATTACCCCGATATATTATGTAACCACGTGGAATGATGAAATTGATTTATAATTGAGTAAAGGATATCTGAGTTTGTTTTAGATGTATTGAAATCTCATTGTTCAATTAAGCAATTCATAAATAAGATGGTACCAGGGTCTCACAAAATACCCTCTTAATTTCTTTCACTTATTTATTAAAATATAACCCTACATAATACACCTTATCACTGGTCAATCATTACCCTTATGAACCTTCAACTGTTAGGCCCTTTCATTGTTCTGTAACAGTCGGGGGTCATCTTTAATTGACCTTGACTGTTTATTTGAATTTTTTTTAGAATAGCATCCGCCACGCCCCCTTTATATGGGTCATATTTCCAGAAAATGGACAATTGACAGCTGTACACATTTAGTAAATAGTCCAAAATTAGGCTGCAATTTGGTAAATACCAGGTAAATTCGAGAATATTTGGCATTGCTTTGAATCTACCAATCTCTTTGGTTAGGTTGAACTGTATTTTAAACTTTATTATCGTCCGAAATTTGGGTTATTTGAGAAGATGGGCGAAGTTGAATTGTACATTTTCTGAAAATCTGACCCATATACTGGTTCTGGAGCCTAACTGCCACAAACTCATGAACTTCTCTTCATCCCTAAAACACGTTCCCTTGTTGCAACCACTGCGGTCATTTAATTAACTATCACATGGAAGGGAGGGGAATGGGAATGGCCAGCAGGTCAAAGGTGGGGGGGGGGAACTAATAGGGGAGTTGTATGTGCCAATGCGCATGCCTGTTACAGTGCATCCTGGGATGGATTCTGATGAAATCTGACATACAAATATCTAGCAACATTTTTATCGAAAATTGCAAGAATGTTTTCACAAATATCATAGCTTTTATAAATGATCTATGAAAACCAAATGCATGATTGGAAAGATAGGGTCTTGTGTTATGAGGTCAAGAAAACATGTATAACACATGGATATTGACATTAGAACATTCATAAATATTCCATGCTGAACATGGCATGTTCTCTATAGATTTTACACTGTACCATTAGTCCCATAATTCCATGCGAATCAATATTCAAAATGGCGGCTATGCAACTCCTCTATTGGAGCGGGAGTGGGAGGGGAAGACAGGTACGGGAGAGACCTGTTATGTAACATTACGTAACATTGTGTAACCTCATTATATTTATATTATTAATAATTATCACCTATTATCACATTACTTAAAGTCGCTAATCATACTTAACTAGCTAGGACTGTGCAAGTCTACCTATACATGCTATGCAATTGATAACGTAAGGGCTCCGCCCACTCATATACTATTCATATAACCTCCTGGAGGAGCCTGTATCTTACGTTACCATTAAACAGTTGCTTCGTTCTTCTCATGAAGATCAGACGTTCGTTAGTCTTCTTCTATTAGATCATATTAGATCATTACAGACCAGGGTACGGTGGTGAATGGGATTGACCAGGCGTGATACAAGAATCACTCTGGCCTTGTATCCAATGATCAATTATTGTTAACCTGTGGCTGATTGGATCCTCCATCTATCAAGATAATTAGTTGGTCCATCTAATAAGGCTTCACTTTTCTCAGAGTATATTCCTTTTCCCATCATCAAACTCTTACCTGTAGTTATATATAGTTACTAAACCTCGTCAGATGGTCCCGTTTTTATATGAGAGGATAGAGTATAGAGTAGAGTTCTCTTCATTAAGTTTGACAAAAATACACTTAGATGTTTCTATTTTTATCATTACAATGAACCAGTTAATTAACCCGTTATTTAAAATAACTTATAATTTTATTTTTATTTGGACAAAATTTTATTCAGATTTTAACAGAAAGTTACAATCTCACAAAAATATAGGTATAATTGTGGTTTTGTTATGTCCTGACTTAGTTGAACAATTCTTCAAATTCAGCCAATTTATATTTAAGTATTTAAATTACAGAAAATATATAGAACAAAAATTAATGAAATGATAAGGATGATGTGTGAAGATACCTGTCTAGTGGTTATGATTAAGACTATTTAGCGAGAGATATTTGACTAATATAAATACTGCTATACTTTCAGGCACTGTGGGAGCAGAGGATATATTATTATAGACGACACCACCAGTACGGCTCTCAGTGAGTACCAGGGTACCACTAGTACTCTGTTTACACCACCAGTACGGCCCTCAGTGTGTACCAGGGTACCACTAATACTCTCTTTACCACTCCACCATGGATATGTACAACATGATCAATGTCACAGCCTCTTATACTTATTTGACTAGTGACGTCATTGGGGATGTCATTACCAACGTCAGTACCAATCTGACGTCAGGAGTGTACGCCAGGGATGAAGAACTTGCTAAGGTAGGTCAACTTACCCTAATCAAGGTCAAATGTAGGTCACTGTTTAAACCGAGGTCAAATGTAGGTCACTGCATTCTAACCAAGGTCAAATATAGGTCACTGCATTCTAACCAACGTCAAATGTAGGTGACGGTATTTTAACCAACGTCAATGTAGGTCACTGCCATCTGATCAAGGTCAAATCTTGGTCACTGCATTATAACTAAGGTCAAAGGTAGGTCATTGCAATCTAACCAAGGTCAAATCTTGGTCACTGCAATATGATCAAGGTCAAATGTAGGTCACTTCATTCGAACCAAGGTCGAATGTATGTCACTTCATGCTAACCAGGGTTAACTGTAGGGCACTGTATTCTAACCATGGTCAAATATAGTGTGTGTAATGTAGGTCACTGCATTATAACCAAGGCCAAATGAAGGTCACTCTATTCTAAAAAAGGTCAGATCTGGATCACTGTATTCTGACAAAGGTCATAATATATGTATTATTCTCCATAATAACCATGGTAAAATATAACTCATTCAACTAATATAATTGCACTCTCCAGAAGGACGGACATGTTATGCTCTTTTAGCTAGTCATTGCTAGGGTTGCTACCTGAAAATGACTGCGATATTACATTTTTTTTCCATTCCATTTAGAGGCCATAGTTATATGCGATATAAGACGTCACTTTATAACAGTAAATATTTTTTGCCCATTTGGTCACAAAACGAAGATTGTACAATTTGCTGATGATGTAACTATTACCGTAAAGCTTGAATGCATTGAATCCATCAATCCCTAACGTGTGTTATATGTGATGTGTTTCAGGAAAATAGGTCATAAGTCGCAAAAAATAGATTTTTAGATACCATCATACCTGAAAAGATGAGATCAAGCTGATTCCAATGATAGTAAACAGTTTAATAATCTTATAAGTATTTCTATATTTTAAGTTTGGTATTTTCGTTTTTGAAAAAAAAAAAATTCCAATATTTCTGGGGGTCAATAAAGAGTAAAGTGACCAAATATACTCCATATGACGACCTGTAAAACTAAAGGATATATTACATAGATTGTCCTGAAACTTGAGACATTCATTGATATAGCTATAAGTGATAAACTCCTCAAAAGTCAGAACATTCCAATAATATGATCTTGTGATAAAAACACTTTGAAAAATATCAATTTTGCGACTTATGACTCATTTTCCTGAAACACATCACATATATGCTGTGAGAATTATAGAAAAATATAGATTTAGCAACTTGTAACTCATTTTCCTGAAACAGAGCACATATAGAATATTGGTTACTTTATTATTAATTAATGAAAGATTGACCCTACACGTTGTGTAAGTGTAATGTCGCTTTCCTCAGATTAATATTGTGTGTGAAGTCGTCAGAAAATGTACAATTTATCTTTACTACTCCTCTCAAATAACCCAAATTATAGACAAAAATAGATCAAAATATAGTTCAACCTAACCAAACCGATTGCTAGAACCAATACAATGCCAAATATACTCAAATTTACCTAGTATTGACCCAATTACTGCCTCATTTAGCAGAATTTACTAAATGTGTAGAGCTGCCAATTGGACATTTTCTGACAATCTGACCCGTCAATGCGTGAGGCTTTATATATTGGGGAAAACACTGTGATTTTATGAATCCACCATATTAGTTTCTGTAATTACTATTTTTGGTTAAATATAAAATCAACTTTTCTAAAGTACTGTACATTTTCCAAGTTGTCATCTCACATTTTCCCAGTTGTCATACTGAACATGGCAAGGTTTCTATAGATTTTAAACTGTACCATTAGCCCCATAATTCAATGCGAATAAAGATTCAAACTAGCGGCTATGCAACTCCCCTTTTCAATAAGTAATAACAGCTGTTTCCCCATAAATAATATGGTAGAGAAATTCCAAGGACTAAGTACAAACTGCCTACAAATGCCATATTGCTATGCTATGCTTTGCCTGGCCTTGATTCCCCAATCCATACAAGACAGTGAGAAATAACTACTACAACTACCAAAGCGTGCTCTGTTTGGCTCACAGAACTGTAGGGTGATATCACCAGAAAATGTACAATTGGCCTTAACTAATCCTCTCAAATAACCCACATTTAAGACGAAAATCAGGTTCGAAATTCAGTTCAACATAACCAGATTTGTTGAATTAATACTATACAGAATACACTCAGATACACCAAGCATTAATCATTTTTCACTCTAATTTAGCCGAATTTGAGAGATGTGTAGAAATGCAGATTGTGCATTTTCTTATAATCTGACCCTTCAGGTCCTAGATATTAAATTGCATGGTCTCATAATAATGTACTGACCTTTAGGATAAGCTGTGATTGGTTAACACATTTTCAATATGTGATGTGTTTCAGGAGAATGAGTCACAAGTCGCAAAATATCGACTTTGAGATATCACCATACTTGAAAAGAGGAGATCAAACTGATTCCAATGATAATAAATACTAGGACACCTAATAAATATTTCTATCTTTTAAGTTTGATATCTTTATTTTTGAAAAAAAAAGTTTGCAATGTTTCTGGATGGTTAATTACCAGTAAATATACTCAATACAAAGGCCTTCAAAACGCAGAGATATCTTTAATTCAATGTCCTGAAATTTCATGCATGGATTTATATGCCTGCAAGTGCTGAACCCTCTAGACATCAGAACATTTCAATGAACCGATCTTGTAAATAAACACTTCGAAAATTATCAATTTTGCGTCTCATGAATTATTTTACTGGAACAGATCACATATGATGCCTTCAAAACCATTACTCCATTGCACAATACGACGGCGCAATTATTTTGTGCTCTATGTAAGTCTTTGGTTATTTTTGTCAGAAGGATTTTAGGTCACTTTCTCGGGTAACATGAATGGGGGTATTGTATGCATAGCCGCCATTTTGAATCTTGATTTGCATGGAATCATGGGAGTAATGGTACAATATAAAATCTATAGAAAACATCTTATCATTAGCTTGGAATATGTATCAGTGGTCAAATATCAATATCCATGTTTTTTAATTGTTTATATAAAACACGACTTCATCCTTCCCATCATGCATTTCGTGTTCATGAATCATTGTTTAAGGCAATGCTATTGGTGAATACATAGTTGCTATTTTCGAAAATAAATGTTGCCAAATATTTGTATGGCCGATTTCATCAGAATCCTTCCAAAAATGCACTGTGATAGACATGTGCTATTTAGTGAGTGTTTTACAATCGCAGCTCGCACCATGCTACATGGGTCAGATTTTCAGAAAATGTACAATTCGCCTTCACCAATCCTCTCAAATAACCAACATTTCAGACGAAAATCAGGTTCAGAATATTACTCCACGGTGAAGTGTGTATCACATAACATTTGTATGTAGAGGCGTGTGGTACATACCGTGTGGTACATTGTTTTGTACCACATGGGCGGGGCCTAATGATAAACGCAAAATAAACTCATTTGATTGGTTCCCATCCACGCGGGAAAATGCGTTGTCAACGACTCTTACTAACGTTACTAACGTTGCGACATTACGATGTACAATATTGCGTCGTCGCCGGCATCAGTGAGAGAAGAATGGCAGAAACTTTGTAAGTAAATAAAGGACTTTTTGTGGTAATTCATAATTAATTTATTACCACCGTGGAGTAAAAATAGTACCGCATCTCGTAGGTGGTCTGGCATCAAGGATTGCATGGACCCTCGCCGATTCTTTTCAATAATAACCCACTCGCCTATCGGCTCGTGGGCCATGTGAAAAGAATCCTCTTGGGTCCATGCGATCCTTGATGCCAGACCACCTACTCGTGCAGTACTATCATACAGTTCTACATAACCAGACAGATTCATTTGTTGATTTCAGTCGCTTATAATATATTGGTTTCAGTCGCTTAGAATATTGTACTCGTTGCTACACAACTTGTGCAATATTTACGCTCCTTCAACCAACTCTTTAGTTAACCTGTATTTCAGATTTTCATGAAATTCAAAATTCAGTTCAACCTAACCACACAGATTGCTAAAATCAATGCAATGCCGAATATACCCAAATTAATCTAATATTGACCAAATTGCAGCCTAATCTAGCAGAATTTACTAAATGTGTACAGCTGCCAAGTGTACATTTTTCTGAAAATGTGCCCCATGTGTACTGATAAACACACTTGTATGGTTCAGTTATCAGAAACATGAACCCCTGTGACTAATGACTAGACCGTCATCAGGGAATTACAATTAATTAACACAGGTAAAATGAGATAATCAACAGGTGAAATGTTTTAAATTGAAGTTGAAATTAATTAATATAAGTCCATAGGAGACCCTACAAATAATGACTATAATATCTTCATTACAAACAACTTCATTACATATCGTGTGATGCTTATGTTACATTCTGGGGAGACGATGTGCAGAGAACTGCAGTTACCCACCAAACAGTGCACGTTCTTAGATTGGGAAATATATATTACCAGATATATTAAATCTAATAATTATAAATTCATATATTGGCTTATAGCTTGACATTGGTAAGGTGACATGCACTCCAAGATTATATTTGTAAGGCAGAAAGGATTTTAGATAATGCGTTGTTCCTTAATTATCTGGCAAATGTTTAGTTTAAATTCTATTAACTATACACTATTTTGAGTTCATGCAGGACATGTTGATTTAACTGCTTGTTGTTGCATCTATGGTTTGGAGTTAGCCACCTTATCAGTGACGTAACTGGGTCTTTTATTTTGTTTGCTTATCAAGTTAATTCAAAAGTAGAATAAAACTAAGGGAACATGTGATGCTAACTTCTATTTAATCAATCAATATTATGATAGAACCTCACGAGTAGGTATTATTAGCAATAGGATTGCATGGGTCAGAGTCAAATCTTTTCCATGGCAGCACGAGCCCGAGTGCTGTTATGTGAAAAGATTTGACTCTGACCCATGCAATCCTATTGCTAATAATACCTACGAGGTGGAGTTCTATTTTTACTCCATGATGATAAAAGAAAACATGTCAAAATATATTATTGACAAAGAAAATCAGTTGACGGATCGAAAATATGCCTGTCCTAACTTTAATAGTCAGCTTGGAGACAGGCGGGGAGACAGGTAGACCTGGTGTAACTTTTGGTCTATTTTTTATCGATTTTCTATGTAAACAATTGTCATTACAGAACAATGGGACTTACAATTATTGTAGACTAAACTATCCCCTTGCAGAATCTAGTTTCATTTAATAAATGATGTACCTAGGAGCTAGAGAAGCAGTGGAAATGACAGCCAAGGTTTCCATGAAACAAAACTTCATTTCACAGGAAGTAGAACAAATGGCTGTTCCTAAAAGCTCCCCCCTCCCTCCGGTGTATCAGTGAGGTGCTATGTAACAGCATGGCAAAAGGAGGGAGGGAGTTTGCATGGTAGCAAACCGGAAACATGCTGCTGGGTTGCATGTAATCCTACACACATGATTACACAGTAGGAGTACACTCCCGCCCATACAAACTGTGGTTAATCCTCCCTTCATCATGGAGTAAATTATTCTCTTTATATTTGAATTGCTTGTTGGAAACATACAGCATTAAGTATTTGATGCTAAATCAAGTTGTCCATCAGAGGCTACGCTTGGGATTTCCTAATGTAGAAGACTTAAAAAATAAATTAGTATTTTTGTTTGCTTTGATAAAATCCTTGCTTCTTCATGTTTGACTGACGGATGTTTACTTATTTTATTTGGTATAACTTTAGTAAATTAATTGTTCCCGAATCGAATCAATATAAGGATAGCTAGCAACATGTGGGTCAGATTTTCAGAAAATGGATCAGATTTTCAGAAAATGTACAATTTACCTTCACCAATCTTCTCAAATAACCCAAACTTCAGACAAAAATAAAGTTCAAAATACAGTTCAACTTAACCAAACAGATTGCTATAATCAATGCAATGCCAAATATACTCGAATTTACCTAGTATTGACCAAATTGCAGATTAATTTAGCAGAATTTACTAAATGTGTACAGCTGACAATTGTACATTTTCTGAAAATCTGACCCATTTAATCAGACGCTGGTTACATGCAGCCCCTCATTGTTGGCCATTCATCCATTAACAACATAATAAATAGTTATGCCTCATTGTCTCCCCTGGATATAACCAAAATGTCAAATAACAAAATGTCAAATCTTTGTGACAGGCTTTAATTGGCTCAAGATGATTGCCAAATTTTCCATTGCAAATAATTGTGGATTTAATTAAATTGAAATTGAAGCCTGTCTGGGGTATTTCCGCCCTCATGTCAAAACACAATCGATGCAATATGTGATGTGTTTCAGGAAAATGAGTCATAAGTCGCAAAATTGATATTTTTCAAGGTGTTTTTCTCACAAGATCACATAATTGGAATCTTCTGATTTTTGGAGAGTGTGTTACATATGGATATCTCAATCGATGTATCAACTTTCAGGACAATCTATGTAATATATCCTTTGGTTGTAAAGGTCCTCATATGGACTACATTTAGTTACTTTACTGTTTAGTGACTCCCAGAAATATTGGAAACTTTATTTTTCAAAAGCGAAAATATCAAACTTAAAATCTAGAAATACTTATTGGAGTACTAGACTGTTTACTATCATTGGATTCGGCTTGATCTCATCTTTTCAAATATAATAGTATCTCAAAATCTATTTTTTGCGACTTATGACTCATTTTCCTGAAACAGATCACATAATTATGATCCCAAGGGTCCGATTTTCAGAAAATGTACAATTGGCAGCACTACACATTTAGTTAATTCTGCTAAATTTGACTGAAAAATAATGAGTACTGGTTATATCTGAGTTTGGGATCGCATTGATCAAAAGTATCAGTTCTGTTATGTTAAACTGCATTTCGAAGATCATTTCTGTCCTAAATGTGGTTTGTTTGAAAGGATTGGTGGAAGTGAATTGTACATTTTCTGAAAAAATGACCCCTATGCAGGGATGCTGCAAGGAAATGTCATTTACATTGCAGTCCCAGCTAAAGCAATAATGTTTCCTGGTTATGTATTTCCATTATTCTGTGTACTGCAGAATGAAAGATTAAAATAACGATAATGAAGACAAGTTTACGGTTCCTTGAATGTCCTGAGGTTTTCATCAATTCATTACTTTCTCTAGAATCGTTTTGGGATTTGGTTTTGTTGTTGATCCGGACCCGATTGGATTAATACTGCAATTATGGACCATGAGTGTTCCGCATTTGGGACAGATCTTCAGTAAATGTACAATCGGCAGATCTACACATTTAACAATTTGACTGAAATATTGTCAATAGATATATATCCGAGTATGTATTGTATCCAGGCAGACAATCCATTAGGTGAGGTTTAACAATCTTTTTTTTTTAATAAAAAAACAATCCTCTCAAAAAAAACTTCAGACATAAATAATGCTTAAAATACAGTTCAATTTAACCAAACAGATTGCTAAAATCGATGCATTGATGAATATACTCGAATTAACCTAGTATTGACCAAATTGCAGCCTAATTTAGCCTAATTTACTAAATATGTACAGCTGCCAATTGTACATTTTCTAAAAAACTGACCCTTATATAAATGTAAATTAATTAGCTTTTACACCTTTCACTCTCTTCTGTGACCCCCTCACTCTCTCTCCTTAATTAGAGGAGGAAGGGGTAGAAGAAGGAATTAAGGGGGGGGGGGTAAGAAGGAGAGGAGGAGGAAGGAAGTGGGAGGAGAAGGAGGAGGCGATTCATGTAATAGGTATAGTGGGGAGGTGGAGGAAGAGGAAGGGGGTGTAGCCGTTAGTCGGAGAGGGGGAAAGGGAGGGGGATGAAAGGGGAGGAAGAGTAAAATGATTAATCAATGATTATATCATTTGTCTGTTTACAGTCTGACCTCTATCTCCAACTCTCACCTTCCTCCCTCTCTTTGTCATTTCTTTATCTGTCCCACTCCCTCTCTCTAAGAGAAAGAGGAGAATGCCCCTATCATAGTTAGCAATTTACTTTTGCCAAAAAGTGGCAACAACAAAAATATCTCCTACATTTTCCCCAAAAGACGTTTAGTAAATGGCCATATTCCTATAAGAAGTCGAATAAACTGCCTCTCCAATCGAAGTGCTGAAGGACACAAGTATTTGACCTGAGAAAACGTTTCCCTTGGAAACGCCAGGTAGCTACATTAAAGATATATGCGGGTGTCAACGCCCACGCCACCTAGCGGCTCCTATTTTTCTTTGAAATATTTCATTATCCTCATAACTTGAGATGTATTTGTGCACCATTTTCAATATCTATAGGGTTTATTTTTATTACAACAGTTTTCAGTCATGTTTTTTAGGATTCATTTTCATTGATTATGCTGCTTGATTACTAAATTTGGGTGATGTGGTCAATTTCAAATGACCACAACTTTGTTTTAACCACGTCAACATACTGTTTTTCTTTGGTAAATCTGTAGCATGATATACCAAATATATGTGTAGAAAGTCTTAATGAAAAGTCACCGATCATTGAAAAAAAAACACATTTTTCCATAGACATCAATGCTAAAGCACTGTTATTTTATTTTCAAGTGGCTGTAGAACAAAAAATAAGTCGATGAGATGTACTTTTTTTTTCATTTCTTGCTTTCTTATATAGTCAGGAATGATCCCTGAACGTTTCATAAAAAAGTCACCAACCAATTTTTTTTTCATTGAACACCCGCATATACCTTTAAGTTCACACTAATTGTGTGCCTGTTAGACAGAAGTGTAAGTTATCCCCAGTGATATCTGCTTACACCTTCTCTTGTTCATTGCTGCATAGGGTGCAATAGGATAGCTGGTGGGCGGGGAGAATGAGCCACTCAGACCTCTGGGTGAGCAATTACCAGTAAAGTAACTAATTATACTCCATAGGTTGACCTTGGAAGTGCAAAAAGATGTAATACGCTGTCTTGAAATTTGGTACATTTCCTACACAATTATTGAGTCACATACCTGGAGGAGATAGTGAACAATTAATTACAATGGTACATGACTCAGATTTTGTGAAAATGTACAATAGTCAGCTCTATAAATGTAGTAACTTCTGCTAAATTACAGTGTTATGTAATACATGATGATTAAGTGATGGATAAAACTATGTCTTCCTTGGTGTTGAACTGTATTTTGAACGTAATTTTTCTTTTAGATTTGGATTATTTGAGAGGATTGGGGAAGGCGAATTGTACATTTTCAAAATATCTGACCCATATGTGATCCGTTTTAGGGATATGAGTCGCAAAAGATCATGAGATATTATCATATTTGAAAACATAAGATCAAGCCAATTTTCTAATGATAGTAAAGAGTAGACATTTAATATGTATTTCTAAATTTGAGGTTTATATTTTTATTATTGAAAACAAAGGTTGCAGTATTTTGGGGTGAGCAATTACTAGTAAAGTAGCTAAATATATTAATTACGACAACCCTAGAAATACATGGATATATTTATTACACTGTCCTCAAATTCGGTACCTGTATTCAGGCTACAAGAGGCTTTAAGAATCCTTAATATTAAAACATTCCTACAAATATATTCTGTAAATAAATCACTTTTAAAAATAACAATTATGCGACGTGTGACTCATTTTCCTAAAACCCATCACATATAGCGGTTGAAGTGGGCGTGGGTGTGGGTGTGGGCATTAATTAATGATAACAACATTAGACCTACTTGTCTCTGACACCTTATCACATGATTATGAATAATCCTAATGCCTTTCCACCGCATGCAAATAGGGGACTTGCGTAGCCGCCAATTTGATTCTAGGTTTGCATGGAATTATGGGACTAATGGTACAGTCTAAAATCTAAAGAAAACATGTCATATATAGCATCAAATATTATCAATGTCACTATGCATGTGTTATACATGTTTCAATGACACAAGACTTCATCTTTCCCATCATGCATTTGGTTTTCCTTGATCATTTATATAAGCTACAATATTGGTGAAAACATGTCTGCAACCTTTTATAAAAAAGTTGCCAAATATGTGTATGTCAGATTTCTACAGAATCCTGCATGCACTGCAGTAGACATGCACAGTGGCACATGCAACTCCCCTATAGACACATTGTATGTGGTTACACACAGTTCACTATGTGGAGCGGGAGAGTCGTGTATTGTGCTTGCTTATTAATGGCAGTAGTAATACCTTAGTTCAACCCCGCCCTAATTTCTTTCATTTTGAACAGATTTCTATTCAGGTACAACAAGGCATATGTGATGTGGTTAGGTAAATGAGTCACAGGTCGTAAAAAATGGATTTTGAGATATCATCGTATTTAGTAGGACCTCTTTTAGTAGGACCTGTTTTGTTTCTATATTATATATTTTATATATTTTTTTTTTTTAAAAAAAGCTATTGACTCCATTTAGAAATGCAAAGATATGTTTAATAACTTGCCTTCAGTTTTCGTACATGTATTAATATCATTAGCAGCATTAAGTACCCAAAAACCAGAATATTCCACTAAAGATATAGTAAAATCCTGGCTAAGACTTAGCAAAGCTAACGGATTTATTTTGAGAAAGTCTCATTCAGACATACATCTGCCACGCCCCCTAGCAACTCAGAGGCCAGCTACTGTTCTTCCCGTCACACACTCAGGGGTCACTTCTAAAAAGTTGCAAGGTACAAGTTGAAGTCCACATTGCAATACAGTTGTAATGGGGGGCTAGCTGGTAGATAGACAAGGGAGTCTAGTAGAAGGAGAAGGGACAGGAGGACAGACAACTGACTCCAAGGATTTCGAAATCTAGACTGTTTATTCTTCCTATCTTTGGAACCCCTCACAGGAGAAGCTCACATGCTATAAGTCCTGGAGGGGGCGGGGCTCTATCTCTGATAGGCCCCTCAGAATACATGAGTCATGGAGGGAGGGGCAATGGTAACTCCAGCTGTATAGCATCATCACTGTTATCTTAGGTTTGATCATGTGGGAAGGGGGGGAGGGGACTGCCCAGCAGGTCAGCAAAGGGAAGGAGCAACTGATTAAGTGTGGGAAGAGAGTGGAGGGAAGATAACCAGCTGACCTGGGCATGGCCGAAAGGTATTGGTCCGGTGTGACACTGGTCGCTCTGGCCTTGTATGCATCTTTTATGTTTATTTGTTAACCTGCGGCTGATTGGATCTCTTATCCATCCAGGTAATTAATTGGTCCAGTCAGAATAAACCAATCAGCTCAGGCCCTGTGTAATCGTTGTTATCTGCTAGCTTATAAAAATAAACAAGTTGATTACAGCCGGCCTCTTTTAACTGGTTTGGTACTCAGCTTGAGACATACATCTTTGTTTGTTGCGTTGATTCATTTTCTCACTCAACTACTGACCTTAAAATGCGCTCCATCAAAAAGATTCCCATGTCGGCAACTTTCCGAGGAAGGTAGGCCTGTTCGGTATTTGCATGGAAGGAATGCCTAGACAAGTTAACTACCTCATAGATGAGAGCCATTGCACCAGTAAGGGGTCAAATGCAGTTATTTCTTATCTGAATCATTACTTTGAAAACTATGGTCTGGGGGAGAAAGATTTAGATCTTAACTGTGACAATTGTAGTGGCCAGAACAAGAACCGGTATGTTTTGGCCTATTTGATGTGGCGTGTCCTTACTGGAAGGCACAGGTCTATTACACTTAACTTTTTGATTACTGGGCACACTAATTTTTGCCCCCGACTGGTGCTTTGGTCTCTTGAAAAAACAATTTCGTCTGGACAACGTTTCTTCTCTTCAGCAATTAAAAGACAGTGTGCAGCGCAGTACGCCAGGGGGGGTCAACCAGGCCCAACTTGTAGGTGATGAAAGGGGTACTGTTTTTGTTCCATTGTACGACTGGCAGGCATTCCTGTCACCTTTCTCCAAATCTTTTCCAGGTATCAAAGGGTATCATCATTTTGAATTTTCTAGGAACCTCAAGCTAGGGGTAGGGGTAGGGCTAGGGGTAGGGGTAGAGGAACAGTAAGGGGAAGGGGCAGGGTAAGGGAATCTTCAGAATCTTCTTCGGATGGGGAGGTTGCACCTCCTCCAGCAAAGAGAGGTAGGGGGAGGGGGAGGGGAAATGTTGAGCAACGCCGGCCAGGGAGGGGTAGGGGTAGGGGTAGGGGTAGGGGTAGGGGTAGGGGTAGGGGTAGGGGTAGGGGTAGGGGGGGTAGGGGTAGGGGTAGGGGTAGGGGTAGGGGTAGGGGTAGGGGCTGACTGCTATTTTATTGATTTTATTACTGATTTTATTACTGATTTTATTACTGGTGAATACTGTTGTACATTTTGTTTTGTTAGAATGAATAGGTGTGTTATCATGTATATATTGCAAGCACTGCACCGAAGAATTTTGTACAATGTTATTATACTCGTGTTAACAGGGTAATAAAATAAAAAATTTTAAATGAAATGCACTGATTTTTTTATATATTGTGGCCCTACTAGTCTATAATACCTGCCCCAAATCTGAGAAAAATCCAATCATATGAACTGGTCATTTTGCATGACGACGCGTCCGACATAAATCCCACAAAAGTCTCCTAGAAATGTATTTTGCCCAAATTTCACCCAATTTTCATCGCGTGATAAAATGATAAGTTACTAAGTAAATGAACTGAATTTGGTATATGTTATGGCTATGGCAGTTAGTAAAGTGTGTCCTAAATTTCATAGAAATCGCTTGATAACAAATGCCCGTAACCAAGGATGGCGCGCCGAAGGTCACTCGCCGAACTTTGACAGGCTGTATCTCAGTTTCCGGCTCCTCCAGTAACCGCGTCCCTTAAATACTCACCGCAACCATAGAATTATACCCAATATAATAGGCCTAAAATTAAGCTCTATACATCATTGGAAAGCTCTTTCCTGCTGCTTACCCATCCAATAGCTAACTCCAAAATCGATTTGGCCGACATGGGACTCATTTTGATGGAGCGAGTCACATTAATAGTCATCAGAAAATGACCCCATATTCTTCAATATCTTATATAGCTAAATCAATTTAAAAAATTTGAGACTTATGACTAATTATCCTGAAACACATCACATAATTATATGTTCACCAACAGCTCTGATTTAAAACTAAAATAGAAGACAATAGGCTGGTGCGCCATGTTTTCAAGCAGTGAGGACTAAAACTCAAAATAACTGAAAAATATCCATTTTGTAACTTGTGACTAGACAATTCATTGCGTTTGATCGACATCAATATGATGATAAATCACTCATGATACTCCATGATGATAAAGGAAAACATGTCAAAATATATTATTGACAAAGAAAATCAACAGTTGACTGATCGGAAATATGACTGTCCTAACTTTAATAGTCAGCTTGGAGACAGGCGGGCAGACAGGTAGACCTGATGTAACTTTTGGTCTATTTTTGATCGATTTTCTATGTAAACAATTGTCATTACAGAACAATGGGACTTACAATTATTGTAGACTAAACTTACAGAATCTAGTTTCAATTAATAAATGTTGTACCTAGGAGCTAGTAGCAGTGGAAACGACAGCCAAGGTTTCTGTGAAACAAAACTTCATTTCACAGGAAGTAGAACAAATGGCTGTTCCTAAAAGCTCCCCCCTCCCTCCGGTGTATCAGTGAGATGCTATGTAACAGCATAGCAAAAGGAGGGAGGGAGTTTGCATGGTAGCAAACCAGAAACATGCTGCTGGGTTGCATGTAATCCTACACACATGATTACACAGTAGGATTACACTCCCGCCCATACAAACTGCAGTTAATCCTCCCTTCATCATGGAGTAATAGGTCAAATTATGGATGGAATAATGAAATGAGATGGGGGTGATTAAGGATGGACATTAGGAGCTTATCTCATAATGTACATGGGTCAGATTATCAGTTAAATACTCCTAAAGCGTGCATTCCTCATTTCCGTTGTGTTACAGTACGTGTGCCTGGTTCTCCGCCAGTCCTCCGCCACCTGATCATATAGTAATGTGATTATACATCTATAATTAGCGCCATTCACCTAATGATGTACAGCTTCATTTGTGGCACAACACCCACACACATGTTATGGGTAAAGTTGACGGAAATTGTACAATATGACATCATATGGGTCAGATTTTCAGAAAATGTACAAGTGGCAGTTCTACACATTTAGTAAATTCTGCTAAATTAGGCTGCAATTTGGTCAATACTAGGTAAATTTGAGGATATTCGGCATTGCATTGAATCTAGCAATCTGTTTGGTTAGGTTAAACTGTATTTTGGACTTTATTTTCGTCTGAAATTTGGGTTATGTGAGAAGATTGGCGAAGTTGAATTGTACATTTTCTAAAAATATGACCCACATACAGTGTGATCTCCTAGGAGTACCATACTCCTACCCCGCCCTCCACCACGGACACAGCCCTGTCATCGCCCTGTTTTACACAGCTCACATTGATTCGCATGGAAGTATGGGACTAATGTTACAGTGTAAAATCTACAGATATTATGCCCTATTCAGCATGGAATATTTATCAATCCTCTAATGTCAATATGTATGTTTCCATGACAAAAGTCACAGTCTTTCCCATCATGCATTTAGTATTAAAATATCTTCTATACAAGCTATGGTATTTGTAAAATGATCCTGGCAATGTTTAAGAAAAATCTTGTCAAATAGGCCAAATCTCAGACGAAAAAAGTTCAAAATGCACTTCAATCGAATCAAACAGATTCCCAGAATGAATAGAATGCCAAATATACTCGAATTTGCCTAGTATTGACCAAATTGCAGATTAATATCGCAGAATTTATTAAAATTTAATGTGTAGAGCTGTTAATTGTACATCTTTTGAAAATCTGACCCCCATGAATGCAGGGCTAAACTGAGTTAGAAGTCAAATGTCCAATAATAGGTCCAGCATTTTTATTTCATATCAAAAGCAAACATTACTTGGAATAAATAGCAGGAACTTGCACAAAATAATATTTAAATATGCTTCAGTGAGATGATTAGTCCTTCCGATAGCATCCAGAAGGTGGCGTAATGCTTATGTGTTTCTGACTAACTCCTTGCTTATATGTGATGCGTTTGAGGAAAATGAGTCACAAGTCGCAAAACTGTTATTAAATACTCACAAGATCCCTTGCTTTGAGTATTTTCATTTTGGGGGTTCTTTGAGCTGCTAGTAGCATAAATGCATCTTTAGTGAACGGCAGATTCATGGGCACGATTTTGCAAAATTCCGAGAAAGAATCACGATAACGAAAAGTATTTGCTTAAGCTGGTTTCATTACAGCAGAGTTACAAAGGTATTGTCACTGGACCCGGTGCTTAATACATTTGAACAACAGAAAGATCTTGGTCCGCAGTGCAGCTCAAGTCCAAAGTGTTGAGCAAAGACCTGATCCCCTTGCGGAGGGTGTCTATAAGTGCTGTATGCAGGATGACATGGTGTCACCCCCTTACAGGCTTATAGTGAATTATGATGATATCATACCAGTTTAGGGCAATTCTATTTGAACAATATTCAATAATCATGAAGGTTAATGCCTATATTATGTTATACATATGATTATGTATATTATCCCTTATGGCTTAACTACAATATGCAGACAGGAGTTTAAGCCCTAAACCACTAATCACATATAATTAATTTTACCTGAAAGGCCTTCAGCCCTAGCCCTCGAAGAAACCATGTAACTACAAATGCAGACATATGAGTGTAAGCCCTAAAGCAACTAATCCCATATGCAATCTGTTCCAGGATAATCCATCCACCCATCCACCCATCCAGAAACATTGCAAACCTTTTTTTCAAAAGTAAAAAATATCAAACTTAAATACTGATTAGTTGTCCCAGTGTTTACTATCATTGGAATCGGCTTGATCTCATCTTTTCAAATATGGTAATATCTCAAAATCCATATTTTGCGACTGATGACTAATTTTCCTAAAACGGATCACATATGGTAGCACATAATTGCAGTAAACCTTGGCCCCAATAAAACGATGTAACCTTCCACTCAATGCAATGCATATATATTTATGTAATGTTCTAGGTGAAGTAAACATAGAAAAAAGTCAGGGGTTTGTTTGGAAGAACTGTTGCTGACAGCGAGCACTAACCTATGTCTGTGTACCGTTTTTATTATTTGATATAAAGGTTCTGGTTATTGGATATAAAGGTTCTTTTATATGTTTAGTCCCCAAAAAACTTGTATCTCAATTAATTGACTAAACTTGGAATTACTGACCTTTAGACCCGGTTTGGTCAGATTCTGGGGTGTATTCTTGAAACAATAGACCATGACAATCATTTCTGGCAACTTCCGGTAAGGAATGGGGGTTATAGACGTCAAAAGAACTGGTAAATAAAAGGACTAGAGGTTGCTGAATTTTTTTTTCTTAATAGCCCTCAGTTGAATATGACCAAACCGCTTCTAAAAGCACTGATACCCAAGGTTTGGAATGGCCTAAGTGGTCTGTTGCCTGGTGGAAATTCTTGGGGCTCACACCCCTTGAATTGTCCACCAGGCAACAGACCACTTAGACCATCCAAAACCTCGGGTATTAATGCTATAATACTGCTAATACACTTGTCACCCACCCCCGGGGTAAGGGGGAATTGTAGCGGGATGTCCAACAAAATATGTCCTCACCCACAGGGGATTTCCGCAGTTTACCGCAGTATCAAGGACATTCCCCGGACTGGGGAATGTTGTCAGGGTTTATATTTTATGTAATGTTTTTTTGCATTATTAATGTGAAAAAGTGCTGCAATACACATTTAAACAAATCTTTTTGCCCCAGGGGTATGGGGGGATTTCACCATATTTCCAAAAATGACCAGGACATTTCCTGAACCCCACTGGGGGTCGGGATGGGGGTTGCAATGGACAAGTGCGTAATGATTCTATGCAGAGACACCACTGTGCTACGAATAAAAGAGAATCGACCATAATACATACATGGTCAAAGAAAAGTGATTTTCCAATTTAGCTAAACCAAAAAGGTATGGAAGCAAATTCATATATTCAAGCTGGCATTGATCGTATTCCAGCTAGCATTTGTTTAGAGCAATTACAAACCTCCGTCATGCCATTAGATATGACTATTGTAAATTGTGTCTTTTAACATTCTGGGCAGCAAATCTTGTAAATAAATGATTAAAATAAATTATAAAAATATATCTTGCTTTGGCAATCTATTCATCTAATATGCAAATGCGGGACTTCTAGGTCTGCACACATCCTGGACATACTATACATAGACAGTATGTATGTAAGCACATCTTCCTTAAAGGTCAAGTGTAATGAAAATGTTAAAAATCGGGCGGTTTTACATTTGTGATGTGTTTCAGGAAAATGAGTCATAAGTCGCACAATTGATATTTTTTAAAGTATTTTATTCACAAGATTTCTTTGAGTGAATGTTTTTATTTTTGGGGTGCTTAATGCTGTCTATAGCATGAACACATGTATCAAAATTCAAGGCAGTGTATTAAATATATTCATGAATTTCTATGCTAATCTCATAGAGTACATTTAATTACTTTACTGGTTATTGCCCCCAAGAAACAGTGCAAAGTTTGTTTTCCTCCAGCAAAAATATCAAACTTGAAATATAAAGATACTTATTAGATAATTATACTGTTTACTATCATTGGAATCATCTTGATCTTATCTTTTCAAATATGTTGATATCTCAAATTCCATATTTTGCGATTTATGACTCATTCTTCGGAGCACATTTGTGGTGGTGGTGTCGATGGCATCTGGGGTTGAAAATTTGGAAAAAAATCTTTTAATGCCTGTTTTTCAAAGCTTTCTTGTGAGTACACTAATAGGGCTGAGTTTGCCTTAACAGAGGGTGTGTATTCGCACCCCACCGCTCTGACGTCATCTTTGTCCAAGCTAAGGCCTGCTATAGCCTAGTTAAGCATTGTCTCAAAGCATTTAAGTATTAGTTGGTGCTATATACTTCAATTTACTTACGGCAGTCATGAGGATATTCTCAATTTTAAAACACTTTTTATTCTCATTCTCTTAAATTTTGATTATTTAAGAGGTTAATAAGGGTGATTTCTACAGTTTCTGATGCCTCGACCTGGCTTGATCATTATCTGCATGATATGTATAATGGATATGCCTCGAATATTGGCATCATAATGATAAATAATGATCACTGTGTGAAATTAACTTTTTTACCCGCCTGGGTGAGTAAACATGGGGGTTTTCCAAGCATTAATTTAGATGATAGATGAGGCCTTGGATATACTGGTAATCCCGTCTATCTTTAGCATTTGAGTTGCATCTGTGCTGAGTCAAAGCGTCCTAGGTGTGAGGGGAAAGCTTTCCCGCTTAGCCTCACGTATTGAATGTAGCTTATGAACTTGTGTAGCAGCCGCTAAATTAAACTACGTCAACGATTCATTTTATTTAATTTCTGTGATATGATAAGACCATCATGATTATCATTGTCATTGAAGGGAAAGGTGATGGTTAACAATTCCTTGATATTACCTATGGTTCAAGAAAGTATTACCTATACATTCAAGAAAAAAATACTTGAAAATGAGGGTGAAATGTTTTTTCTGTGTAAGGTAATGTTCCAGGTAAAAGACCTGAACATATCAAAGATAATATTCTCCCTCACCCGTATCCCTGCCGCCTCCTCTTGAGGGGAATCGGTAGGGATAGCCTACCCCTGTAGGCCTACCATTGGTAGGTGGGCCTTGAGGGTGGGCGGGACTGTAGTGTAGTGGTTTAATCAATTAAATAGCCTATAATATTCAATAGGTCTAAACATGTTTGGCTATCTCTCGCCTATATTCATATGCCTTACACAATTAAATAGTATATATATAGTATATAGATGGAACCTAGCAAGGGGGAAGTCTGTACACTTGTTATTGACCGAGGGAGTGCGGGAAGTTAGAGGGCGTTAGCCTGAGATCTTCTGTGCTCCCGAGGTCACTAACAAGTGTACAGACTTCACCCGAGCTTTGTTCCATATTTATTACACCCCATTAATAAATAAAAAATATAAATAATTAAAAAATATAAGAAGTAATTTACGTTTTGGGCAGACCTACTTATTGTATGTCCCCAGGGTGACATAACTCACATGTTATGCACCACTTTGACCAAGTGTGACATACAATGCTGAAGGTATAGGAAGCAAGAGCACAGGGGTGTAATAAAGGGCAGGACGTTTTGACAGTAGGACGCTTTGACCAAACCCCTACCCGGTACTTGAAGGCTTGGTCAGAAGTGAATGTGTCCACAGGGTTTGGCTCTAAAGAGAGTCTGTATATTTAATTTAGAATTAGACAGGTATATCCAAAAAAGGATACGGTAATTATTGGAGCACAAGAACATTTCACAAATATTGGGTAAAGACTTCTAACATAACTAATCTCGCTACATTGGGATAGAACTAATGCATGTGTCTATACCTCTATGCCCACACCTGCCAGTCAGAAAACTTCCAACTGATTCAGTTATCAACTTGATGATCATTATCTCATGTGATGGGACTGATCCAACAACAAGGTTTCATCTAACAATGGTATTAGATTCATAACATTGTCAATTCAAGGTGAAAGAGAAAATAATCCAAGCATAAACTCACCAAAAATTATCAGCAAAAATTATCAGCAACAGGGTAAATCCTAAAGGTAGAGCAGTGCAGTCAGCAAGAAACATATGAAGATGCATTGGTGGATCCCCACCTTTAGTAAGACACATATATAGCTGTATTGGTGGATACCCACCTTTAGTAACACACATATATAGCTGTATTGGTGGGTCCCACCTTTAGTAAGAGACATATATAGCTGTATTGGTGGGTCCCACCTTTAGTAGCAGACATATATAGCTGTATTGGTGGATCCCCACCTTTAGTAACACACATATATAGCTGTATTGGTGGATCCCAACCTTTAGTAACATATATAGCTGTATTGGTGGGTCCCCACCTTGAGTAACAGACATATATAGCTGTATTGGTGGTTCCCCACCTTTAGTAAGAGACATAATATAGTTGTATTGGTGGATTGATGTTTGTATGTTCATCTCTAGAAAAATGTATTTAACCACTATCTTGCCTTACACATGTAGTAACCGCGCGGAGACTGGTATTAGCTATACCGTAACGATCTGTACTGATCAAAAATTATTATAATCTCAAAAGTACATTGAGACTTGGGCACTTTGCCGACCCTATTTACCTGTACAAACATACCTCTCTTTAATCGAACAACTAATTATTCGCTGGTTGTAAAATATAGTAACGTACCTTACTATACGAACAATGTCCTAGTCGTTAGATAACTACCTTATATATATATAAATCGTCCTATCATGTTATATTCCAATCGGGGTAGCAGCAGGTAGAAATGTGTTGATCAATTTCAGCACATAAGCATGTCGACCCATTTGTCACTTTCACTGTAACTAACTTTGACAAATAAAAGACTTTCTATTCTATTCTATTCTATCCCCACCTTTAGTAAGAGACATATATATAGCTGTATTGGTGGATCCCCACCTTTAGTAAGAGACATATATAGTTGTATTGGTGGATCCCCACCTTTAGTAAGAGATATATATAGCAGTTTTGGTGGATCCCCACCTTTAGTAAGAGACATATATAGCTGTATTTGTGGATCCCCACCTTTAGTAAGAGACATATATAGCTGTATTGGTGGATCCCCACCTTTAGTAACACACATATATAGCTGTATTGGTTGATCCCCACCTTTAGTTAGAGACATATAGCTGTATTGGTGGATCCCCACCTTTAGTAACACACATATATAGCTGTATTGGTGGATACCCACCTTTAGTAACAGACATATATAGCTGTGTTGGTGGAGCCCACCTTTAGTAACAGACATATATAGCTGTGTTGGTGGGTCTCCACCTTTAGTAACACACATATATAGCTGTATTGGTGGATACCCACCTTTAGTAAGAGACATATATAGCTGTATTGGTGGATCCCCACCTTTAGTAAGAGACATATAGCTGTATTGGTGGATCCCCACCTTTAGTAACACACATATATAGCTGTATTGGTGGATACCCACCTTTAGTAAGAGACATATATAGCTGTATTGGTGGGTCCCACCTTTAGTAAGAGACATATATAGCTGTATTGTTGAATCCCAACCTTTAGTAAGAGACATATATATAGCTGTATTGGTGGATCCCCACCTTTAGTTACATACATATATAGCTGTATTGGTGGATCCCCACCTTTAGTAGGACATATATATCTCTATTGGTGGGTCCCACCTTTAATAACAGACATATATAGCTGTATTGGTGGATCCCCACTTTTAGTGAGACATATATAGCTGTATTGGTGGATTCCAACCTTTAGAAAGAGACATATATAGCTGTATTGGTGGGTCCCCACCTTTAGTAACAGACATATTTAGCTGTATTGGTGGATCCCCACCTTTAGTAAGAGACATATATAGCTGTATTGGTGGGTGCCCACATTTAGAAAGAGACATATATATAGCTGTATTGGTGGGTCCCAACCTTTAGTGAGAGACATATATATAGCTGTATTGGTGGGTCTCCACCTTTAGTAACACACATATATAGCTGTATTGGTGGATCCCCACCTTTAGTAACACACATATATAGCTGTATTGGTGGATCCCTCCTTCAGTAACAGACATATATGGCTGTATTGGTGGATTCCCACCTTTAGTAAGACACACATATAGCTGTATTGGTTGATAACCACCTTTAGTAAGAGACATATAGCTGTATTGGTGGATTCCCACCTTTAGTAAGAGACATACATAGCTGTATTGGTTGATTCCCACCTTTAGTAAGAGACATATATAGCTGTATTGGTGGGTCCCACCTTTAGTAACAGACATATAAAGCTGTGTTGGTGGGTCTCCACCTTTAGTAACACACATATATAGCAGTATTGGTGGATACCCACCTTCAGTAAGAGATGTTTATAGCTGTATTGGTGGATACCCACCTTTAGTAAGAGATGTTTATAGCTGTATTGGTGGATCCCCACCTTTATTAAGAGACATATAGCTGTATTGGTGGATTCCCACCTTTAGTAAGAGACATATATAACTGTATTGGTTGATTCCCACCTTTAGTAAGAGACATATATAGCTGTATTGGTGGGTCTCCACCTTTAGTAACACACATATATAGCTGTATTGGTGGATCCCCACCTTTAGTAACACACATATATAGCTGTATTGGTGGATCCCTCCTTCAGTAACAGACATATATGGCTGTATTGGTGGATTCCCACCTTTAGTAAGACACACATATAGCTGTATTGGTTGATAACCACCTTTAGTAACACATATATAGCTGTATTGGTGGATCCCCACCTTTAGTAAGAGACATATAGCTGTATTGGTGGATTCCCACCTTTAGTAAGAGACATACATAGCTGTATTGGTTGATTCCCACCTTTAGTAAGAGACATATATAGCTGTATTGGTGGGTCCCACCTTCAGTAAGAGACATATATAGCTGTATTGGTGGATTCCCACCTTTAGTAAGAGACATATATAGATGTATTGGTGAATCCCCACCTTTAGTAACAGACATATAAAGCTGTGTTGGTGGGTCTCCACCTTTAGTAACACACATATATAGCAGTATTGGTGGATACCCACCTTTAGTAAGAGACATATATAGCTGTGTTGGTGGATCCCCACCTTTAGTAGGACATATATATCTCTATTGGTGGGTCCCACCTTTAATAACAGACATATATAGCTGTATTGGTGGATCCCACTTTTAGTAAGACATATATAGCTGTATTGGTGGATCCCCACCTTTAGTAACACACATATATAGCAGTATTGGTGGATACCCACCTTCAGTAAGAGATGTTTATAGCTGTATTGGTTGATACCCACCTTTAGTAAGAGATGTTTATAGCTGTATTGGTGGATCCCCACCTTTATTAAAAGACATATAGCTGTATTGGTGGATTCCCACCTTTAGTAAGAGACATAAATAGCTGTATTGGTGGATTCCCACCTTTAGTAAGAGACATATATAGATGTATTGGTGGGTCCGACCTTTAGTAAGAGACATATATAGCTGTATTGGTGGATCTCCACCTTTAGTAACATACATGTATAGCTGTATTGGTGGGTCCCAACCTTAAGTAACATACATATATAGCTGTATTGGTGGATACCCACCTTTAGTAAGAGATGTATATAGCTGTATTGGCGTATCCCCACCTTTAGTAAGAGATGTATATAGCTGTATTGGTGGATCCCCACCTTTAGTAAGAGATGTATATAGCTGTATTGGTGGATCCCCACCTTTAGTAGGAGATGTATATAGCTGTATTGGTGGATCCCCACCTTTAGTAAGAGATGTATATAGCTGTATTGGTGTATCCCCACCTTTAGTAAGAGATGAATATAGCTGTATTGGTGGATCCCCACCTTTAGTAAGACATATATATAGCTGTATTGGTGGATCCCCACCTTTAGTAAGAGAAATAAATGTTGACTGGCCATGTTGGGACCACTGTGGCTACTTATCAGTGATTCATGCTGTCAAGTGTGGAGACAACTCACGCTATAAAGGAGTCCCTTCAGGCGGTCTCGGTCACAGTGGTAGAATGTAGAGTGGAAGGAGTATTCCCTAACACAAGATAAGCCCATGCTGTTATAACTAACTGAGGATTGAGAACAACCTGAAAAACAAGTGACACAAATAGATATTTCATTTATGTTTACTGCGTTATTTTTGGTGTAAAGTCCTGAGGTTAATGACTGACAATGAGGGACTGCTGGTGCACTGTATGGTGAATTAATCTAAGGTTAATGGCTGACATTGAGGGGCTGCTGGTGCACTGTATGGTGCTTTATCCTAAGGTTAATGGCTGACATTGAGGGGCTACTGGTGCACTGTATGGTGCATTATCCTAAGGTTTATGACTGACATTGAGGGGCTGCTGGTGCACTGTATGGTGCATTAATCTAAGGTTAATGGCTGACATTGAGGGACTGCTGGTGCACTGTATGGTGAATTATTCTAAGGTTTATGACTGACATTGAGGGGCTGCTGGTGCACTGTATGGTGCATTATCCTAAGGGTAATGACTGACATTGAGGGGCTGCTCGTGCACTGTATAGTGCATTATCCTAAGGTTTATGACTGACATTGAGGGGCTGCTGGTGCACTGTATGGTGCATTAATCTAAGGTTAATGACTGACATTGAGGGGCTGCTGGTGCACTGTATGGTGCATTAATCTAAGGTTAATGACTGACATTGAGGGGCTGCTGGTGCACTGTATGGTGCATTAATCTAAGGTTAATGACTGACATTGAGGGGCTGCTGGTGCACTGTATGGTGCGTTATCCTAAGGTTAATGCCTGACATTGAGGGGCTGCTGGTGCACTGTATGGTGCATTATCCTAAGGTTAATGACTGACATTGAGGGGCTGCTGGTGCACTGTATGGTGCATTAATCTAAGGTTAATGACTGACATTGAGGGGCTGCTGGTGCACTGTATGGTGCATTATCCTAAGGTTAATGGCTGACATTGAGGGGCTGCTGGTGCACTGTATGGTGCATTAATCTAAGGTTAATGACTGACATTGAGGGGCTGCTGGTGCACTGTATGGTGCATTATCCTAAGGTTAATGACTGACATTGAGGGGCTGCTGGTGCACTGTATGGTGCATTAATCTAAGGTTAATGACTGACATTGAGGGGCTGCTGGTGCACTGTATGGTGCATTATCCTAAGGTTAATGACTGACATTGAGGGGCTGCTCGTGCACTGTATGGTGCATTATTCTTAGGTGAATGATACTTTCACAGTGACTTCTCATATTGTTTTCCTGCAGCAACAGTTTTAGCTAACGAGCAATTCTTTTACAGCGTTGAAGTCGTTGCACTAATCTATGAAGTGGCTAGACAAATGTGGTGTGTTTCAGGAAAATGAGTCATAAGTCGCAAAATTCATTTTTTCTAAAGTGTTTTTTTCAGAAGATCACATAATTGTAATGTTCTGATTTTTGGAGGGTTCATCACTTATAGGTATATCAATCGATGTATCAATTTTTAAGACAATCTATGTAATATATTCTTTTGTTTTAACAGTCCTCATATGGACTACATTTAGTAACCTTACTGTCTATTGACCCCCAGAAATATTGGAAACTATTTTTTAAAAAAAACGAAAATATCAAACTTAAAATCTCGAAATACTTATTAGATTATTAGACTGTTTACTATCATTGGAATCGGCTTCATCTCATCTTTTCAAATATGATGATATCTCAAAATCTAATTTCATGTTACAACATGTTAAGCTTTTTTTTTAATCTAATTTTTCTATAAGATTTGGATTCTTTGAGAGGATTGGGAAAGGTGAATTGTACAGTTTCACAATATCCGACCCCCCACCCCCCATTAAAAAAAAAAATCCGACACAAATAATTATGTCATTATTAGGTTCTTTATGGTTATGTGTTGCGTTGATTATACCAGATACCCCAATGTCACCATGTGTTCCTTATCTGGGTCAGATTTTCAGAAAATGTATATAGAATTCATCTTTGCTACACCTGTCAAATAACGCAAATTTGAGAAGAAAATAAAGTTCAAAATACAGTTCACCTAACCAAACAGATTGCTAGAAACAATGCAATGCCAAATATACTCAAGTTTTATAATTGACCAAATTGCAGCCTAATCGAGCAGAATTTACTAAATCTGATGTGTTTCAGGAAAATGAGTCATAAGTCGCAAAATTGATATTTTTCAAAGTGTTTTTCTCACACGATAACATCATTGGAATGTTCTGATTTCTGAGGAGTTCATCACTTATAGCTGTATCAATTGACGTATCAAATTTCAGGACAATCAATCTAATGATTATATCATTTCGTTTCATTAGACTGTTTACTATCATTGGAATCAGCATGATCTCATCTTTTCAGATATGATGATATCTCAAAATCCATTTTTTGCGACTTATGACTCATTTTCCTGAAACACCTCACAAATGTGTTGATCGGCCAATAGGGGACTTGCATAGCCGCCATTTTGAATCTTGATTCGCATGGAATTATGGGACTAGGGGAACCGTCTAAATTCTAAAGTAAACATGCCATGTTCAGCATGGAATATTTATCGGTGCTCTGATGTCAATATCCATGTGTTATACATGGTTTCATCATACAAGTCCTCATCTTTCCCATCATGCATTTGGTTTTCATAGATCGTTTATACAAGTTAAGAAATTGGTGAAAACATTCTTGCAATTTTAGATAAAAATGTTTCCAAATATTTGTATGTCAGATTTCATCAGAATCCATCCCATGATGCACTGTGGTAGACATGCGCAGTGAGACATGCAAGTCCCCTATTGTACACTTTCTGAAAATCTTACCCATCAGTGTACCAGTTGTTAGCACTCTCCCAGACAGGGGAGGAATCCCAAACACGACTAGACATACAAGACATACAAGACTATTATTTCTGACATCCCTGGCCCAGGATTGACGTGGAAAGACCCGTGCTGCCATGTATTGTTCCTGCCCTGACGTTGACGTCTTGTTGCTATGACGTTGTGACGTGGATGACGGTGGGAGGGATGACGACGTACATAGTAAGGCTTTCATGCCAGCCTGCTACACTCTGTTTGAGACCTACTTAGAGGCTTTGACCCAATGGTAACCCTACGGCAAACCGCTACAAATAGATCTCAAATAGAGTGTATAGAGTCTTGTTTGGACTTGTTTACCTTGGCGGGAAGTGGTTGTGGAAGATCGCCTTAGGAGTGAAAGGAGATACATTCAAGAAACTGTCTTTAGATATGAGACAATGACTCATTGATAATTTTGGACGTTTCTGTGCACAAGAGCTGGACGAAATGGAGTCACAAGTCTCCCATTTTGAATATGTATCGATCGCAAAATTTTGATTGGTCATTATTTACCTTTCTGGCAACCCTCCAACTTGGCAAAACAATGTTACGTCATGAAATGAGCTTCATGAATATTGTGACTCTTTCTTTTTAAACCCATGAGATATGTGATGTGTGTTAGGAAAATGAGTCATAAGTCGCAAAAAAAAGATTTTGAGATACCATTATATTTGAAAAGATGAGATTAAGCCGATTCTAATGATAGTAAACAGTCTGCTAAAATAAGAAGTATTTTTAGATTTTAAGTTTGATTTTTTCGTTTTTGAATTTTTCTTTTCAATATTTCTGGGTGTCAATAAACAGTAAAGTAACTAAATGTAGTCCATATGAGGACCTTAAAAACCAAAGGATATATAACCTAAATTGTCCTGAAATTTGATACACGGATTGACATAACCATGGGTGACCCACTCTCCAAAAATCAGAACATTCCAATAATGTGATCTTGTGAGAAAGACGATTTTGAAAAATATCAATTTTGCGACTTATGACTCATTTTCCTGAAACACATCACATATACACGTTAATGAGTTGGTTGAAGGAGTGCGTATATTGCAAACGTCGCTTTGCAACTTGTGCAATATTCACACTCCTTCAACCAACTCATTAGTTAACCAAATACAGGTTAACTAACAAGTTGGTTGAAGGATCGTGCAATTTTCTAAACGACTGAAACCAATGAGTTTGTTAACAGATTTATTATACATGCTTTCAATCATGACAATGGAAACAAATTGAGTCATGAATTTGAAAATTACCGGTAATCTTAGTGAAAAACATATTGGTTGCCATGACAGCCCCACGTAAATCGCTAGTTAAATACACACTATGCGTAAATCACTCTAGATACATTGTTTTTAGAACAATGCATGTATAATAAAGCCACTTTAGCCACTGGGTCAGATTTTCAGAAAATGTACAATTGGCAGATCTACACATGTTGTAAATTCTGCTACTTTCGGCTGAAAAATGATAAATATCGGGTATATCTGAGTATATTTGGTATCAGGTTTAATTAAAGTATCAGTTATGTTATGTTAAACTGCATTGTGATGCTCATTTCTGTCTTAAATGGGGATCATTTTAAGAGAATTGGTGAAGGTGAATTGTACATTTTCTGACAATCTGACACTATTGCTCTTTAGTGTGTGAAGTAGCAATAAGTGGTATTCATTCATCACTGTGCACCTTCATAGTACACAAAGTGATCCTATTACAATAGAACATCATTGCACTTATCACTTAGAAGGCAGTCCCATTTACTGGTCTACTAATCTCTTTATTCCCTCCATTTTTTATTCGCCATTTCTGGGAGGAATGGATTTTCCATTACTTGAGATGATTCAGAAAGAGTATTATTTTAGAGGTTGAAGATAAAAGCAAGGAATGATCAAGAAGACCTTCGATATAAATCCTTCCTGTAAAAATGTAATTATTTTGGGGACATCTGAAATAATTTATGGACCAAAATGAAGTCCTTCTTTTATAGTTCCCGCAGTTTTGTTTGTCCAACTGGTTTTTATTACAGAACACTTCTTATTTCACAATGATTTTCGTGGGGGCCCTGAACCAGAGAGAGGAGAGAGTGGAGAGAGAGAGGGAGAGGAGAGAGAGGAGAGAGAGGAGAGAGTGGAGAGAGAGGAGAGAGAGGAGAGAGAGGAGAGAGAGGAGAGAGAGGAGAGAGAGGGAGAGGTGAGAGAGGGAGAGGAGAGAGAGGAGAGACAGGAGAGACAGGAGAGAGAGGAGAGAGAGGAGAGAGAGGAGAGAGAGGAGACAGAGGAGAGAGGAGACAGAGGAGAGAGAGGAGAGAGTGGAGAGAGAGGAGAGAGAGGAGAGAGAGGAGAGGGTGGAGAGAGAGGAGAGACAGGAGAGAGAGGAGAGAGAGGAGAGAGTGGAGAGAGAGGAGAGAGAGGAGAGAGAGGTGAGAGAGGAGAGAGAGGAGAGAGAGGAGAGAGAGGTGAGAGAGGAGAGAGAGGAGAGAGGGGTGAGAGAGGAGAGAGGAGAGAGAGGAGAGAGGAGAGAGAGGAGGAGAGAGAGGAAAGAGAGGAGAGAGAGGAGAGAGAGGTGAGAGAGGAGAGAGAGGAGAGAGAGGTGAGAGAGGAGAGAGAGGAGAGAGAGAAGAGAGAGGAGAGAGAGGAGAGAGAGGAGAGAGAGGAGGGAGAGGAGACAGAGGTGAGAGAGGAGAGAGAGGAGAGAGAGAGGAGAGAGAGGTGAGAGAGGAGAGAGAGGAGAGAGAGAAGAGAGAGGAGGAGAGAGAGGAGAGAGAGGAGAGAGGATCCATATATCACTGTGTTGAATACGCCTGCCTAGCGTGGGATGTAAGTGGCAGATGATAAAAACCTGAATAAGGCTTCCCATAACTTACTTGTTAGTAAGAGTTGACTTGACATGCCATAGTGACAACACCTAGAGCCACTCTAGATAGAACTAGGTGGACTGTAGGGTCATATTTTCAGAAAATGTACAATTGGCAGCTTTACACATTTACTCAATTCTGCTAGATTAAGCTGCAATTTAGTCAATACTATAGGCAAATTTGACTATATTTAGCATTGCATGGATTCTAGCAATCTGTTTGGCTAGGTTGAACTGTATTTTGAACTTTTTTTTTTCGTCTGAAATTTGGGTTATTTGAGAAGATTGGCGATGTTAGATAGAGGACAGAGAGGGCAGAGAGGGGGAATAAGGAAAGGGGAGCAAGAGAGAGGAGAGAGGGGAGAGGAGACAGTGGGTGAGAGGGAAGAGAGAGGGGGAGCGGAGAGAGTGGGTGAGAGGGAAGAGAGAGGAGGAGAAGAGAGGAGAGTGGGCGAGACAGTAGAGAAAGGGGTGAGGCGAGAGTGGGGTGGATAGAAGAGGGGGGGAGGAAAGATAGATAGAAGAGGGGGTGCAGGAAGGATCCCTCGCAATGCACCCTTGTGATCCTTCAATGCACATTGGCGTGTACACTCCTTCCCACCTCCACCCTTGGTGGATTCCTTCTATATTTGAGTATATTTGGTTTTGTGTTGATTTAAGGTATCTGTTTTTCTATGTTAAACTACGTTTTGAAGCACATTTTATTCTTAAATGTGGGTTATTTGAGAGGATTGGTAAAGGTGAATTATACATTTTCTGAAAATCTAACCCATAAACCCTACCCATGGATGGGGGAGGCAAACTAAACTATTATTGTTTTCCTACAAGCCTCCTGGCCCGGGCGATAAAGGATGAATTTGCAGGCATTATCGCTCGATGTTTCAACCGCAATGAATCATTGTTTTTATACAACATTACCAGGGTCTCCGCTCACTTCTCACTGACAGAAGCCTGGCTTCCATTACCATCTCCAACCCAACGCCCACACTCGTGTTAAGTCTCTCAAGGGAAAAAAAGGGGTTTTGCTTTCAGTCGAAAGCTCATGTCATTGACTTTTATTTCAGTCTTGACATGAAAAGAGATGATGCCACTTCTTTAACTTGTGAGTTTGGATCTGATTTTAAAGTCTGGTTTGATTTTCATTTTTGTTTATTTAGGATGTTTAAACAGCAAGTCAAACAATACAGTGAAACATAATTGTGATGTAGGCTCATGGGTTTAATTCAGATATGAATACAGTCCTGGCTTCAGCGCCACAGCAGTGATAACAGTCCAGTGTTCAGTGCCACAGCAGCGATACTGATCTCTATGGAAAGCCATTTATACATGTTATAAATTAACCCCCAATCGGGACAATTAGTAGGCAAACCCGGAAAATGACTGACGATTTTACCATTGAAAATGCATGCAAACTGGGGAATTTTGTTCCGGGTTAGCTAAGAATTAGGCACGAAAACGGAAAATTCTCTAGACACCCGGCTACTTCAGAAAAGCACTATTTCTCTTTTGCCAGTTCTCAGCTAACCTGGAAAATATTTCCCCAGTTCGCATGCATTTTCAATGGTTAATTTGTCAATCATTTTCCTGGTTAGCCTACTAGTTCTCCTGATTTAGGGCTAATTCATTCCGGGTTGACCGCCAAGCTGGACCAATTCTCCCGAAATAGGATGCCAGTTCAAAAAGAAAAAGACTAATCAGGAATATGGTTAGGTAAATTAGGAAAACTATTATTTAAATTCTGTACATTTGGGTTATATGTATAAACAGCTTTCCATAGATCTCCATACTCCCTGCCGCTCTGACTGAACCAATGTATATAAATTCATTTTCACTTCACCACAAATCACTCAGGTTTCAGAGAATAGGGCTCTAGAAGCTAAACTGTTTTTGTTACCGTACTTTGATGTGTGTGTGTGAGGGCTTAAATTGCCTGGACTATACATTGTTGGAGGCCTCACTGATGCCACACATAGTTGTGGTTACCAGTTTTCGTCTGTGATGTCATGAAATCATTTCCTAAAATTGGATTTTGATTGAAAAATCACTTAACTCTAGTCCCAAGAGTTAACAAAAAAGAAAAATAATACAGAACATCACTTGGGGAATGGTGCCACTGCGCATGCGTTGTACAATGCTTGCTGGCAGGGACAGGATCAGTGCATAATAGGGGACTTGTATATACCACTTCACATGTCTGTTAGAGTGCATGCTGTCTGTCTTGGATTTTGGTACATGTATCCATACAACCACAAGGAATAGACACCCTTAACATAAAAATATTCCAACAAAGAGATCTTGTAAGTAAACGACTTTGAAAAACACCAATTTTGCGGCTTGTGACTCATTTTCCTGAAACACATCACATTTATATCAATGAATGAATTTGGGAGACCTTCAGATTAGATACGAATATACTAAGAATACTGTTCCTGTATTGCATAAACATATGTCCATATAGCAATCAGAGTAGTTTGAGGGTTAATCACTAGTGTTAAGTGTGACCCAATAGATAAATATAAGACTTCCAATTTTGTTTGAAGCAAATGCAAGTAAATAACCATGTTGATGTTTATGCTCATTTTTGCAATTTTTGATGAAAATTTTGCCAAATACTTAAATGTCAGACTTTAAATGAATCCCTCCCAGCATGCACTGTGACAGACATGCGCAGTGAGACATGCAACTCCCCTATTGAAATATTTTAATGTCTTTCGATGAATTTGAAATAAAGACCTGTCTTCATCAAACAGCTTTTGCCTTCATATGTGCCTTGGTTACTAAAATAATCCAATCAACTAGCCGGACAAAAGACCTAAAGATTTTCGACTATGTATTATTCAGGAATAAGCGTATATTTCGTTCAAAACTTCAAATTGAATTAAATTGATGTAAAAACCCAATCAAACTTCATAACTTGGGATTTTTTCCTAACCTCTCTAGTAACCATAACATAATTACCAGGGATTCCCAATTTAAAAGCGACGCCCATACAACTTCACTTCATCTGAATTAAATTGAGTTAAAGATGACCAGAATCATATATGAAGTGTTCCAGGAAAATGTGTCACAAGTCGCAAAAAATGGATTTTGAGGTTGTATCATATTTGAAAAGATGAGCTCAAGCCGATTCTAGTGGTAGTAAACATCAAGCACATCTAACTAGTGTTTCTATATTATAAGTTCGATATTTTGATTTTTGGAAAAAAATGTTATAGATATTTTTGGTTGGATAACTACTAATAAAATACCAAAATATACTCAAAAGGAAGACCTTAGAAATGCATAGATATATTAAATACGTTGCCTTGAAATGGTGTACAATTATTGATATTACTAGCCTCGAGAATTGGAATATTCCAACAAAATTATGATTTGTGAATAAATCAATTTAAAAAGTCGCCACTTTGCGACTTATGACTCATTCCCCTGACACACATCACATATTACTTATTAGACTTATTACACACAATATTATACTAGAATGTATTGTAACAGATTAAATTATTATGACAATAGCATACCTAGTTTAAAACAAAATCGAGGCTAATACCGTATACTATGAAAGATAAAAAAAATAGTAAAACCAAGTTTAAAAAACCTATCGTCAGTGCTCTGTTGCATACCACATTTATACATTCAAATTTAGGTTTTTACTATTCGTCATTTTAAAGGCTCATTGGTTTTCATACAAACTCTAATTATTTTTTTTTATTACAAATATGGCCACACATTTACAATACAATGCATTATGATGCTAATGGTTTTTAATATTAAATGTGAATAAATCACTTTGGAAAATATTATTTTGGCGTTTTGTGGCTCATTTTCCCGAAACACATCACCTATATCAGCCTCAGCTTGATAGGTCACGTGTCTGCGTTAACCACGCGTGAAATGAATTCCATTCACCTTATAATTGACCTTCACTGAGCCAAGGATGTATAGAAGCCTCTCTTTGCCCGACCTTAAATGCTGGAGCAAAGGGCTACCGAGTCGGAAAGAGTGACAAGTCTGAATTAATCGGAAATAGTTTTACAAAATTATTTATTTGGGCAACTGCAAGATGCATTGGTAGCCAATCAATCCCGAGTATGTTTAAATGTGTGATGTGTTGCAGGAAAATATTGGGAAAAAATATTGGGAAAAAAGTCACTATTGGGAAAAAGGGATTTGTCAAATGTCTCTATCAGAAGAACTGTTAAGAGCAGTGTAGCAGTGTCTGGGAAACGACATGTACACCATGAATTTTAAAAACAAGGTAAAATATTTTGTGTATTAAGGCAAAATAATTAGGGAAAATCTATTATTTTCCCAACAAAATAATAATAGCTAATATCATATTTGAAACACATATGTCCCTTATATATTTTCCAAGCTATTTTTTTCTAAATCATTCATTATCATGAAATACAGGTCTGGGAACGTTGTTGACGTTTCATAAGAAGTGCCCATATGCTGCTATCACTTGCTGAATTTAGCCTACCATATCCAACCTGCAGCCATCGTGTAGTGGTTAAGAAGTTGGCTTGTAGATGTGAAGGTTGGAAGTTTGCACGTTGGCTGGGCTTACAGCTTTTTTTTTCATACTCTTGTAGTGGGATCGTAGCTACGCTACCATGAATTACACCTCCACCTGCCTATGGCGCGAGTGATTACAGTGCGTGCAACTATAGCGTGCATGCCTATGGGACTACTGTAGATTTATGGCGGGGCGAATCACGCATTTGAAACATGTGCTGCCAGTCCCGCGCCATAGTTTTACTTGCGCAATAAACACAGTGTAGATGTTTATGCCCTAAATGCATTTTTAAAAGAAATGTATGTTTTCAATTGTTGACAGTTTAGTGTATTTAGTTGAAGCAGTACGGAACCGACACTGTTTATTAAAAGTATCTGGGTCATATTTTCAGAAAATGTATAATTATTGGCAGCTCTACACATTTAGTAAATTCTGCTGAATTCGGCTTATCCCAGGATGCTAAACGTCACACAGTAAACGTCACACATGTGACGTTTAGCGTATTTGTAAGGCGGTAAATGACTTGAGACGCTAAACTTCACACCAAAAGAACTTATTAAAACTGGGGACAAGAAAAACGTCTTGTTTTGCATATCATGGCAAGACGTTTGACTTTACAGCTCTGCACATACTGGTGGCCAGAGCAAGAGCCAGTTTAAGCAGCGCTCAGCCACCATTGAAGGCAACCCTATCCTGATTACCTGGGGAGTACGTGATCCATGCATAGGGAAGTATAATAAATAGAGGGAACATAGCAAGGGGGAAGTCTGTACACTTGTTATTGACCAAGGGAGTGCGGGAAGTTAGAGGGCGTTAGCCTGAGATCTTCTGCACTCCAGAGGTCACTAACAAGTGTACAGACTTCACCCGAGCTTTGTTCCATATTTATTGCACCCCATTTATGAATAACAAATATAAATGAATGAAAATAAAAGAAGTAATTACGATTCTTGGCGGACCTACTTGTTATATGCGCCAAGGGTGGCATAATTTACATGTTATGCACCACTTTGACCAAGTGTGGCATACAATGCTGAAGGTATAGGCAACTACAGCACAGGGGTGTAATAATAGGGAGATTAACAGAGAATCCTACACACACGCATTTCACCGGCTAAACAGTGCATGGGTTGGCAGGGATTGTTTTGGAGTAGGAGTTGGAGTTTTTGAGTTGGCGGTCTTCCTCTGATGGCTTCAATGAGTGTATATGGATAAGATTTTCAGAAAATGTACAATTCAACCTCGCCAATGCTCGCAAATAACCCAACTTTCAGACGAAAATATAGTTCAAAATACAGTTCAACCTAACCAAACAGATTGCTAGAATCAATGCAATGCCAAATATACTCAAATTTACCTAGTATTGACCAAATTGCAGCCTAATTTAACAGAATTTACTAAATGTTTAGAGCTGCCAATTGTACATTTTCTGAAAATCTGACCCATATCTTTTTATTTTATTCATATTATTCATAATGTGCCTATGATATATTTAAACAGTTACATTGGCAAAATGCAATATGTACCATGAAGTTATCATGCGGTGCCTTATAAAATATAAAATTAGCTCTGCATTTATACAATAGACATTTTAAAACACAAAATCAAATGACTGTGTAATATGTACAAACTATATACATTCCTAGACATTAACTACTATCAGAGAGATCATTTAGACATGTCACTCTTGGGTCGTCCTACTTTCCTTTGGTCGATGCCGGGAGATGCCGGCATCAGCCTAGAATTCGGCCTTGATGACGTCAAAATCAAGGAGGTTTCTTGGTATTATTCCCCCAAATGGCGGCAGTCATGAATCTTGTATTAAGCCTATTTCGGACATTTCAAATGCTTCCATCAAGGTTGTAATAAATACTAGGGATATTTCTGAACTACAGGTATGTGTTTATATTTAATAAAAGAACCTATTTAGGTACCATTGTACTGAGTGCGGTATGTTCTTTTAATGTGTCTGAAAAATGATGAATACTAGAGTATATCTAGGTATATTTGGGATCACATTGATTTAAAGTATCAGTTGTGTTAATTCAAACTCCAAACTTTTGAAGCTCATGTTTGTCTTAAATGTGGGTTATTTGAGAGGATTGGTGAAGGTGTATTGTACATTTTCTGAAAATCTGACCAACATCATCAACCTGATTCAAAGGGTAATCATACTACGAAAAGAGATTAGTTTTCATGACAAGTGAAATACGCACCACACGTAACTCACTCTATATACGATGCTTTCACAGCAATGCATGTATACATTCATGTTTTACGCTCACAAAATTTACAGAATAGGCCAACAACTTATACTGAGTAGTCCTTCCTCTCTATCCCGGAATTATACAGAAAAAAAACGATTAACATTTTATATATTATAATATTCATCAGTATAATATTATCATACTTTCACATACAATACATCTGCCATATTAAAGTCTGGTGATCATTATTCAGAAATTTAAGTTTTTCAGTTTTTACTTTAACATTGAAAACTTTTTTTCAGAAATAAAAATATCAAACCTAAAATTTAGAAATACTTAAACATTCTTCATAATTACTATCAATGGAAACAGTATGATCTGCTCTTTTCAAATATGATGATATCTCAAAATCCATTTTTTCCGACTTATGATTTATTTTCCTGAAACGTATCCCTTCTTATGTTAATAGACAATTTCTATCGCTTATTTTCCCGCATTAAAACATACATCATGTGTCTGAAACTTTGTAATTATGAGATCTATAAATGGTTATCTAGGCTCCTGGACACAATCCAGGTCTTCCAGGCGTTACCTATAAGGGTCATACTTTCAGAAAATGTACAATTCGCCTTCACCAATCCTCTCAAATAACCCACATTTAAGACTAAAATGAGCTTCAGAATACAGTTTACCTTAACAGAACTGATACTTTAAATCAATGCTATACCAATTATACTCAGATATACCGGGTATTCTTCATTTTTCAGTCTAATTAAGAAGAATTTTCTAAATGTGTGGAGCTGCCAATTGTACATTTTCTGAAAATCTGACCTTTATAGACACAAGGTTGCTCAGAGTGTGATTGTCTATTAAGAACAAGATATTAACAGACATAAAACAAATTATTAAGTTACAAAACCTGTTATACAGTTATAAGACAAGGTAAAACAGAAAACAACAAAACTCACTAATATCATATTTCATGATACATTGTAAATTAGAGGTGGTCATTTGACCAGAGCTCCAATAGGTTGGTAGAGAGAGAACTCAGAAGTCAGTTGTTGAGGCAAGAAGATTGATAAATGTCTCCAGTTTAATCAGGCTTATATACTAACTCCTGGGCACATACATTAATATACATAAATCCATAAATGGCTTTCATAAAAGGTTTTAACCCACCACCTTCCCCCAGCCGGTCCAGTGTCCCTTAGAATTACCTTAATTATTCCATTCAACTATTTAGAGATTGACGTCATACCTACCAATCCATACACATGTGTTGGCATGCTCTCTTATTGTATAGGAGTGGTGACGTCCATCTCTCCCCTACCCTCCCATGAAGCCCATTGTCCCCCCCATCCCTCTACCCTCCCCCTTTTCAGACCGACCTGGGGACAAAAGGAGTACCCAGTAATTAGCATAATCAAGCTGCACATGTTGCAGTTGTGGCGAATTTACAACCTGGCAGCTCAACAAAAAGTCCTGAATTCAACTCTAAATTCTACAACATAGCACCGTCGGCTAATTTAAAGACTCACAATGCTTGAGTTTTCACAATTTTCTCCAACTTTGTAATATTTTAACATGTATTTTTACTTCCATCATGTTTGACACGATGAGGTCGAGCCGGTTTTCAATTATCATGGAGCATTAGGATATTTAATAAGTATTTCTATATTTAAAGTATGTTGTTATTGTTGAAATAAATTGTTTTCAATATTTCTGGGTGGAGGGAGATTAAGAGTAAAGTAGCTAAATATATTCCATAGGATATCGCATTGATTTAAGGCCCATTCACATTACGACGGCCGATTGCCGGGCCGGTTACTGGCAAGCGTGACCCACGTATGTCAAACGCTGGACGACAGGGATGTAAAATCGTGCCAGAATTTCACGTGCCCACTACCACGGTGAATATACAACCGCCGTATGTCTTGATATGTGGCCATCTCAGTGAATTGTTGTGTTGATGTAATAATAAAGGCTATTTAAACCGCAATGATCATTTGATTGTTATTAAACAGAACTTCAATAGTTTTCGCAAATCAATTCATTATGACTGAAGAGGTTATCACAATTGGATATGTTATGGGCTTTTAGACCCAGTTTGGTCAGATTCTGGGGTGTATTTTTTCACAACAGACCACGGCAATCTCTTTGGCAACTTCCGGTAAGGAATGGGGGTTATAGATGTCAAAATAACTGGTAAATAAAAGTCAGTAAGTGGTAAATAACAGTCGAATCTGACCAAGCCGGGTCTAAAGGCACTAATACGCTCGGTTTTGGATGGTCTGGGTGGTCTATTGCCTGGTGGAAATTCTCGGGGCTAACGCCCCTCGAATTATCCACCAGGCTATAGACCACCCAGACCATCCATCACCTTGGGTATTAATGCTATAGTGGTCCAATAGTTTTCGCAAAACAATTAATTATGACTGAAGAGGTTATCACAATTGGATATGTTATGGGCATGTGGTCCAAACACTGAGCAGCACCCATCCCCTAACCTCCTTCCACCATACTTCTATAATCACTGCTTTCAACCTTGAGACCATGTGTCAGTTATGTGATCTGTTAAAGGGGAATGAGACACAAGTCGCAAAAAATAGATTTTCAGATATCATCTTATTTAAAAAGAAGAGATCAAGCTGATTCCCATGATGGAAAACATTAAGGACATCTTAGAAGTATTTCTATATTTTATATGTGAATGTGAATATGAATGGGCCTTTAAGGTATTATTTCTGTTATGTTAAACGGCATTTTGAAGCTCATGTTTGCCTTAAATGTGGGTTATTAGAGAGGAATGATAGAGGCGAATTGTACATTTTCTGAAAATCTGACCCATATATCTTTTGTATTGCTTTAATGAGGTCTAAGAGATTATCTGATTATAGTCAATTTTCTTTAAAAACTTGGAATATTAATGTTAAAACTTCATTACTTACTTACTAAGATTAATAAGCGACTGTACAACAGTATCAGTCAAATGAATATTCATTTGTATCGCAGATGAATGAGGGGAATTGTCCACTCAATTGTATGCCATAAAGATCTATAAAATAATTATATAATTGTTTACAAACATAATTACTGTTTCTAAAGAATCCCTGTTGAATAAATGATTAACCGAAAGATCCAAAACTGTTGAATCATACTCAAAAATCCATCAAACTTCAAATACAACTTTAAAATTATATAACTGCTGTCATTGTATTTTGTGTGTTCAATCGACCTTGATTGTTGAAATTAAAATCCAGAGTACTATGAAGTGCAACGGTGAATGGGTCTGTGACATTTAATCAAATGGCGACATTTTCCTCCAGTGCACATCTAAATGTTTCTAGTTTTGACTGGCAATTAAATCCCACTAAAGATAAATATATGCTCTCCTGCTCTTCCTGTAGTATGAGTGCGTGCAGCTAATTTTAAGTGTATAGAATAACATATACATGTTGTTGCGTCCCAGAGTCGTCATCTGTACGATATATGTAATATTGCAGACTTTTCCTCTTTTTTTTCACATATTACGCATAGCCAAAATATGTCACTAACACACCTTTTCCTATTACAAAACAAATACATTCATGGCACCGACTATTTCTTCATTACAGAGATCTTTTCACCCATTACAAGGCGTCTTTTTACTATGACAACTCCCCTATTACCCATGACCTGTGTCATCTGCTGCTATCGCACATCGCACAAATCCCATGACAGTGATCGGATCCCATGACACTGATCGTATTTGTTCTTTTTGCTCCTTTCCTTTCTGTCATGGATAGACTAGCGCACATCGATTATTTTTGTTTTTTATACATATCAATGTATGTGTAGAAATGAAATTTATCAACGCATAGCCATTAATTTAAAGGCAATACTTTTAAAACAATTCCTAAATAATGTTTCTTAAAAATAAAGGAAATGTATCATCTAATAACCAACTTCACTTTGGTCTGATTTCTGGTCTATGAGAATAGCCTAAGAGACTTAGTGCTAGTCTACTATAGCAATAGACAACGAGGATTTTAGCGTGAGAACGGTCTGTACTCCCATAGACGTCCCTTGGCCTTCGGCCTTGGGACGTCTATGGGAGTACAGACCGTTCTCACGCTAAATCTGAGTTGTTTATTGATTTTAGTCTGTGATGGAACACATCAGGTGGCGCCACTAGACCAACACGGTCTGTAGTATAATAAGTGCACGCGAAATCTTACCCAAAATGGACTAATAGCTAATAGTCACCACATAGTAGTATATACAAATGAAGGAGTCCCTCAGGCATTTGACATGTCTGATAGTACCTCTTCAGATATTAAGATATCCATAAGTCATGTTGATTATGTGTTGGAATATCTTAGAAAAGGAAATGATATTTGAAAAAGAAAAATGTTGGATATATGGGATATTTACTACGACACATTTTTATCCTGACAGTTTGGGGACAAAACACATGTTGTTATACGGTCATCTACCAGAGTATATTTGGCTACTTAACTAGTAAATGTCCCCCCAGAAATAGTTCAAAATGAAGCGAAATAGGAAGTATTATCATTGTAAGGCGGGGAGTCCTGGGGGTGGTCTTCTTGATTTTAAATATGTTTAGGAATAATTCCCAAAGTAAGATTTTGTGGGTCTTTTTTCACTCGCTTTCAAACGGATGGTATGCACTTCATCAGGTCAAAAATAAAAATATCAAATTTAAAATTTAGAAATATTCATTAGATGTCCTAATGTTTACTTCCATTAGAATCAGATTGAGCTCATCTCTTGGGATGTGATGATGTCTTATGACTTATTTCCCTGTAACACACCACAATAGGGGTCTTGCATGAACGCCATCTTGAATCTTGATTCGCATGGAATTCTGGGACTAATTGTTAAATCTATAGGAAACATATCCTGTTTAGCATGGAACATTCATTGGTGCTCCAATCTCAATATGCATGTGGTACACAAGACTCCCATCTTGCATTTGGTTTGCATAGATCAATTATACAAGCTACGACATCGGTGAAGACATTCTTACAATTTTAGATACAAATGTTGCTAAATATTTGTATGTCTGATTTGAACAGAAACCATCCCAGACATGTACGTGATTGTTATTCCGACTAGACAATAGCAAACGAATACACAATCTGTGCCTTTAGCCAATTGTACATTTTCTGAAAATCTGACCCATGTAGGCCAAACAGATCCTCCAGCCAAACCAAAATTATTTAACACAAGGTAAATATATAATGACAATTGTAAATAAAGTTAATTGTTCTTATCTCCTTAATGATTCAGATAGTCTTTAATTTGTGACGTCTTGTAATGTCATTTGGACGAGTATGATGAGTCAGTGACTCTGACATCATTTATTTATTTCACTATTGGTATGACTTAATCTTATTTATTATACGTGCATTCTATATGAGACATGCTATAAGTGGGGTGCTATAAAAATATTCATATAGGACATGTCCTATATGAAATGTAGTTGTCTAAAAATAGCTCTGTTGTTATGCTTCGTGGAGCTTTGGCTCTCCGCGGAGCATCTAAACAAATCCCCGCGATCGGTAATCAACCCGTGATTCTGGTACTATAATTATGGAAATACATAACAAAACCTACATCATTGAATAGAGCATTAAATTCTCTTTTGAATGATATTAATTGTATTAATGTAGCTCAAGGAATAGCCATGATATGAACGTTTTGATTCATCAATATACTAACGGGGCTGTCAGTGGGGCTGTCAGTGGGCCTGTCAGCGGGGCAGTGGGGCTCTCTGAGACTTCTTTAGTATTTTTTCAGTGATATCTGATGACATATTATCATCAAATTTTATACACATATGATAAATATAGAATGGAACTCGCCGGCAATAATAACAAAATTATAGGACTTGATTCGTCCACATAAGCATGACTGCATAGTGACAAATCTCGTCCTATAAATTCTCGATTATTGCCGGCACATCCCATTCTCTCTATAAATATCATTGTCCTGTTTTAGTTACATTAACTCCATTATCTTAATTAATATATAATAAAACTATTATAACTCAATACAATTGATGTCTATTCTTACGTGATAAAGTTTCCATGACAAAAGTTCAAGAATACGGCTCCTCTTATACTTGAAGCCTTTGACATTTCAAAAATATTACACGCGGGCTGTTAAATATTGGACCGCTATGCTCCACTCCATGGTTATCCTGTACTGGTGGAGTATCGCTCATAATTACAACTACACTTTTTACAGTGAAGGATTTAATTTCCCCTTTCCCTTATCACTATCGCTATATGGGTCAGATTGTCAGAAAATGTACAATACACTTTCATCAATCCTCTCTAACAATCCACATTCAAGACAAAAATAAGCCTCAAAATATAGTTTAAAATAACAAAACAGATACTTTAAATCAACCTGATACCAACTGTACTCAGATATACCCGCTATTTATCATTCTTCAGGCTAATTTAGCAGAATTTTCTAAATGTCTAGAACTGCCAATTGTACATTTTCTGAAATCTGACCCACATCAATCTTATTGTGAGAAAGCATTTACATTTCTTTAATAGCGGTTCCCATGGAAACCGCACCTATACTCGTCCATTCCTCATAATGCCCATCACTTGAGACACAACTTCTTGTTTTATACATTGCCTTATTTCACCCCTCTTGGGAGTTGCCTATACCTTCAGCATTGTATCTCCCGCTCAGTGGGAGCGGGTGATAACATGAAAATTACCATGCCCCCGACTGATACAGCAACATTTTGACATTTGATTTTGCTCATATTATCGCCCACTCGATCGTTTTACCGAATTTCTCTGGAAATGATAAAGCTAGGAACTTAAAATCAAAAGTTTCATTCATTAAAACGATGTACGGGGTGAAATAAATATGGAATCAACCACGGGTTCGGTCAGCTGAATTTTTATCCATCTCGGTTGCAGAGGGAGACCTCGGGCTACGCTACGCTCCGCCCCGCAACCTCGATGGATAAAAATTCAACTGACCAAACCCTAGCTAGCTTCCATCTATTTATTAACCGACATCTCATGTTTTATTCCCTCTCATCCGACCTCTTAAAGTTGCCGGTCAAAACCTGAACGTCTTCTACTTTGTGTTCTATTATTTTCCAATACATCTAAAAGTCATTTGACTAAAGCCCTGGAGGAGGTTGCTGTCCAGTAGATACTGCAAAAAAGTCGTCGACCTATGAAGGAGAGCTAGAGGCCTATGGTTTGTTTTGACCCATCTGAGATTAGCGTGTACCATGCAAATGTGCTCAATAATTGTTTTTGAAAGAAATCTGGTGTAGCCAGTATCTTTACTCAAGCAGCTACTTCTGCAATGTCAAGTCTCAAAGTATGCCTTAAAATATAACAAACGTAGGAAATCTTCTTTGTAACATAGGACAATTCTGAGAATAGTATCTGCGATGTAATTTCCTTGATCCTGAATGAAAATATTTTCAAATCACAATTCAAATCATAATGGGGGAATGTCTGCTCCTATGTCTATGACGTCCTTGCACAGTGCCTCATTCTGGTGCAATCACATGACAGCGTCTGATTATATCATTGGCTGATAGCGGCAGCGGCTGTTCTGCTGTTCTGCCCAACTTTTTTTTTTTGTAGCCATCTTGAATTTGACTCAATTTCATTGCGTGGTTTGCAAGAACTTTTTATTACTGCTCAAATCAAAAGTTTTTTTGAGTAAACTTTCTTTGCCAGCTTCTGGAACAATTAAGTTTGAAATACTACAAAATTCTACATATGAGGCGATCATTCCTAGTTCTCTTACAATGTGTGTGAGACTCGGGGGCAGGGGATAGATTCAGCCGGTAAGAGGATAGTCTCACTAAGGTCACCCTACATCTAGGTAGATAGGACGTATGTGCCGCAGTAACTAGAGCCGGTAAGCCAAGACATGAAGCCCTCTCTCTGCAGCAATCTCTCAGTTAAAGTTGCACACTCACCTAATGCAACAAATCAGTTAAAGTTGCACACACACCTATTGCAACAAATCAGTTAAAGTTGCACACTCACCTATTGCAACAAAATCAGTTAAAGTTGCATGCACACTCACCTAATGCAACAAATCAGTTAAAGTTGCACACTCACCTAATGCAACAAATCAGTTAAAGTTGCACACTCACCTAATGCAACAAATCAGTTAAAGTTGCACACTCACCTATTGCAACAAATCAGTTAAAGTTGCACACTCACCTAATGCAACAAATCAGTTAAAGTTGCACACTCACCTAATGCAACAAATCAGTTAAAGTTGCACACTCACCTATTGCAACAAATCAGTTAAAGTTGCACACTCACCTAATGCAACAAATCAGTTAAAGTTGCACACTCACCTATTGCAACAAATCAGTTAAAGTTGCACACTCACCTATTGCAACAAATCAGTTAAAGTTGCACACTCACCTAATGCAACAAATCAGTTAAAGTTGCACACTCACCTATTGCAACAAAGTCAGTTAAAGTTGCACACTCACCTATTGCAACAAAGTCAGTTAAAGTTGCACACTCACCCATTGCAATAAATCAATTAAAGTTGCACACTCACCTATTGCAACAAATCAGTTAAAGTTGCACACTCACCTTATGCAACAAATCAGTTAAAGTTGCACACTCACCTATTGCAACAAAATCAGTTAAAGTTGCACACTCACCTATTGCAACAAAATCAGATAAAGTTGCACACTCATCCATTGCAACAAAATCAGTTAAATTTGCACACTCACCTATTGCAACAAAATCAGTTAAAGCTGCATGCACACTCACCTATTGCAACAAATCAGTTAAAGTTGCACACTCACCTATTGCAACAAATCAGTTAAAGTTGCACACTCACCTATTGCAACAAATCAGTTAAAGTTGCACACTCACCTAATGCAACAAATCAGTTAAATTTGCACACTCACCTATTGCAACAAAATCAGTTAAAGTTGCATGCACACTCACCTATTGCAACAAATCAGTTAAAGTTGCACACTCACCTATTGCAACAAATCAGTTAAAGTTGCACACTCACCTATTGCAACAAATCAGTTAAAGTTGCACACTCACCTATTGCAACAAATCAGTTAAAGTTGCACACTCACCTAATGCAACAAATCAGTTAAAGTTGCACACTCACCTATTGCAACAAATCAGTTAAAGTTGCACACTCACCTAATGCAACAAATCAGTTAAAGTTGCACACTCACCTATTGCAAAAAATCAGTTAAAGTTGCACACTCACCTAATGCAACAAATCAGTTAAAGTTGCACACTCACCTATTGCAACAAATCAGTTAAAGTTGCACACTCACCTAATGCAACAAATCAGTTAAAGTTGCAGACTCACCTATTGCAACAAATCAGTTAAAGTTGCACACTCACCTATTGCAACAAATCAGTTAAAGTTGCACACTCATCTATTGCAACAAATCAGTTAAAGTTGCACACTCACCTATTGCAACAAATCAGTTAAAGTTGCACACTCATCCATTGCAACAAAATCAGTTAAAGTTGCACACTCACCTTATGCAACAAATCAGTTAAAGTTGCACACTCACCTATTGCAACAAAATCAGTTAAAGTTGCACACTCACCTATTGCAACAAATCAGTTAAAGTTGCACACTGATTTTTTGCAATCGCTCCTGAACTCATCAATCAGAGCTGTACATAATGTAAACAAAAGAAAAAATATTAGTCAAGAGATGAAACATATGAAAATATTATCAAACGACATCAGAGCTAGAGTCCATATCTTGGAAAGTGCCTACTATCTAGCAAAGGACAAAACAAACCTTGATTTGAGACTGCTACCAACAAGAAGCCATTCAGTCAAAAGAAAAAAATTCAAAATCCCACTCCCAAAGTCAAAACTATTCCAGAACAGTTTTAGTTACAAAGCTAAAGTAGAGTGGAATAACCTACCAACCCACATTCAGGCAAATGATTCGGCAAAAGATTTTAAGAAACAAATCGAATCCTTGTTGGGAGAAATACCAATATCAAAATAATGAACAAAAATGTCTGAGCGACCAAATAGCTCTGAACAAAACCATCTATGTATTGATTTATTTCACTGAAATAATATATTCATACTCACATATGTAATTCTAAACAAGAAAAATCGCACTAAGTACATAGTACGAGAAATATGTATAGTTACAAGCTTACCGGAAGTATTATTATCATCTAGTTATTATACCATCACTGTACCCCTACTCAAAGTACAAAGAGTAAGGATATATTGTTCTGCCTTGATCTATAACACTCTAACAAAATATTTTATTTCTTGGGAATGTAACCCATAAAAGTAGGGTCAAACCCTGAGTACAAAGGGTCATACACTCTCATTGTCATACGAAGACTTCTCTAAAATATTGTTATGTTATATATTTTTATTAGTAGAAACGCCTTATAAATAGATTAGAAATCTGTCTCTTTCTAAAGGGTAACTGTAGGAAGAACTGGGAGTTAACAAACCTGGACATACATATTATACCCAATTTACTCATCTCTACATACTCATGTAACTGTTTTATGATAAATAAAAGTATTTCTCAATTCAATTCAATTCAATCACTCATCCATTGCAACAAAATCAGTTAAAGTTGCACACTCACCTTATGCAACAAATCAGTTAAAGTTGCACACTCACCTATTGCAACAAAATCAGTTAAAGTTGCACACTCACCTATTGTAACAAAATCAGATAAAGTTGCACACTCATCCATTGCAAAAAAATCAGTTAAATTTGCACACTCACCTATTGCAACAAAATCAGTTAAAGTTGCATGCACACTCACCTATTGCAACAAATCAGTTAAAGTTGCACACTCACCTATTGCAACAAATCAGTTAAAGTTGCACACTCACCTAATGCAACAAATCAGTTAAAGTTGCACACTCACCTATTGCAACAAATCAGTTAAAGTTGCACACTCACCTATTGCAACAAATCAGTTAAAGTTGCACACTCACCTAATGCAACAAATCAGTTAAAGTTGCACACTCACCTATTGCAACAAATCAGTTAAAGTTGCACACTCACCTATTGCAACAAATCAGTTAAAGTTGTACACTCATCCATTGCAACAAAATCAGTTAAAGTTGCACACTCACCTATTGCAACAAAATCAGTTAAAGTTGCACACTCATCTATTGCAACAAATCAGTTAAAGTTGCACACTCACCTATTGCAATAAATCAATTAAAGTTGCACACTCACCTATTGCAACAAAATCAGTTAAAGTTGCACACTCACCTATTGCAACAAATCAGTTAAAGTTGCACACTCACCTATTGCAGCAAAATCAGTTAAAGTTGCACACTCACCTATTGCAACAAAATCAGTTAAAGTTGCACACTCATCTATTGCAACACATCAGTTAAAGTTGCACACTCACCTATGGCAATAAATCAATTAAAGTTGCACACTCACCTATTGCAACAAATCAGTTAAAGTTGCACACTCACCTATTGCAACAAATCAGTTAAAGTTGCACACTCACCTAATGCAACAAATCAGTTAAAGTTGCAGACTCACCTATTGCAACAAAATCAGTTAAAGTTGCACACTCACCTATTGCAACAAAATCAGTTAAAGTTGCACACTCACCTATTGCAACAAATCAGTTAAAGTTGCACACTCACCTATTGCAACAAATCAGTTAAAGTTGCACACTCACCTAATTCAACAAATCAGTTAAAGTTGCAGACTCACCTATTGCAACAAAATCAGTTAAAGTTGCATGCACACTCACCTAATGCAACAAATCAGTTAAAGTTGCACACTCATCTATTGCAACAAATCAGTTAAAGTTGCACACTCACCTATTGCAACAAAATCAGTTAAAGTTGCACACTCACCTATTGCAACTAAATCAGTTAAAGTTGCACACTCACCCATTGCAATAAATCAATTAAAGTTGCACACTCACCTATTGCAACAAATCAGTTAAAGTTGCACACTCACCTAATGCAACAAATCAGTTAAAGTTGCAGACTCACCTATTGCAACAAAATCAGTTAAAGTTGCACACTCACCTATTGCAACAAAATCAGTTAAAGTTGCACACTCATCTATTGCAACAAATCAGTTAAAGTTGCACACTCACCTATTGCAACAAAATCAGTTAAAGTTTCACACTCACCTATTGCAACTAAATCAGTTAAAGTTGCACACTCACCCATTGCAATAAATCAATTAAAGTTGCACACTCACCTATTGCAACAAAATCTTACCTAATCTACTCATGACTTTTATTACATGTGTATATATACAAGGGGTTCAGCCGGCACCCCACTTGAAGCACCTTGTGAGTCGTCTTTCTCTGTTTTCGGAACGGTAGCAGCCATAAAACACGGTGGTCGAGCATGGCCCTTTCCACAGGTAGAACAAGTTATCATAGACATGCTTTTGAAATTATTTTGTATCTCAACTAGTGAGAGAAAATTTTTTTGCACGCTATCCCCTTCTCCGTCCCGTAGACGACTGTTGACAGAATAGCTGTACACAGCTTAGTTTGTGGTTCTGGCGAGCAGCCGGTGGCACCACCTGGTGTCTTCATTTATAATCATATTTCTTACAAGCAAAATTCACCATATACAAGTGTTTTTTATATCATTTTTTTTTTTTTTTTTTTTTTTACTGATTTTATTTATTCAGCTTCTCAAAACAAATACACATGATATAGTCAAGAACAGGTAACACAATACAGATTCTGTGGCGTTCCACCTGCTGCTGCAGTCTACTTTAGATTAACATATCCGGTTAGAAATAACACTACGTTTCCGGTGAATTAGTCGATACGGTAAAATATGGTACAGAGCATGGTAAAAAACAGTGGTTACAAACAAGGTTTACATAATGGTAATGATGACTTACAGATTTGTTACAGTACATACAATGCAGTGAGAGGTAACTTCGTACCTCCAACAGTGTGCAATGAAAGAATTAGAGATGTACGATATAGATAGAGTGTTGTTGTAGCAGAGAGTGATTAGACAGCAATACTAAGTTGGTGTCTGCCTAAAAGAGAGAGCTATGTTACTGATCTGATTTTAGCATGATTAGGGCTTTGTTTTTAAATGATCTTGAATCTTGTTCATTTTTTATTGCCTTTGGTAGCTCGTTCCAAAGTGTACATGACTAATTGTATCATGACTAGTTGAACTCAGTTTCTCAATTAATATTTAGAAATTGAAGTTGAATCGTGGGAGAGAAAAAGGCTGTTGGTGAGCAAAACAAGCTTAAACAACCTTCTTCTGAAGTCCTTCAGCAGCAGAACAAAGTCCTTATATGACCTTTAGATAGGTTGGAACATCCACCCTAGGCAGGCCCTGTACTCTGTAACCAGTTTCTACATACACGGCCCTGCCCCATCAAGTTAAAGAGGTCAGACCATAATGGTCCGACACTCGGCAGGGGATTATTATGATTCCTATGATCTAATATGAAGGGTCTAAGGTGTAGATGAGATGGAAATATAGAAAAAAGCTTGACGAATAATAACATCTATTTGTAAGATTGTATAATTTGGAATTTTTCTTTAATGTGAATGTGAACGATATAGCACATGCAACGATGATAATTTTTCTGTAGAATCTTATTTACTTGGTCATGGCAATGCACGAAATATAACTGCATCTTGTCAGTCATGCGTCTTTCTTTATACAAATAATAATTGTTAAACTGTTTCAGCCAATAAAATATTTAAAAAAAAAATTAGTGGAATCTCGCCCTGCTTTGGGTAGTTGACCAAGTGTTGACCCACTCCCACCAATAGCGGTACTACTGTGGCAGGGCCTAGTATGGAGTAACTCATTGCAGAATACAGGGCCTGCCTAGGGAGGATGGGTTGGAAATGAACAGAACAAAAAGTAGATACTCTTAAACTTTGACAGATGTGCTGCTTTAATATGAATGTTCAAGTCGTATAATAATGTGATGTGTTTCAGGAAAATGAGTCATATGTCGCAAAATTTATATTTTTCAAAGTGTTTTTATCACAAGATCCCATTATTGGAATGTTCTGATTTTTAGAGGGTTTATCACCTATAGCTATAGCAATTGATGTATCAAATTTCAGGACAATCTATGTAATATATCCTTTAGTTTTACAGGTCCTCATATGGAGTGTATTTAGTTACTTTACTGTTTATTGACCCGTAGAAACATTGGAAACTTTTTTTTCAAAAACGAAAATATCAAACTTAAAATCTAGCTCATCAGATCATTAGACAGTTTACTATCATTGGAATCCGCTTGATCTCGTCTTTTCAAATATAATGCTATCTCAAAATCCATATTTTGCGACATATGACTCATTTTCTTGAAACACATCACTTATATACATATAACACCTGTATCACATCAGCATCGGTTACATCGCCTACACGTGTATCAAAGGCTCTATTTCACTATCTGTAAATGTACCTTTTGTTAGAGTAATTTGACTTTGGGGCCAAGAGAAATGTATATTGGTTCATGGTACATGAGTAATATGGGGGTCTGCAAGGCTACACCTGAAGTCACTTCAGATGAAAAATTCTAAGAAGTGATGAATACAAGACATGACTATATGCGATGTTTTTTCAGAAAAATGAGTCACAAGTCGCAAAAATTCTATTTTGCAAAGTGATTTATTTACAAGATTACATTATTGGAATGTTGTAATTTTTAGAGAGTTTATCACTCAAAGCTATATCAATCGATGTATTAAATTTCAGGAGAATCCATGCTTTCGTTTTAAAGGTCCTCATGTGGACTACATTTAGTTACTTTACTATTTATTGACCCCCAGAAATATAAACGTAAAAATGTTATTTTGCAAAGTGATTTATTTACAAGAACCTTTGCTCAGAATGTTCCCATTCTAGTGATGCTTAGCACAGCCAGTAGCATGGAAACGTGTGCCACATGCGAAGACTAATAACTGAGGTTAACTAAAGGACTATATTTAATTAAATTTACCTTATTTACTATAATGAGTGACCATCAAGAATATCACTGACTTTCTTTTCACCCATACATGAATATAGAAATACTTATTACATGTCCTAGCGTTTGCCATCATTGGACTCGGCTTGATCTCATCTTTTCAAATCTTATATCTCAAAATCCACCTTTTGCGACTTGTGACACATTTTCAATGTGTGATGTGTTATAGGAATATGAGTCACAGGCCGCAAACAAATCGAATTTGAGATAATCATCATATTTGAAAAGAGATGAGATCAAGTGGATTATAATGTTGGAGAACACAATAGGACAGCTAAGAAGTACTTCTATATCTTGTATTTGAAATATTTATGTTTGAAAGAGATTTTGCAATATGTATGGGTGGGTAGTTATCAGTAAAGTAACTACATCTATTTAACAGAACAACCTTTCAAACGCATGAATATATTTATCACACTGTCTTGAAATTTGATATGTGTATTCATATGAACTGAGGCGCTCTATACTCTAAAAGTCAGAACATTCCAACAAAGAGACCCTGTGAAATAATACCTTTGGATAATATAGTTTTTGCAACGTGTGACTAATTTTGTGTTAGTGTGTCTATCCACACTATATTAATTGTGATGTGTTTTAGAAAAATGAGTCACACGTCGCAAAATTGTTATTTTTCAAAGTGATTAATTTACAGGTCATATTTGTGGGAATATTGTTATATTTAAGATACTGAAAGCCTCTTGTATTATGAATACATGTACTAAGTTCCAGGACAGTGTACTATATATATCCATGTATTTCTAGGGTTGTCGTAATGCATATATTTAGCTACTTTACTAGTAATTGCTCACCCCAAAATACAACAAACTTTGTTTTCAATGATAAAAATATCAAACCTAAAAATTAATATAGAAATGCATAGCAAATGCCCTCCTGTTTACTATCATTAGAATTGGCTTGATCTCCTCTTTTCAAATATGATAATATCTCAAAATCAATATTTGGCGACTTATGACTCATTTTCCTAGGACTTACGACATCCCATGCTCTTCTCGAAGTTATAAAAGGCTTTTTACTGGCTGAATTACAGGGCTCTAACTTTCAAGATGGCTTACATAGATCTCAAGTGATATTGCCTTGGTATTGATTTCCCAAAAATATCTTTTTCAAGGAAGCGATTTGGAAGCTATTTCAATGCTATTCCATTCAGAAGATTGCACATGCTTCGACCCACTTACGGCCGCTGGGCTATACTGGGCTGATGCAATGTCACCCCAGCCAGTGGTAGAGTGGGGAGGAGAATTGTGATGTGTTTCAGGAAAATGAGTCACATGTCGCAAAATTGATATTTTCCAAAGAGACTTTTCGCAAGATCTCTTCATTGAAGTGTTCTGATTTTCCTAGGGTTTAGCACTTGTAGTGATATGAATTCATGTACCAAATTCCGGGACACTGTATTAAATGTATTCTTGTGTTTTGAAGGCCTCCATATGGAGTATATTTAGTTACTTTACTGGTAATTACCAATCTAGACAAATTGAATATTTTTTTTTAAAAAAATAAACAGATATATCAAATATAAGGAATTGAATAGAAACTATCTGCTGAGAAGTACTAACAGGGTGACATCTAGTGTGCATTATTCATAGTAATAATTCTATACACCCTGACTGCACTTCCTGCGGACTTCAAACTCCATAAGAAGTTTGTTGTTTTTGGTTTGCTTTTGGTTTTGCAAATCTTTTATTTCCTTTAGCCTGCCGTCATGGATTCTAGAATGCTTAGACTTGTGAAATGGATCAAGTGAAGGGTGAAATCGCCGAAAAATGCACAATTTGTCTTCACCAGTCCTATGAAATAACCCAAATTTAAGACAACAATTCAGTTCCAAGTTCAGTTGAACATAAACGGATAGAATCAAGGATTACCAAATATACTCAGATTTACCTAGTGTTTATTATTTCATTACCTAATTACACAAAATTTGCTGAATAGAGGGACGACCTTGTCATTTGTTGTGATTGGTTGTGATTCCTGGTACTGTAAACCAGTGTCTAGTACAGTAATGATCTCATAGGCTCCTTAGGCAGAGACTAAACAGATTAATAACTTCAATTGCTGGCCTGTGGGTGCTTCACTCTGGGATTATTATAGCCAATGGCATGATGGAGGGTTCAAACTGATCAAGACCCATCAGAACACGAGACAAACCCCGAAGGGGTGAGTTCCTGTTTTCTGACGGGTTGAGATCAGTTTGAACCCGAACAGAGTGCCATTTGCTATTTATTACACACTCAATTAGGATGTTAAAAAGTAAATTTAAGTTGTATAGCCTATGATTTAGCTCGACGAGGCTTGATTCGCGGCAATATGTAGGCCTAAGTTATGCAGTTGTGACAATGTCATCTGGCTTATCATCTGGCTTACGCTGCAGCTTTACCCTAACTGATCACGTACACTGCGGTGCCCTCGACGTATTACAACCGGGGTTAATCGGTTGTTGGCTGGGGACCAGGGAGGTTTTAGCAACCGTACGAAAAAACGGGTGGCATCCGCCCTCACACCTGAGGGTGGGCGTCGTCACGCCTGACTGATGCAACCGCGGTATTGCGTCCATTCCCAGGCAGGTAGGCTGATCGGCGCTTGGGCCAGCTCTGCCCTCGAAACGGCCAAAAATTAGAGGGGACGGCGGGGGTGTTTTGCAGGGGGCGGGGATGTTGAATATTATAGTAGCTTTAATATTGTTCCTTTATGCCCGATTTTACATGGCACTTACTGTACTGTGCTGTATATGTAAAAGGTGGTTATTGTGCGAACTGAGGCAAGAGAAGACAAGACAATAGTTGCATTATATACAGTTTACTCATTTATTATTCATTTCATATCTTGAATACAACATACCTGTGTTTTACATGATTAGTGAACTCTACAATTTCCATTCTTACATCCCAGCTCTACCCGATTACCATTTACTGTAAATAGCTAGACAAGCATGTATATCAAGAGGATACAAACGCTTCAAGATAAAACACTGGAAATAATTTATGCTTACAAACATAAGACATTTGAACCCCTGAAATATTAAAAAGAACTAAATAGCTATATCTGGGACGGAATAAGGAGATCAACACAACTCTGGAATGGGCATCAGACTTGCAAGCATTATCTCTTAATTAGTGCTCAAATTTACTGCTCTTGTTTCCGACATAATCATATATTTCACATGGCTCTTCTCCATTAAAATCCCATGCTCATCAATACATTTGCCCAACAACGCTATAATCCACTTTTCAGCGATTATGTCAATCAAATGCATACACGCATTGGTTACATATAATATAAGAATTCAATGTTACACCTCCTTAGGCTAACCACATTGTAAACACTGTACCATAACAAATGGGATGCTATTTCTTCCGTATTATCAATGAATTATCACACACAGTTAAATGAGTAAAACTGGAATTAAATAAATATAATTGAAATGAAACCACATTCTGAGTTTCTGTGGATACTATATTGGATTGGAAGAAACATTCACTTCCATGCAATAGTTGTTTCATGATGAAACTTGTCTAAAGCCGAAATTACAAATTCACATATTTTTCTTTCCTTAATGCATCTAAATGGAGCACCAATCTATTGTCGAGAGAAATATGGTACCTATCAAAATGAGGAAATTTCTGTCAACAGCTAGTATAGTGTTGAAGCATACACTTATTAAAAAAATAATACATCACATATAACTGTCACAATCCATAATGTCATTACATAACGTTATGTAATATCTCCTAATGATAAGTCATATATTATTAAATATCATTATATAAGAGTACATTGAATTCATGGATATTAATTTAATTATGCAAGTGACTAGTGCAAGTCTAGGTCACATCATGTAGTTCAAGGAACACTCCGTAGGGGGTCACCCTGACCTACCTACGGGTTCAATCCAACTCTTTAACACCTGATTGGTCAGCCACTAAATATATTCTATTGGTTAATGACTAACGAAGGCTGACCCTAAATAATAACCTCTCCTCTCATATTGGTCTTATGTAAGAGACCCCTGTGGTCAAATATTTCATATTGTTTATGATTGGTTATTTGTATTTAACCAACATGATTGGATGCGGGTACGCATGCCCAATGAACATGTAAATCACATGATACTTGGTATAAATGATGATGTTTGAGAATAAAATATCCAGAGTCTAAACAGGACCAAATCTCTACTTATTATTATTATTTTTATCATTATTATTATTATTAGCTCTAGCCTATAACAAAGGCTAGGACCCCTGCTACCATATGTGATATTTCTCCAAGGTCTACCTAGCTCTACCTCACGACATACCAGGAGAATAGTAGTAATATCATAATCTTATCTGTATACACAATATTAAAATATCTAGGTACAATTTAATCATAATTGTAGCTACTATAAACGTGAGTCAGTTAATATTACATTAACTATACATTTAACTATATTATACTTGACTTCTCCATTTTTAAACAAAAATAACCATACAATCGATTTCCTAGGACCGATTTAGGTAGGACCATGTCTATGACACAACTTAATATTTAGACAATTTGAATTCATGCACATAAGTGAGAATCGCGAAATATTAGAGTATGTGTATAGTGTTTACAACATTCTCAAGTTATGCATACACAGTTTGGATGGGATTTCAGTGCGTACATAATTGCATACATACATACATACATACATATATACAATTGATTATCAGACATAATCAGATATAATCATTTGAATGGTTCTCTAAATATAGAATAATAGAACAATATTCCCGTCAGAGTTGATTTGAAAAATAGTAACTTTGTATACACAGTATTAAGTATTGTTGTTTTTACACAATACATTTACAATACAAGTACCAAGCAACAGCAATCTACCGATCAATACATCATTCACAGAACATTACCAACGTGTCATCACCAACCAAATAGGGTGATTTTTAAATTCACCCTCCTTAAACTTATCACAAAACCATGTTTTTCTATAAAATACCATTATTTTGAAACCCCAATATCATACAGTTATATTTCATATTATCACCACAAAATGTCTCATTTACAGTAACCCTTTAGTCTCACTGGCTTTACTGGTGCTGATGAAGCAATCACATTTTGTGTAGAATGTGAGCGCCTTTGGTGGTGGCCTTTTCTCCCACTTGCTGGCCTTGTTCTTGTTCCCTGTCTCCGGGTTGATGCCAAAGAATATCCTGTAAGATATAACATAGACAAGACTTTAATTTACTGAAGACATAACAGACTGTTATCTGCATGTATACACTGTATTCAGGGATCTAAGTTGGGTACAATCATAAAGTCTGAACATTTTCTGAGGTTCTAAGGGAGACATACAACTTTTTGAGAAATTGATGGTACATATATATGCAAGTAAAATGGTGTATTTTAGGGGACATTAGGCAATTTTTGTCCTGAATTTGTGTACTCATTATGAAACTATGACTAGTTCGCCTCAATAATGTCTAAGATTATGTCCAAATACTTATGCTCATTACTCGAAAGCTATTTGAGCCTTTTCCACAATTTAAACTGTATTAAACACCCAAACATATCTATTTGACTGTCCGAAAATCATGTGATTATTGAATCATTATCTGTACCTCATTTGGCAATCGTTGCTAGTAAGGTATTATAGATGGTGAATATTTTACAATATGAAATAGATATAACATTAGATTTTAATCAGCACGTAACGTCTGTACAGGCAAGTTAATTAAGGCTATAAACTTGTATTTTATACCAGACGAACCGGTAACATATCAGCATTACAGAGCTTTTTAAAGTATTCCGATCCGTTGGGAAATGGCGACAAAGTGGCCCAATATGTGAAATCCGAATTTAACCCGAATTATAGAGAATTTCACCGAATTTCTGCCGAGTTTACACCGATGAATTAGCAGAATTTCCCGAATTTTATAAAATTTGGGTCGGGTCGGATCGGATATTGCATCATGTTGCATGATTCTGACTTTGCCTAGATCGGTGATTTCCGCACTGCATTTCATTCCGAACCGAGCTGTTGAACAGACCAATATGCGTAGGTTTGGATCGGTCTAAATAGCATATATTTGCATGAGAAACCTATGGAAACCTATTGAAACCTAGGGGTTTGATAAGGCTTATTCCGACCTGTGGAATAAGCTTGGTGCACACTGACTCTTGAGTTTCACTACAGCCCCGGACTACAGCCTACACACTCTCCGGTGACGGTAAGGGAATACAGTTGCACAACATAAATAGACAGAGTTCGAATGGATGAATGAACTTACCTATGGTATGTACCTGGGGTATGTAGGCCTATACATCCCCAAGATCTCTATTATATCGTTGAGAACTCTATCACGTTTTTGTAGAGATAATGATGTCTGAATCGGGTGGAAATGTGAAAAATCCATGCAAACTGATGCTTTCAAAACATCCGCCATTTTGGTTGTCCTATGCGCATGCGCGCTGATCACCTCCCACTCTGGCGTGAAAGTTACACTGCCGCGCTACTACAGACAAGCCACCGCGACTTTTGTTGACCTGTTACGCAATAGGATAAAGCTACCTACACCCGTAAAGTCATTGCACCCGTTTATTAGCGGATGGGGGCCATTTAAAAAAAGCACCCGTCCCTATGCGGATGTTGGAAAAATATTTCTAGCTGGCAACCGTGTCCACCATTCTGAGATCGGCAGTGTATGCAGTTTGGGTCAACCAAACTGCAGCCCAAACTGCACCTTTCTAACTGCTCACATGTGTAATAATCCACCAAAATGTGCACAAGCAGCCCCTCAATGTTGGTCATTACTGCCTTTGGGACTCACCACATATATATAGGTATCATAGTGGAGGTTTCATGTAGCATTGATCCACCTGGATTAGAGGGGATGAACTTGTGCCTCTAATAAACCCAGCATCGCTGCATTTAAAGGGACTTGCAGCCTCTGGTGGTCTGTAATTGAACTAATAAGACATGTACAGCACCAGTAGATGTGGATCTATACATGGGTATGCTTATCATGCACCTCTACTCCAGTACTACATACTTTAGCCCTTTAAATGCAGGCCACAGTACTACATACAATAACACTTTAAATGCAGCCCACAGTACTACATGGGTCAGATTTTCAGAAAATGTACAATTTGTCTTCACCAATCCTTTCAAATAACACGAATTTAAGATAATGATGATGTTCAGAATTCAGTTTAATACAACCAAACCTCCTTTAAATCAACTCAAAACCAAATATACTCAGATATACATAGTTTTGGCCATGTTTCAGCCTAACTTAGCAGAACTTACTAAATATGTAGATCTGCCAATTGTACATTTACTGAAAATCTGACCCACATACTCTAACACTTTAAATTCAGCTTTCAGCTTAAATGCTACAGACATTGCTCATTCACAAAGCTTGGAAGGGGCAATAGGGGATTTACATAGCCGCCATTTTGAATCTTGATTCGCATGGAATTATGGGACTAGAGGTACAGTCTAAAATCTATAGAGAACATGCCATGTTCAGCATGGACTATTTATCAATGCTCTAACGTCAATATCCACATTTTTTACATGTTTTCACAACACAAGTCCCCATATTTCCCATCATGCATTTGTTTTTCATAGATCATTTGCACAAGCATCTTTCCCATCATGAATTTGGTTTTCATAAATCATTGATATAAGCTATGATTTTAGTGAAGCATTTTTACAATTTTCGATCATATCTTGCCAAATATTTTACTAGAATCCATCCCATGATGCACGGCAGTAGACATGTGCAGTGAGACATGCAAATGCCCTATTCTGGCATATTCCTCCAAATAGAAATGGGGACGGTTTAGTAGCTCTGTAGCAAAAACAAACACATCTTCCAACAATATGTTGGTCAAATGTTCTATAGATGGTTTGGAAAAGAATGGAACAAAAACCAAAAACTTGTATTTAATTTTCTTGGAGGATATCAGGTCACATGCAATTGGACGCAATCTTTAATTCATGGGGTTTCCATACGAGCTTTAACAATATGCCATGGCAATATGCCATTTCCATTCTTTATCTCTATGCACATAATATGTATGACATCGATTGTATATGTGATGTGTTTCAGGAAAATGAGTCATAAGTCGCAAAATTGATATTTTTCAAAGTGTTTTTTTCACAAGATCACATCATTGGAATGTTCTGATTTTTGGAGGGTTGATCACTTATATCTATATTAATAGATGTATTAAATTTAAGGACGATCTATGAAAGATATTCTTTCGTTTTAAAGGTCATTTTAAAGGTCGTCATATGGAGTATATGTGGTTACTTTACTGTTTATTGACCCCCAGAAATATTGGAAACCTTTTTCAAAAACGAAAATATCAAACTTAAAATCCAGGAATACTTATAAGATTTTTAGACTGTTTACTATCATTGGAATCGGCTTGATCTTATCTTTTAAAAAATGACGATATCTCAAAATCTTTTTTTGCGAAATATGACTCCTTTTCCTAGTACTTTTCAGTTAACATTAGATACATATGTGATGTGTTTCAGGAAAATTAGTCATTAGTCGAAAAAAATAGATTTTGAGATACTATTATATTTGAAAAGATGAGATCAAGCCGATTCCAATGATAGTAAACAGTCTAATAAAATAATGAGTATTTCTAGATTATAAGTTTGATATTTTCGTTTTTGAAAAAAAACGTTTCCAATATCTCTGGGTGTCAATAAACAGTAAATTAACTAAATGTAGTCAATATGAGGACCTTTAAAACTAAAGGATATATTACATAGATTGTCTTGAAACTTGATACATCGATTGACATACCCATAAGTGACACACTCTCCAAAAATCAGAGTATTCTGATAATGTGATCTTTAAAAATTATCAATTTTGCGACTTATGACTTATTTTCCTAAAACACATCACATATGATGTGTTCTAAGAAACTGAGTCACAAGTTGCAATATTGATATTTATCAAAGTGCTTTTTCCACAAGATCTCTTTATTGAAATGTCCTGATTTTAGTGAGTTTAGTACTTGCAGTCATATACATCTATGTACCCAATTTCAGGACATTGTATCAAATATATTCTTTCATTTTGAAGGTCTCCGTAGGGAGAATATTAACTTTACTGCTAAATTACCCATCCAGAGAGCCTTTCTGGGACGTCATTTATTTACCATCGTTCACAGCAATGCGGGATTCCTTAGCAATGTGTCCTGAGAGAGTCCCGGGAGGGGAAGATATAAGCTGGGTAAGAATAGGATAGAAAGAAGTGGGGAAGGGGAGAAAAAGACGGGAGGGAGAGGATGGGGGAGAAGGAAGGTGAAGGAGATGGAGAAGGATGGGGGGGGGGGGGGATATTAGATAGGGTGAGACACAAGAGGATAGAGCAATAGAGCAAGAAGAGGGGGAGAAAGAATAGGGCACGGGAGAAGAGAAGGCGGGAAGGGACAAAAAGAGAGACAGGGTAAAGACAATGGGAGAAAAGAAAGAGAGGCAGTGAGAGGAAGAGGGTGACCGTCCTGAGGACGCCTACTTTGCTATTATAAGAAATACATTTTATTTGTGTGCTTTAGCCTCCGCACCGTAAAGCCTGACGCACACATGGCCGATTCGGCCCCCCCCCCCCCCCCCATTGCCCCATGATTTGGGTCTCCTGATGAATCTTAGGATTTCATTTCAAATCCTGGTTTATGTTTTTGAAATAACATAAACCATGGTTTGAAATGAAACCTTAGGATTCAGCAGGAGATACGAGAATACACTCAGATGTACTCAGTATTTATCATTTTTCACTCTCTTTTAGCAGAATTGGAGAGATGTGCAGAACTGTAGATTGTGCATTTTCTGAGGATCTGACCCATGTATACTCACACTCTATGAAACATAAGTTCGCTTTTCAGAATGTATTAAGTAGGCAGGCTTATGGACTAGAAGATGGATAATTAGACATGTCTAGACTGGGCTGGATAATGGAGTCGAGATTCTGAGAAATCCAGATTGATGATTAATACCACCTTCTCCAACAAAACACATGTCTCAAGCATTTGAAGTCCAATTTGTCACAGGGAAAGAAGTAATATTGGGCGATAATTGGTGAAAAGCCTGTAGCAGGTGGTTCAAATTGATGTTGAAGTGAGTCTTAGATGTGTAGGGAAACAGTAAAATACATGGGTCAGATTTTCAGAAAATGTACAATTGGCAGCTGTACACAATTTTAGTATACTTTGCTAAATCAGGCTGTATTCGGTATTGTATTGATTCCAGCAATCTGTTTGGTTGGGTTGAAATGTATTTTAAACTGTATTTTCGTCTGAAATTGGTGTTATTTGAGATGGGTGAAGTTGAATTGTAAATTTTCTGAAAATCTGACCCACATAGAGAAGTTTTTGACGAAAATAAAGTTCAAAATACACTTCAACCTAACCAGACAGATTGCTAGAATCAATGCAATGCTGAATATACTCATATTTACCTAGTATTGGCAAAATTGCAGCCTAATTTAAGATAAGATAAGATAAGATAAGCAGTTGTTTATTTGTCATGTCATTTGTCATGTCACGAAGAGTACAGAAAGGAGTACAGTTGAGTAGTAAATAAAAGGACAAATTGGTGTACAGCTGCCAATTGTACATTTTCTGAAATTGTGACCCTTTTAGAAATAATGACTACATTTTTTTTTCATCTTCTTCCTCCTGATTTCAAATGAAACTTTCAATATGTTTCTTTACATTTAAACTCATCCATTAAACTTGATGAGTCAGATTTTCAGAAAATGTACAATTGTTAGCTGTCCAAATTTGGTAACTTCAGCTAAATTTGACTGTTATAATTATAATGAATAGTATGTATATCTGAGTAATTTTGGCATCGTGATGATTAATACTATCTCTTTCTTTGTGTTAAACTGCATTTTTAATGTAATTTTTCTCTTAGGCTTATTTCAGAGGAAGGTGGATTTTAACAAATTCTGACCCAGATATGGGTCAGATTTTGTGAAAATGTACAATTGACCTTCCCCAATCCTCTCAAATAATCGAAATCTAAGAGGAAAATTGCGTTCAAAATGCAGTTTAACTCGAAGGAAGAGGTTTTAATCATCACGATGCCAAAATTACTCAAATATACATAGCATTTCATGCATAACAGTCTATTTTAGCAGAAGTTGATAAATGTATAGAGCTAACAATTGTACATTTTCTGAAAATCTGACCCATATGAGAATTTAAGAACCATTGATCTGTAGTTCATGAGAATTCTTTTTCGATTTAATTAATCCTAGGGAGCGATGTTCATGTTAAAAAATGGTCTGTGAGACTTACATGATCAGTACACAAAGTGCTTGTGCAGATGAGGATGGTAAAAAGAGAGTAGCGTAAAAAGAGAGTAGCGTAATTGTATATCCTGGATCCTATCCTGTTCCTGGATTTGTATATCTTCATAATTTAGAATGAGTCTGTATGAACTTGGCTTGTCATGTATAGGACACTGTCCCGGGTGTGTGTTTTTATTCTACTTTTATTGTTAATGAACTACCAAGTAATTGATGATATTTGTATACTTGGTCATCCCTGTATAATATTGTGCCCTTTTGATAATGTATTTTTTCTAAGAATTTTTCTAACTTTTTTCTATCACATATAAATCAGCTTTTCTGTGAATATTGCATACCCTTGCATAATGTCTTGCTGAATAAAAATCTTAAACTAAACTAATGAGCACCATGAAGGACGTGGTTCCAAGCTGAGAGAGATGGAGAGGTATGTCAGTGGACACACTGATTGTTCATTATACCCTTGATAACCAGGACTGGGAGACATTTAAGGGAGGAGCTATGGATTCTTATTGACAACAGGGTCAGATTTTCAGAAAATGTACAATTGGGAGATCATCACATTTAGTAAATTCAACTGTATTAGACCGAAAAATCATCAACACTAGCCATATTTGAGTAAATTTAGTATGGCCTTTGTTCAAACAATCGGTTGCCTCGTATGGCTGAAAAGAACTTGGCCTACCAGCCTCATTGTTTTTGGCCATACTCGGTGAATACACCCCCCTTATATGCCATACTGTGTTATTCTTGCTTTAGTGTGTTATTTATAGTACAATTATGTGTTCAAAATGGGGACATTCTACCAAAAAAGATTTTTAAAAAAGGATTTGTTCAAATTTTTGTTGCTGAATTGTTGTTACTGAGCCTAAACTACTGCAGGTATTAAACGATTTACCAAGTACAGTGTCGGTTCAAACAAATGGCACTCTGTTTGGGTTCAAACAGGGACAGTTGACTTAGTTAGACACAGCAGTGGGCGGAAAACTATGGTTATTCGCAGCTGGATGAACCCTGTGAGCCCATGTCATTATGTTGTATCACTGTATGATCTCTTGCATTTCCTTACTTGATCACTCATATCTTTGACCCCACTGTACAAACATCCTGAATAAAAAAGAAACTGATCCAGACACATCATGGATTGGGCTGGTCCCCAAACGGGTGAGTCCTGTTGTCTGATGCGTCAAGATCAGTTTGAACCCTCCATCGTGCCATTTGCTGCTTAATACACACTGTATTTGAATGGTAAAAAATGGATTTAATTTGATTTATTCAAGTTAAGCAGGCTTTATTCTGCACAATTTGTAGGCCTAAGTTACACAACTTAAGACAACATAATTTACAATGCGAGAAAACATTCACATGTGGACAGGCATTTTTTGTAGCCATATGTAGTGATCTTCGGATCCGATCCGCTTGCACGTTAAATAAAGACAGAACAAGGCTTAACCTTTCTACGGACTTTATTCAATCACTTGGGACACACTTGTCCTGACTCACACAACTCGAGCTGGGGTTCTCCCTTATTCTCGACTCATACAAAACTGGTGTGAGAAGACATGCAATGTAGATAATAAAGGTAAGATGCACTCAGGCACTACGTTACTGAAGACTCTCGGACTGACGTCTGTGGATATAAATATCACATAGAAATACACTGGTAGAAAGGTTATGAACACAAGGTAAGCTTAAAAGAGCATAACAACCAATATAATGGTAAAAGTCCCCACACATATACTGATGAGTGGACATGTTCATTGGTACTGCCCACTGGGGTAGTTCAGGTGTACTAACCCACAGGGGACAGCACCACCATACAACAGAATAGAATATTGGTAATATAGCCAGACCCACTACACATATATAAATGTACGGCCATATTTGTAATAAAAAAATATTTGTACATGTTTGTGGGTCAGGCTTACACTGCACCTACCACATGGCGTCTTGTTGTCATGTGTAACCAGGGAAGCCAGAACTGGTAATGTGTGCAGATAGAGTCAACCAAACCAAATTGCACCCAAAACTGTACCTTTCAAAGTAATCATGTGTACAACATGAATCCTTACTCAAGGGTTCACTAATCAATAATAGGGTCAGATTTTCAGAATATGTACAATTGGCAGCTGTATATATTTAGTAAATGCTGCTAAATTAGGCTGCAGTTTTGCCAATACTAAGTTAATTCGAGTATATTGAGCATTGCATTGGTTCTAGCAATCAGTTTGGTTAGGATGAACTGTATTTTGAACTTTATTTTCGCCTGAAATTTGTGTTATTTGAGAGGATTGGTGAAGGTGAATTGTACATTTTCTAAAAATTACAACCAATAGTTGCAATAACTGTCACGACCCGGGGCACAATGGTAAGCAAGACAGTCATTGTGTGTTGACATCCTGCAACTGTTGGCAGAGTGGTATCTTCACATGAGTGCATCCTTGTGAAGCTTGGTGAAGGGTGGTATCAACTAAAAACTAGGCGTCAGGGTGCTAGTGGGGTATTAAGATAGAACTCAACGAGAGATGGATCTAGCATGACGGATTCACAAAACACGAGTGCGTTGTTTTTCCGTTTTTCCCGAGTGGCGAAGCCACGAGTGAAAAACGGAAAAATAATGCACAAGTGTTTTGTGAATCCGTCATGCTAGATCCATCTCGAGTTGGGTTCTATTTTTATGCCATGATATAATATATATTTTAGCCTTATTTAATCATTATTTACCTTCATTTCGTGTCTTGCAACCCTCTGACTCGGCAGAAACAAGCACTTACAACGTTGCGTCATGAAATGAGCGTCATGAAATGAGCGTCATTGATTGGCGCAACTAAATTTACGCAACCAATCAAAATAACGTTGTAGATTGGTTGCATTCGAAAAGTGGATTCCACTAGTGCAATCCAGGCATGTTTATGCCATGGTCTAATCTGGCCATGTTTTTGTGGATACGCACAGCTATCATGGCATAAAACTATATACAATACTTGGACATGAGTGTGATAGTTTAAATCAGCTGTTCAAACTTATCCTAACATTGTCACCAGATCGGAAAGTAGTAAAATAGCAAAATCATTGGGCCATGGTCTGAACAACATGCAGCAGCCATTGGAAAACATCAGTAGATGGAGACGTGTGGGTCAGATTTCTAGAAAATGTACAATTGACAGCTGTACACATTTGGTAAATTCATCAAAATTAGGCTGCAATTTGGTCAATACTAGGTAATTTCAAGAATATTCGTCATTGCATTGATTCTAGCAATGTTTTTTGGTAGGTTGAACTGAAATTTGAACTTAATTTTTGTCTGAAATTTGTGTTAGTTGAGAGAATCGGTGAAGGAGAATTGTACATTTTCTGAAAATCTGACCGATGTACCCTTTCCTGGAGTGACCACATCTGCCCACTTGGAGGGAAACCACACACTCTGTCATTAGCACATAATTCAAATTCAAATTCAAAAATCCTTTTATTGCTGTTGTTTTTTTACAATGCGGTTGCTCTGCATCTACAATTTAGGTCTTCCAGAGGATGAGAACATCGATGAGAACATCGAGACTAGGTGACATAAGGCATTGTACATGGTGGGTGTTCAAAACCCCTAATCATATATTGGTTTATATAGTCGTCTATATTAATACAAATGTACAATCCGTCTTTAATGAGTGATAAGAATCGAAAACAAGCTTGTCCTAGGTTCCCCCATATAGGCCCCTATGTTGAACCTCACTCCATTTACTCTAGTTGTTAGAACCCTGGATGTGGTACAGGAATACGTTCTCCTGTGTTAGATGGCTTTCACAATAAAGGATTTGCATAGCCGCTATTTTGAATCTTGATTCACATGGAATTATGGGTCACAATCTTCGAAATGGGAATAGAAGGCATATTGCAGAGTATAAATGGAAAAAGGCTAGACTCAGTAGAGGTATCCTTGCAAAAGGAATTAGTATTTGGAACAGATTACCTAAAACTGTAAGAACTGAAATGGACCCTAAACGTTTGAAAGTTAGATTGAAACATTTATATCTGACTGACTTCAGTAGGGCTGGTTTTGTGACATAATGCTAAAACAAAAAAAAGGAAAAACGTGAGAAAACTGTCTTGATTGGTATTTATTGGAATGTTACACTATATTTGTCATAGGTTGCTTCCCTTCGTGATTACTTGTCATTGAAATTACACCTCCCTGTCTGTATCAGCACTAGTATATTGCCTCAAATGCAACGTAAAGATAGACGAGGTATGTATGATTATTAATGGTTAATATGTATGAGCACGGCGTCGGTTACACTGTATATCGAATGTTTTTAACTTACCTCGTCCTCTCAAAACACACCATTGTCAAAGTGATATGAGTTGGAATACCTGTTTTTAGTTTGCAAAAGGTGTATACTATCTCTTGATAAATTATTATCATTATGTAATTTTGTTCTGATATCACATATATTATTACAAGATTGTAATCATAATACGAACTGTCCTAAACAGAGTTGATGTATAAGATCTAACTTTTCCTCTAATTTTTTAAAATCAGGCTGTCCTAAGAAAATTCATGCTAGTAAGTGTGGAAATGTAGTAGACCTGAATAAAATATTTTCTAAATCTAAATCTAAATCTTATGGTACAGTATTGAAAACATGTCATATATATATAAGTGTTTTTATTTATAAATTGCAATACAATTACATAGAAAAAGGTCATATCTCTATCTTTGTGAACATAGTTCTTCCAATAGCGCCTCATATTCTGTTAATAGGGGATTTGCCTAGCCGCCATTTTGAATCTCATGGAATTATGGGACTAATGGTACAGTCTAAAATCTATAGAAAACATACCATGTTCAGCATGGACTATCTATCAATGCTCTAATGTCAATATCCATGTGTTATACATGTTTTCACGATACAAGGTCCCATCTTTCACATCATGCATTTGATTTTCAAGATCATTCATAGAAGCTCAGATATTGGGGAAAACATTGTTGCAATTGTCGATATAAATTTGCCAAATATCTATGTCAGATTTCAACATAGTTCATCCCAGCATGCAATGCAGTAGACATGCACAGTGGTACATACAAGTCCCCTATTGTGTACTGAATCTATCCCAGCATGCACTGCAGTAGACATGCGCAGTGACACATGCAAATTTCCTACTGTGTACTGAATCCATCCCAGCATGCACTGCAGTAGACATGCGCAGTGACACGTGCAAATTTCCTACTGTGTACTGAATCTATCCCAGCATGCACTGCAGTAGACATGGGCAGTGACACATGCAACTCCCCTATTGTGTACTGAATCTATCCCAGCATGCACTGCAGCAGACATGCGCAGTGACACATGCAAATTTCCTACTGTGTACTGAATCTATCCCAGCATGCACTGCAGAAGACATGCCCAGTGAGACATGCAACTCCTCTATAGGAGAAGAACCTACAGCCCGCTCAATCACCGAGCAATACATCCTATGGGGTTTTGACCCCCAGAAATATTTGAAACTTTTTTTCAAAAACGAAAATATCAAACTTAAAATCAAGAAATACTTATTAGATTATTAGACTGTTAACTATCATTGGAATCGGCTTGATCTCATCTTTTTAAATATAATGGTATCTCAAAATCTATTTTGTTGCGACTTATTACTCATTTTCCTGAAACACATCACATTTATGTTGAAGGGTCCTCATATTAGACTGTTTACTATCATTGGAATCAGCTTGATCTCATCCATTATGTTTTTTTTTCAGCGATGAAATTTTGCAAATAGGTTATAATGATTCTCAGTAAGCACTGTATTCAAAATTATCAGAAAAGTATATAACTGCAACAAACATGATTCATGTAATAGTTAAAAGGTCTTTCGTTTTGATACTCTAATATTAAAAGAATTCCATAAAGGAGCTCTTGTGAATAGATGGTTATAAAAAATATGAATTTTGCGACTTGTGACTCATTTTTCTGAAACAGATCACATATGTGATGTGTTTCAGGAAAATGAGTCATGAGTCGCAAAAAATGGATTTCGAGATATCAACATATTTGAAAAGTTGAGATCAAGCCGATTCCAATGATAGTAAACAGTCTAATAATCTAATAAGTATTTCTAGATTATAAGTTTGATATTTTAGTTTTTAAAAAACAGTTTCCAATATTTCTGGAGATCAATAAACAGTAAAGTCACTAAAATTAAAGTAGTCCATTTGAGGACCTTCAAAACGAAACGATATATTATTACATAGATTGTTCTCAAATTTGATACATCGATTGATATAACTATAAGTGATCAACCCACCAAAGAATAGAACATTCCAATAATGAGATCTTGTGAAAAAAACACTTTGAAAAATATCAATTTTGCGACTTGTGACTCATTTTTCTGAAACAGATCACATATGAACGATTATATTACTGATTATATGAACACATCTGATGTGATTAAAGAAATTGAGTCACAAGTCGCAAAAAATGATATATTTTTAAGTTTTTATTCACAAGTTCTGTTTGTTTGAAATGTAATATTTTCCAAAGTAATTTATTCAATCTGTCATTATTTGAGGGTTAAGTGTTGTCAGTAGCAAGACTGTGTCTCTTGGCAAAATGCCATTTCGTTTCTGACCAAATCTCAGCGTGAAACACCATTGAGTTCTTCAATATCCTTGCATTTCACGACATTTCATATCGTATGGACTATATTTAGCTACTTTAATTTCCCACCCGTGTTCAAAATGTCAAAGCGAAATTTATCTGGGTCCAGCCCTCCCTCCTTCCTGCCTGTTATGAAATAACGGAAAGATCAGATTTTCAGAAAATGTACAATTGGCAGCTGTACACATTTAGTAAATTCTGCTAAATTAGGCTGCACTTTGGTCAATACTAGGTAAATTCAAGTATATTCAAGTATATTCAAGTACAATTCAACTTCGCCAATCTTCTCAAATAGCCCAAATTTTAGACGAAAATAAAGTTCAAAATACAGTTCAACCGAGCCTAACAGATTGCTAGAATCAATGCAATGCCGAATAGTCTAGAATTTACCTAGTGGGTCAGATTTTATGAAAAGGTACAATTCACCTTCCTCTATCCTCTGGAATGATCCAAATCTTAGAGAAAAATTACGTTCAAAATGCAGTTTAACACAAAGGAAGAGATAGTTTTAATCATCATGATGCCAAAACTACTCAGATAAACATAGCATTTATTATATAAAAGTCTAATTTAGCAGAAGTTACCAATGTTCTCAGCTGACAATAGTACATTTTGTGAAAATCTGACCCATGTATTGACCAAACTGCACCCTAATTTTGAAGAATTTACTAAATGTGCATAGCTGCCAATTGTACATTTTCTGAAAATCTGACCTACAATGTACAATTCAACTTTGCCAATCCTGCATAACCTTGCGTTTGTTATCTATTTGCTGGTGACTAGATATATTCATATTATAACTTATAGGACTGGATTGTCATCCAAGAACATGCATTGCTAAAAACCAATTGTTCTAAACATGGTAGAATTGTCATTTTTATTCAGAATACTTCATACACTTATTGACATATGCAATTGTGTAATCTTGTATTTTAGTGTCACTCACAATTATTGTTCTGCTTTAGACGAGCCTAGTTATTTATATTATGACTTATAGGACTAAATTTACCATTTATATGCTCATATATTTACTCATATTACGACTTATAGGACTGGATTTATCAATATTCTGCTGCTGTTATATGTTTATACAAGAGCTAATCACATTATGACTTATAGGACTGGATTTATCTATATTCTGCTGCTGTTATATGTTTATACAAGAGTTACTCACATTATGACTTATAGGACTGGATTTATCTATATTCTGCTGCTGTTATATGTTTATACAATAGTTACTCACATTATGACTTATAGGACTGGATTTATCAATATTCTGCTGCAGTTATATGTTTATACAAGAGTTACTCATATCATGACTTATAGGACTGGATTTATCAATATTCTGCTGCTGGTATATGTTTATACAAGTGTTACTCATATTATAACTTATAGGACTGGATTTATCATTATTTTGCTGCTGTTATATGTTTATACAAGAGCTAATCATATTATGACTTATAGGACAGGATTTATCAATAATCTGCTGCTGTTATATGTTTATACAAGAGTCACTCATATTATGACTAATAGGACTGGATTTATCAATATTCTGCTGCTGTTATACGTTTATACAAGAGCCAATCATATTATGACTTATAGGACTGGATTTATCAATATTCTGCTGCTGTTATATGTTTATACAAGAGTCACTCATATTATGACTTATAGGACTGGATTTATCAATATTCTGCTGCTGTTATATGTTTATACAAGAGTTACTCATATTATAACTTATAGGACTGGATTTATCAATATTCTGCTGTTGTTATATGTTTATACAAGAGTTACTCATATTATAACTTATAGGACTGGATGTATCAATATTCTGCTGTTGTTATATGTTTATACAAGAGTTACTCATATTATGACTTATAGGACTGGATGTATCAATATTCTGCTGTTGTTATATGTTTATACAAGAGTTACTCATATTATGGCTTATAGGACTGGATGTATCAATATTCTGCTGTTGTTATATGTTTATACAAGAGTTACTCATATTATGACTTGTAGGACTGGATGTATCAATATTCTGCTGTTGTTATATGTTTATACAAGAGTTACTCATATTATGACTTATAGGACTGGATTTATCAATATTCTGCTGCTGGTATATGTTTATACAAGAGTTACTCATATTATGACTTGTAGGACTGGATTTATCATTATTCTGCTGCTGTTATATGTTTATACAAGAGCTAATCATATTATAACTTATAGGACTGGATTTATCATTATTCTGCTGCTGTTATATGTTTATACAAGAGCTAATCATATTATGACTTGTAGGACTGGATGTATCAATATTATGCTGCTGTTATATATTTATACAAGAGTTACTCACATTATGACTTATAGGACTGGATTTATCAATATTCTGCTGCTGTTATATGTCTATACAAGAGTTACTCATATAGTGACCTATAGGACTGGATTTATCAATATTCTGCTGCTGTTATATGTCTATACAAGAGTTACTCATATTGTGACCTATAGGACTGGATTTATCAATATTCTGCTGCTGTTATATGTTTTTACAAGAGTTACTCATATTGTGACTCATAGGACTAGATTTATCAATATTCTGCTGCTGTTATATGTTTATACAAGAGTTACTCATTTTGTGACTTATAGGACTGGATTTATCAGTATTCTGCTGCTGTCATATGTTTATACAAGGGTTACTCATATTGTGACTTATGGGACTGGATTTATTAATATTCTGCTGCTGTTATATGTTTATACAATGATTAATCATATTAGGACTTATAGGACTGGATTTATCTATATTCTGCTGCTGTTATATGTTTATACAATGATTACTCATATTAGGACTTATAGGACTGGATTTATCTATATTCTGCTGCTGTTATATGTTTATACAATGATTACTCATATTAGGACTTATAGGACCAGATTTATCAATATTCTGCTGCAGTTATATATGAAGGTTAATCCACCAACAGAAAACGACCCAAATTTAGGTCATTTGACTTGACCCATCAGCCTGCTTATGAATATGGAACTAGTTGGGACATAGTATGCTAACTATGAAATTACCAACTTAGACCAGCCCTTTTAGTGTATGCAAGGCACACCAACAACTCCATATACATACGGGTCAGATTTTCAGAAAATGTACAATTCAACTTCCCCAATCTTCTAAAAAAACTCAGATCTTAGGGGAAAATAAAGGTCAAAATACAGTTCAACCTAACCAAACAGATTGCTAGAATCAATACAATGCCAAATACACTCGAATTTACCTAGTATTGACTAAATTGCAGCCTAATTTAGCAGAGTGTACTACAATTTGTGTACAGCTGCCAAAATCTAACCCGTGTATCAGGATTGCGGGACAAATTACCAAAGGAACTGGTCCTCCCTCCCCTCAGCTTCAAACTTGTTCTGTTCAGGACAATAACGGCATATCGGAGATGACTGCCATATTATTGGGTGGTCAATTACCCAGGTTGCACAGATGTACTTAGGATGCGCAGCCCTTGCACGGCCACGGACTACATCCGGATTCAGGGAAAAGTGCAGCCAGTGTAAGCCAGCCGTGCACACCCGGCTGCACTTTGGCTTGGCTGCACTTCGGCTTGGCTGCACTTCGGTTGCACATTCGGCTGCACTTTGGTTGCACATTTTAGTATGCCTAGGGCAGGTAGGGTATTGCGGGTGGGATTCAGGTTACTTGGGATCAACTTAAATATTTGCTAATTATTATTATGAAAATTTGTTAGTATAAATTTACTCCTCTACCGTTCCCAAGAAGTACTGTTTGCCAGATATATTCAGTCAGAGTAACTGAAGGCAACTTTAGATTGAACATCTACAGCCCTGATAGCTTTTAAAGGTACAACAGCATAGGTTGCATCATTTTATTCATCACTTATCATCAGCAGTGGCCCTGCATGTTCACATACCTCTGTGTATGAATCATTTCGATGGTTGATGAGTTTGGACACTCCCAGCTGACTAGCCACAATCATATGTACAGTTAAATGGGTGGTTTGATCAGGTTGATTCCCAACATCGTACATATACATTAAACTCTAGAAGAGTATCACTTATAATATTCATAAGTATTTGTTGGAGAATATCAATAGTGTACAAATGCCACATTAGTGTATTAGCGGTAGTTTTATTGTTAAAGAAATTATAAATGCAATGCAGTGACCTGTCACGCCACCTAGTGAAAAACAAGTAACGCCACCTGGTGAGAACAAGTCGCACAATAGGGAGCTTATAAAAGAAGTAGCATGTATGGTACTCGGTGAAATATGAAATTGAAATAAGCACCCTCTAGCGGCATAATAATGATAATACAGGAATAGGAAACAAGAAAACAGGTCTTCCAGAATAGCCATATAAAAGAAAAGGTTTAGAAGTCAGAAGCAGTTTGAACCCAGGTAACAAATTGACGTTAACTTAACAGCGATCTAACAATCTTTACATCAATATTAACGTGAATCATACCATCTTTTTTTGCGCAATCTTAATGTAAGTATCAACGTGAATCTTAACACCAATTTTGCGCAACATTGACGTCAATATTAACGTTAATCTTAATAGTAATATTAGCGTAATATTTATGTTATTATCAACCCCTTATCCCCCCTCTCCACTCCCCATATCGGTACAGCGATCTTAGTCAAAGGAATACAGTCCTTAATACAAAATACAGGAATACAGTATTTGATACAAAATAATTCCATCTACTATAATAGTATAAAGTCGGTCATCATTCCTCTCACAACTATGTACATAGCCTAATGGCACTGTTATACTTATGTGTATTCCTGTGAGCTATAAATAGAGACATCTATTGTAATAGACCAATGTGTGGACGCATGGCTTATGTAGGGGAAATTTACTACAATGTAGGAGTGTATTCCATGGCTGTGCGAGGGACGTGCAACGTAAATACGACCGCCAGTCGCACTCGATATGGCGGTCAAGCTGAAGACTGCCGTCCTACTGCGACGCCCGTACATCTGGGCAGCAGACCGTAATATTCTCGCATCTTTCCCGCATCGGACGGCAGTTGCCGTGTCACTCGGGAAGTGGGTTAGTAAAGTAATTAAATCAATACTTACTCCATAAGATGACTATCAGAAGGCAGAGATATATTTAATACTGTCATGAAATTTGAGTCATACGTTTTGATGTGTTCAATCCACTAAAGATCAGAACATTCCAACAAAGAGATAATGTGGATAAATTACATTGGAAATAGATAGAACCTGAAGTAGAAGTATTTCTAGATTTTTAAGTTTGATATTTTCGGTTTTTAAAAAAAAAGTTTCCAATATTTGTGGGGGTCAATAAACAGTAAAGTAACTGAATGTAGTCCATATGAGGACCTTAAAGACAAAAGAATATATCACATAGATTGTCCTGAATTTGATACAACGAATGATATAGCTATACGTGATGAACCCTCCAAAAAGTAGAACATTCCAATAATGTGAACTTGTGAAAAAAAAACTTTGAAAAATATCAATTTTGCGACTTGTGACTCATTTTCCTGAAACACATCACAAATGTGAATGAATGTGTCTAGCTGCTGTACAAGGATATGATAAAGACTAATAGCGCCTCTGTTATGGTAGCCACCTAGCCTGATATAATGCAGAGACAGTCCTGACCCCTACAGGGGCCTATATGTGCCCAGTATCAGGCTGGTATCCATTACCATTACTCACTGTGCTATTTAATGTGATATGATGATGAGAGGTAAATGTATCAACAAGAACAGGCCCTTAAGCCTGGGTTCCACTGCCCCGCCACTACTTTTCTTGGTTCTCCTCCCACTTCTCTGCCAGCTTCTCCATTTGCCTCTTGATTAAAGAAGCAGTAAAGAGAGGGTAACAGAGACAGGTGCTATTGGCTCCCGCCACATTACTTCCAGCTTCTTTTGGTGGATTTTAGAAGCGTACAGTGCTCCCGCTTCTATCAAACATTTTTTTATATTAAAGGCCGCTGCTTTGTAGCTGAAGTAACGGGAAGTTGGGCTCTGTCTACATTACTCTTCACATTACTTCATGCATTCATTTCCATGGGAAAAAAAAGGTTGTCTGCTCAGCTTTCTGAGTAGCATAATCAGAATATACATTTACATCATTATCAATCATTGTAATTTTTTACTTATTTTGTCTTGGATAACCCTGTTAATACGTGGAATCCAATTTAAGAGACTTATGACTCAGTTTCCTGTAACACATCACAAATGTTCAGTACATCTGGGTGAAGTCACCAGAAAATGTACAATTCACCAAACAACTCAAATAATTCAATTCAATTCAATTCAAAGCATTTTTTATTTATACGAGAAGGTGTACAAAAAGGAGACCCATATCTGAAAGGTAACTTCCAGGTCTTCCAGTGGGTTCCTGACTAGTTGCTACCTGAAAAAAATTTAAATTTACATTAATATGTCCAAAATAAACTTTAGGGCTAATTTCTAATATGTAATCTAGGAGTAATTAGTTAAAGTAAATTCAAGATGAAAATCAGGTTCAAAATATAGTCCAACATGAGTAGACCAATTATTTGAGTGAAATACAATACAGAATATACTGACAGGTTTTGTTTCTAATGCATGGCTCAGTGCTGGATTCTATTTTTGCCCTTTTGGGAGAAACTTGGGGGTACAATTTCCCGATGAGTTCTACAACTGCACAAAATTTATCCTTAGACTGCCTTAACACATATCGACGAACAACATATGCATCAATATAAGATTGGTGTAGTGCCTTTCTTGTTCCATATCGTGGAAGGCTACCTTTTACAGCCCAGTTGAGGGGATTCCCCATCATCAAATCTCCCTTACATCTCCCGCCTCTAAACCAGTCATATACTGACTCACTCATCTAGTGATCATAAACGTACAGTCAAGTAAGAGCTGGGTCTGTGGCTCAGTTGGTAGAGCGTCGGCTCTGTAGCTACTACTTCTACCAAATGAGTCATAGCCACAGCCTCCAACAAACTCATGGGTTTGACTCCCAGGCTGGGAAGACAAAGCCTGGCAGAGAAGGGGGCCGGAATAGTGGAAGTGTCCCATACTCACATATACCTAGCGTTAATCATTTTTATTCTAATTTAGCAGAATTTGAGTAATGTGCATTATTACACACATGAGTAGTTAGAAAGGTGCAGTTTGGGGTGCAGTTCGGTTGACCCAAACTGCATACATGATCAGTTCGGGCAAAGATAAAATTTCATTTGTTCAGCATAGGCCAGATGATGTTGTCCCGACCGCGTAAATTAGGCCTACAATTGGCGGTGAATCAAGCCTCCTCGAGCTATACTCTAGGCTATACAGTTTAAATGTACTTTTTAACATCCTAATAGAGTGTGTAATAAATAGCAAATAGCACTCTGTTCGGGTTCAAACTGATCTCGACCCGTCAGAAAACGGGAACTCACCCCTTCAGGGTTTGTCCCGTTTTCTGACGGGTCACGATCAGTTTGAACCCTCAATCACTATTCACTATAAGAACTGTAGATTTTGCGTTTTCTGAAAATCTGATCCATATGTCCAGTCATTCAACACACTTATGGGTCAGATTTTGTGAAAATGTACAATTCACTTTCCCCAATCCTCTCAAATAATCTAAATCTAAGGGAAGAATTACATTCAAAATGGAGTTTAACACGAATGAAGAGATAGTTTTAATCATCAAAATGCCAAAATTACTCAGATATACATAGCATTTATAATTTGTCAGACTAATTTAGCAGAAGTTACCAAATTTGTAGGGCTGACAATTGTACATTTTCTGAAAACTGACCCATATGACCTCAAGTCCTGATGCCTTCCCTCTAACTAAACGCACCAAAGTTGACGAAAATCAGTGATTATGTTTTTTTTGGAAAATACATTTAAACCAAACAATCTTTGTGATCTTTGATTTTTTTGTTTGGGATCTCCACTTTTTCCTGGAGTCCAATTTTTTAGACTTATGACTCATTTTCCTGTAACACATCCCAATGATATATTTCCAATCGCTCGACACACTTGTTGTTTGTTGTTTTAAGATTTTTATTCAGCTACGACATTTTGCAAAGTATATACAATAATTCTCAGTGCGTGCTGAGTTTTAGAAAAAATGTTAGAAAAAATACTAGACAAGTGAAATAATAATAACATATAATATATAGTATACTCATAATATTAGACATGAGATTTAAGAACATACACCCAGGGCAGTGTCCATTTGCATGACAGTCCTTGGAAAACTCGTTAGAATAGGATAAACAAACCATATAATCCGAATAAATTTAGGCAGTAGAGACATTTGCCTCTGCGAGCGACCCACATAGGGCAATCTCAGATTAAAGTGAATGCAAAATAGCAACACCCAGTACATTGTATTGACAGAAGAGCTGCTACCAAACAGTAACACCCGGTACATAAACTTAGACGCGTAAGCGCTGCCGTATAGCAATACATACCGGATCTCTGTAGTTTATGTTGCAAAATAGTAACACTCAGTACATGAGTGCGTCTAGATTCCAAAATTCGTTCCTCAGGTTGAAACTCTTTATCAGGACCTTTTTAATTTCTTTTTTAAATATTTTTTTTTCATCAATTACCTTTATACCGTATGGGAGGTCGTTCCAGAAGTTATAAATCCTGACAAAGAGGCTTCTCCTAATTGATTCTTTTTTCCATTCTTCAATTTGAACCCGATATGGGTCCCTTAGATTATAATTATATAAAGGGCGATTAAATACAAAATAATTCCAGAAAACACAGAAAAAGCGTTGGAGACGTCTATAGCAGAGCGGTAATAGATTGCAGTTATTATGAATATCGACGTTTTTGACTCTATTTTCAGCTCTCCTCTGTCTGAAACCCTGGCATAGCCTTAAACAGTTATTCTGGATTAATTGTAACCTTCTTGTTTCATTTCTTGGAGCCAGATCGAATACTAGTCCACCATACTCTAGAATAGGCAAGATATAAGTTTTATAAATCAGTATCGATATATTTTTAGAGATATAGAACCTTACTCTGGCTAATCTTCTGTACAGTAAATTGGCTGTAAAACAAACAGAATTTATATACGGAATCATATTTAACCTGTCATCCAAGAGGAAACCTAGGTATTTAAAGTTATTCACCCTATCGATGGCTTGACCATTACAATACACAAAATAATCGTTAGCATTCACCTCTCTTTTTCCACGAAAAATCTGTAGTTTCGTTTTTTTAGTATTTAATGTTAAGCCATTTCTATCAGTCCAGTTTTGGAATTTTAGCACATCATTCTGAACTCTCTCTATGTCCTGATTTACATCAATCTTATTTAGAATCACACAATCGTCGGCGTACATGACAATGTCCCCCTCGAATCCCACATCTATCACATCATTAATATAAAAAATGAAGAGTAAGGGCCCTACAATACTTCCCTGGGCCACCCCAGCATGCAGCAGCTCAGGCTCAGAAAAAACATCACCCAACTGAGTCATTTGACTTCTATTCGTCGAATAGCTTTTGATCAAATTTACCAGATTTTCACAGATACCAACTTTACTTAATTTAAACAAAAGAATATCAATATTAATGGAATTAAAAGCCTTGGACAAATCGAAATAGACTGCAGCAGTATCGTGACCCTTATCTTTGTTCTTTAATACATTCCTCAGAAAAGAGTAGATCGCACTATCCGTACTGAAACCTGATCTAAAACCATGCTGCTGAGGTATCAAATAATCAATTTCATGAAGATGTTGTTCAATTTTCTCTCTCATGAGTTCTTCAAAAATCTTACCCATCATTGGGGAGATCGAAATGGATCTAATGTCATCAATCTTTCTAGAATTAGCCTTCTTTGGTATGAGTACGCATAATGATTGTTTCCATGAAGTTGGGAAAAAATTTTCGACACGTATCCTGTTCAATAACCAAACAAAATTATCAATAATTGAAAGAAGGGCAAACTTGAGAAATGTTGAATTCATATTCAAAACACCACAGGATTTTTTCACATCAATATGATTGATTACCTTGATAACTCTCTCTGTCGTGATTATATCATTCCATTCAAATTTGGGCAAGTCCCTACCTCTATTATACATAAAACTGAGGTTATCAGGAGATGACTTTGGCAGTATGTTGCAGAAGTAACTATTAGCATAATTTGCTGCATCCTTCCCACATAAAGTTACACCATCTGAACTAATAATATGTTCTATACGGCTATCCTTTGGTTTAGAAGTACCATAAACATTTGCTAAATGCTCCCAGAATTTTTTTTCATTCCTAGAGTATCTATTACATATATCTACTATGGCCTCGTTTTTTAATCTGAAAATTTTCCTCTGGACATGAGCTTTAAGATCTTTGGCATGTGCCCAATCATTTACCTCCCTACTCTTACTGGCCTTTTGATAAGCTTTGTTTTTCTTCCTTATTAGCCGTGTTAATTCGATATCCCTGACAATCTTGCCATTCCTAATATTATAGTTTCTATAGGGATATAACTTATCCTGCAACTTCTGAAACTGATTCATCATAGCATTACAAGTTAGATCGATGTCAAGGGAGTCGTCTCGTGGTAAAATATGCACATCATTATTATATATACTCTGCCTTATCACATTAAACGACATGTTTCTGATGGGGCGAGCTCTGTATGAAGCACATATACCTTTGGCTGGAGACTTACATTTTTTTATAATCATATACACAGGATAGTGATCGCTGATGTTCTCACTTATTGTCCCTTTTTTTAATATATTTTTACAATCACTAGCTAAGAAGTCGATTAATGATGAGCTATTCATTGTGACTCTGGTGGGGCTAGTTATGTGTTGAAAGATACCTTTGTTCTCAATAATAGTGAGAAAACGTCGAGTGTTAACATTATCTTTCTTTAGATCTAAATTAATATCTCCACCGAACACGTTATAGCAATTCCTAATTGAATTTTTTCTCAAACAATTCACTAGATTGTCTAGGGTTTTGAAAAACTCTGCTAAGGAACCATTCGGGGGCCGATAAGTTACAGATAATAACATAGCCTTCCTGTTACCTGGTTTGATTTTACAGGTTAGAATCTCAGCGTTAACATCGTTTTGACTTAAATTAGCTAGTGTCTGACATGGGTAGGTATCTCGATAGTATATTATAATACCCCCTCCTCGTTTATTCACCGATCTGTCTTGTCGAACGAATTTATAGCCATTCACAAGTAACATAACATCGGTAATGTCACGACTCAGCCATGTTTCTGTTAAACATACAATATCATACAATCCGTTCAAATATTCGTGTTTCAGGTAATCTAGTTTAGTATACAAACTACAGGTATTGAAGAACATAACTTTCAGTCCTTTGCTCGCAGAGACGTCTATATTACTGTCACACATCGTCGTTCGAGAATAAACAAAACAACCTTCGCCCAACATAAAAACTGCTATAACTAACCGGATAATCGCAGGCTGATAACATAATCTTGCCTATGATTGTATTATACCACTTAGGAGTCAGACAGACCCCACGCACATCGTAGTAATTAACAGGACATCTTTATTAACACTTACTTCATTTGTCAAAAAGTTCCTTTTGGGTATCACGCCGCCATCTTGTCATTTTGAGACCGGAAGTGATAATTGACCGGACGTGGCCTTTGACCCTTAGGTGTCGTAATCGACATTGAATGTTAATTTTCAAAAATCAATGGAAATATACCAATACACTAGCATTTAAGCAAAGGAGGTCCACTATATCACCTTTAACATAAGAAATTACGTTCCTACAGATTGTCTACACAAGTTAGTTCGGCTTTCGTGGCCTGAAGTGCTCGCCATTACGGCATTCGAGTACCCCTTTCCCACAGCAAAGATGGCCGCCATTCAACACATTACCACGAGAACAGGCTAAACATATTTACAAAAAACAATGGCATTGGCAATATGAAGAAGACAGACCTCTACCGTGAATGTCATAGTTTAGTGGAATGACTGTTGGTGATATCGTGCAAGTCTGGCACTGATTCATCAAGTTTGTATGCGTCCAAATGGAGGTTTAGTGCGAGAGGGCGGAGTTGCCGTGTTGACCTATTTGCCTCCGACGTTGACATGTCTATATTAGAATTGTCGAGTATGTCCATGTAAACACTATCTTCGCCCCTTGATCTGCTTAGTTTTGGGAGACTAGTGTGCACCATTGTCTCGTTGAAGCTACTACTGATGTCATCAGATGTGTTTTCGAATATATCGAATGGATTAGACGTGGAAACTGTTGTTTGTGACTTATGACTTATAACCTCACGTCTTCATGCCTTCCCTCTGCACCATCTAACACTGATATACATGGCTTACTCCCCATTTATCGCCCACTATGACAGCCTATATAGTAGATAAAGTGATTACCCCAGGGTAGAGAGCTATAGACATACTGCTATTATAGCAGGAGACAGTGATATATGTGTCAGGTCTATAGAGTCACCACTAAAAGATTAGATATAATCTTATTACATGCCCCTGTGGTATGACGGGTGCAGTGAAATAATGATTGTACACAGCTATATTTAGATTGTGTTGTGCATGTGGTTACCTTGCTAGCTCGCCCACACTATGGTGTTGACTTTATTGTAGCTTAGCTAGTCGAGAAAGTAGTATATGGGTCAGGTTTTCAGAAAATGTACAATTCACCTTCATCAATCCTCTCAAATAACCCAATTTTCAGAGGAAAATAATGTTCAAAATACGGTTCAACGTAACCAAACAGATTGCTAGAATCAATGCAATGCCGAATATACTCGAATTTACTTAGTATTGACCAAATTGCAGCCTAATTTAGCAGAATTTACTAAATATGTACAGCTGCCAATTGTAAATTTTTTGGAAATCTGACCCATATGTAATGTGGTCCAGGAAAATGAGTCACAAGTCACAAAATGATATTTTCCAAGTGATTTTTTCACAAGACCTCTTTATTGAAATGTTCTGATTGGTAGAGGCTTTAGCACCTATAGTCATATAAATCCATGCAACAAATTTCGGGACATTGTATTAAACATATCCTTGCATTTTGAAGGCCTTTCTTAGGAGTATATGTAGTTACTTGACTGGTAACCCATTCAGAAACATTGCAAACTTTCTTTTTCAAAAATGAAAATATCAAACTTTAAATTTAGTAATACATATATTAGGTGTCATACTATTGAGTACCACTATGATCTTTTCTTTTCAAATATGGGGATATCTCAAAATCCTGATTTGAAATATGGGGATATCTCAAAATCCTGATTTGAAATATGGGGATATCTCAAAATCCTGATTTTTGTGACTTATGACTCAAAACGGATCACATATTGTATCTAGCTTGTAAGGCTAATGGAACTAGTAAAAAGACTTCAGGACCAGGGTTACACCATGACACAACCACATATGTGATCCGCTTTAGGAAATTAAGTCGCAAAATATGGATTTTTAGATATCACCATATTTGGAAAGAGGAGATCAAGCTGATTCCAATGATAATAAACACTAGGACACCTAATATGTATGTCTATATCTTTAGTTTGATATGTTTATGTTCGAAAAAACAAGTTTGCATTGTTTCTGGATGGGTAATTACCAGTAAAGTAACAAAATATACCCCATATGAAGGCCTTAAAAAAGCAAGTATATATTTGATACAATATCCTGAAATTTGGTACATGGACTTATAGGAATGTACCTGCTAAACTCCTTAACAATCAGAACATTTCAATGCAGAGATCGTGTGAATAAATCACTTTGAAAAATATCAATTTTGCGACTTATGACTAACTTTCCTGAAACACCTCACACATCATTACAATCAGTTATATTTTTATATTGATCTTTATCAGTGATACTTTTATATTTGAGCTTGATTTCATTTTTTCAAATATGATAATATCTCAAAATTCATTTTTTGAATTTTAATCAGAATGAAACTTGGAAGTAGCATGATAATGAAGCTCAAATCCAGGTCCACTATTATATGCCCAATCTAACCCCACGGTTTTTTGAACGTGTGAAGACACATTCGGACGAATTAAAAAACCATGCGCCAACCAACTTCCCCTGTACCTGAGTGAGGTCACCAGAAAAAGTATGATTCATCTTCACGAATCCTCTTAAAGAACCCAAATTTCAGACAAGAATAAAGTTTAGAATACAGTTCAACCTAATCAAACAGATTGGTAGTATCAATGCAATGCCAAATATACTCGAATTTACCTGGTATTGACCAAATGTCAGCCTAATTTAACAGAATTTACTTAATGTGTAGAACTGTCAATTGTACATTGTCTGGACATCTGACCGACCTGTAGCACTGGTAGTCAGTATTGATCTGTTTCACACCGTTAATCCATCATTGTTGACACCAAACAAAGGTAGAGTGTTATACTTCAACTGGAGAATCCCACAAACTGTCAAAACGCAAATAAGGCATCAAAACTTCACTTAAGATGTCAATTGTACATAATGGTGACCAGTAGTGGGGAAATGTATGGGTGGAGTTGATGGATGGAGACATTGCTTGACACTAATTACATCACATGCTTAAAGTCAGTAGAAAATCAATTATTAAAGGCTAGGTTCCACTGTGCCGCTATTTCTCCCATTACTTTGACAGTTTATTGCTCCTGCTTCATTAGAAGTGTCAGGAAGTAACTGGAATAGGAGTGTTGCATGTCTCACTGCGCATTCATGTTACAGTGCATGCTGGGATGTATTGTGTTGAAATCTGACATACACATATTTGGCAACATTTGTATAAAAAATTGCAAGAATATTATCACCAATATCAGAGCTTGTATAAATCATCTATGAAAACCAATTGCATGATGGGAAAGATGGAGGCTTGTGTTATGGAAACATGTATAACACATGGATATTGACATTAGGGCGTTGATTAATATTCCATGCTGAGTATGAGATGTTTTCTAGAGATCGTATACTGTGCCATCACTCCCATTATTCCATGCAAATCAAGATTCAAAATGGCGGCTATGCAAATCCCCTATTAACTGGAACAGATGCTATTGGCATGTCACTTCTACCGCTACTTTTTTTTTTGAATTCTTTATTTATCCAGGTGTTATAAACAGGGTCCAGACATTTGCCTTTCCTTTCATCATTGGGGATCGGACTATTTGTCCGATTTCCACCCCAACCCTGGCATATTTAAATGCGCAAGGTTAATTCGGATTTGCATTTAAAAAAAAAATTGCAAAAAAAAAAAAAAAAAAAAAAAAAATTAATTCGGATTTTGACGGATCATCTGGGAATCGTAGAAAATATTTAAGATATAAAATAAATCAAAATAAAATAGGTATTGAAATGATATGAGATGAGATGGTTTTTGTGTTGATGATAAGAGTATGATGTAGGATATACATTTATGCTGTAAATTGATTAACCTGTTTGTTGTTTAGTTATCAAAGTTGGCTATGTTTGCTCATGTTTGGAAAGTCTCTCTGATTAGTCCTTTGAAAGATAATGGGTCTTGCTGCCGCCTAATGTGAGGTGGCAAGTTATTTTATATGCCTGCTCCGTGATATAGAAATGCTTTTTTGAATAGGTCATATCTGGGTATGTTTTGTTGTAACACTATTTTTTTTTATTTTTTTTTATTTCATTTTCAGGCCATTCCGTTGAATCTTCTTGTTCTTACCAGTGGGATTTGTTCGAAAATGTTGTCATTATCATTTGAGTATATATCATTATGAATTAATTTTAGAAGGTTAAAGTCCATTTTTTATTAAAAAGCAGGCATTTGGTAAACTGATGAAGATCCAGAGTGGGGTGTAACCTAGGGAGCCCCATTGCAATTTTCAAAGCTTTATTCTGTATAGATTGTATCTTATCTTTTGAGTTTTTGTTCAAAGACAGGTAAACAAAATTAATAACAGTTAAGGTTTCCCAGTATACGATTTGTGATGTTGGAAATAAGGAAAAATAAGGATTAGGCGATTTTTTCCACTTAAACTCTGTAGAACTACGAAACAGTGCAGGTAAATTTGATTGCCTTTACCAAGCAATACGATTACAGTCACAAAGTGAGAAATAGCTTTAAAATTTTTTCATGTTTCATGACAATTCATTTCTCGTACATGAAAATGAGACGTAATTCACAAAAAAAGTATGAATATGGTTATGGAATTGAGATAGGTACACTTGCAGAACATCACTATTAGGGTCAGATTTCCAGAAAATGTGAAATTCATCTTCACCAATCCTCTCAAATAACTGGCATTAAAGACAGAAATGAGCTTCAAACTGCCGTATTCAGATATACCCGCTATTCATCATTTTTCAGTCAAAGTTAGCAGAATTTACTGAATGTGTAATGCTGCCAATTGTACATTTTCTGAAAATCTGACCCATTGAACAAGATGTTCTAACCCAGCAAGGTAAATTACCTATTAATTATAGGAGTTAGGCAATGCTGATGCATCAAGAGATCGCCTGAGAGGGAGTGAGTGAGATTATATATATTGATGTCAGGGCTCAGTGGGAGCGCACTATGGGTCAGATTTTCTGAAAATGTACAATTGGCAGCTGTACACATTTAGCAAATTCTGCTAAAATTGGTTGAAAAATGGGTATGGCTGAGTATATTTGGTGTCACATTGAATTAAAGTATCAGTTCTGTTATGTTAAACTGCATTTTGAAGCTCATTTTTGTCTTAATTGTTGGTTGTTTGGGAGGATTGTTGCAGTCGAATTGTACATTTTCTGAAAATCTGACCCATATATTGATGTCGGGGCTTAGTCTGAGCGGACTAGAGTATGTACATATACGTCAAACATCCTCCCCTTATTATCGCTCACTTACCGCCCGGAAACCTGAATCAATAGGGGACTTGCATGGCCGCCATTATGATCTTGATTTCGTTTGGAATTATGGGACTAATGGTACATCATGGAATCGATGAACATTTTTAGCATGAGATATTTATCAATTATCTTATTATGTTGATGTCCATGTATTATAGATATTTCTTCTTTTTTCTTTTTTCCTTTTTTTTTTGCAAATAAAACTAGCCTTCATCTGTCCAACATACATATGGTTTTCGTAAATAATTCATACACGCTGTGATATTAGTTAAAACATTCTTGCAATTTTCGATAAAAATTGCCAAAATATTTGTATGTCATATCTCAACAGAATCCATCCCAGGATGTACTGTAACAGACATACGATTGAAGTGGCACTTGCAACTCCCCTTTTCTAATTATACCACAGTTTCAAAACGGACTAGATTGAATAAGAGCAGCTTCTATCAATAATAGGAGTTAGCAGATGATGCATGGGGAGATCGCCTGGGAGGCAGTCAGGTAGTGATGTGTTGTGTTGAAGGGAAATGCGTCACTAGTCTCAAAACATGGATTTTGATATATCAATATATATTATTTGGAGAGAAGAGACCATGGGTCAGATTTTCAGAAAATGTACAATTTGCCTTCACCAATCCCCTCAAATAACCCAAATTTAAGACGAAAATCAGGTTCAAAACACAGTTCAACATAACCAGACATATTTATTGAATGAATACAATACAGAATAAACTCAGATATACTCAGTATTTGGGTGAGATTTCCAGAAAATGTACATTTGGCAGCTGTACACATTTAGTAAATTCTGCTCAATTAGGCTGCAATTTGGTCAATACTAAGTACATTCGAGTATATTTGGCATTGCATAGATTCTAGCAATCTGTTTGGTTAAGTTGAACTGTATTTTGAACTTTATTTTCATCTGAAATTTGGGTTATTTGAGAGGATTGGTGAAGGTGAATTGTACATTTTCAGAAAATCTGACCTTAGTGCAGCAGGATCCAGTGTGGGGGGACAGGTGGTGATCAGACGCTGATTGATCACGTGACACACCTGTAATCTAGTCCACCCTGGAGGTGGTTGAGACGCTGGTATCCAAGACTACAGACATGTTATCAGGCTGACACCAATAATTTCACCTCCACAGTTAGAGTGGCAAGTTTAGTTTAAACTTTTGTGGGTTTTTTTTTAAATAATTTTGAATGGTGACAACGATTTTTTCATGAGATAGAATCAATTACCAACAATTTCACTCCCAGAGTTAGAATGGCAAGTTTAGTTTCAACTCGCAAAATGGATATTTTTCAAAGTGATTTATTCATAAGATATCTCTATTGGAATATTCTGATTTCATTATCAGTTAACAAATATTAATGATTTTGGTTGTGACTCATTTCCCTATAACACATTACATATGGGGACAACGATATTTTTATAAGATAGAATCAGATACCAACACTTCCATTGACAGAGATAGATGGGCAGGTTCCGTTTCAACTCTTTTCATTGATAACGTGTGATGTGTGAATGGAAAATGAGGCAAAAACGCAAAAAATGGCTTTTGAGATATCATCATATTTGAAGAGATGGGACCAAGCTGATTCTAATGAATGTAAACATTATGGATATCTAATAAGTACTTTCATCTTTTTAGTCAGATATTTTTATTTTTGAAAAAAAAAAGTTTGCAATATTTCTATGTTGATAATTATCAGTAAAGTAGCTCAATATACTCAATAGGATGATCTAAGTAATGCACTGATTATACTTAATAAACAGTTTTGAATTTTGGTACATGTATTCAAAGAACCACAAGGACTAGACACCCCAAAAATGAAAATGTTCCAACAAAGACACCTTGTAAGTAAACAACTTTGAAAAATATCAATTTTGCGACTCATGACTCATTTTCCTGGAACACATCACATATTTGCACAATACAGTACTAAGATATAACTCAACCAGCGATGGATGTAGGATGATGTATTCACAAAACACGAGTGCGTTGTTTTTTTTTGAAAAACGGAAAAACAACGCAAAGTGTTTTGTGAATACTTAATCCTACATCCATCTATATCATATGTGCTCCGTTTTAGAAGAATGGGTCATAAGTCGCAAAATATGGATTTTGAGATATCAACATATTTGAAAAGATAAAATCAAGACTATTCCAATGATAGTAAACAATATATTAATCTAATAAGTATCTTTATATTTCAAGTTTGATATTTTTGTTGGAGGAAAACAAACTTTGCACTGTTTCTTGGGGGCAATAACCAGTAAAGTAATTAAATGTACTCTATGAGATTAGCATAGAAATGCATGAAAATATTTAATACACTGTGTTGAATTTTGATACATGTGTTCATGCTATAGACAGTATTAAGCACCCCAAAAATAAAAACATTCACACAAAGACATCTTGTGAATAAAACACTTTAACAAATATCAATTTTGCGACTTATGACTCATTTTCCTGAAACACATCACATATCTAGTATCTATCATTTTTCTACTCTAATTTGGTTGAATTTGATAGATGTGTAGAACTGTAGTTTGTGCATTTTCTAATTATCTGACCCAGTAAATGGTAGTAAATTTAAGTTGTCCCTGAAATAAAAACTAATCCAATGACCTATGATCTTTTTCTTTTTGGACTCCACCAACAATGTTCTGTCCAAAATTTAAAATAAGATTCAACGGTTCCTTCTTTTTTGATTGAACAGTGGCATATACCTCTAAGCCCAAATGAGACATGGGCAACAGCAGGTGTGGTATATCTGATGGACGTACAATCAATAAAAGCCTCATCAATCTAGTAAACAAAGGCCAACATGTAGAGTGGGTAGACACAAGCACTTGGTGCTCTAATGTGTGCTGTATCAGTGAGGTAATGTGTGCACTAGACACACTCATTGAACCCAGTAATTATACAGGTTAACTGACGGAGGTGGTTGAAGGGGCATCAATATTGCACAGCCGAGTCAGTTTGTCAGAAAATTAACAATTCACCTACCCCAGTGCTCTCAAATAACCCACATTTAAGACGAAAATCAGGTTCAAAATACAGTTCAACATTCAATTCAAGGATTCTTTTATTATTGATGTTACATATGTGATCCGTTTATAGGAAAATGAGTCATAAGTCGCAAAATATGGTTTTTGAGATATCATCATATTTGAAAGGCTGAGATCAAGGCGATTCTATAGGTAGCAAACAATAGGACATTTAATAAGTATTTCCATATCTTAAGTTTGATATTTTTATTTTTGGAAAAAAATGTTTGCAATATGTTTGTATGGACACATACTAGTAAAATAGCTAAATATACACTATAGGATGAGCTTAGAAATGCATGGATATATTTAATACACTGTCTTGAATACATGTATTCATATGACCTCAAGGACTAGACACTCCAAAGATGAAAACGTTCCAACACAGAGATTCTATGAATAAATGACTTTGAAAAACACCAATTTTGCGACTTGTGACTCATTTTCCTGAAACACGTCACATATTACAGGTTATTCGACGTGTGAATAAACAGATGACTGTTTAACCAGGTCTTCCGACGAGTGCCTAAAATATACAAAGCCCTTTGTATGGAGTACATTTAGTTACTTTAACATAATCAGACAGATTTATTGAATGAATACAATTCATATAATACATCCATATATATCTAGTATTTATCATTTGTCACTCTAGTTTAGCAGAATTAGATGGATGTCTATAACTGTAGAATGTGCATTATCAGAAAATCTGACCCAGACAATTGTGCAATATTCTTAGCTACAGAAGCCAACTACTCTATAATAGGTAACCGATTAGGAAGGGATGTACAGCCATGGTGTTACCAGGTGGAGCTGTTCTGCACATCCCCTGTGCTTTTGTGAATGATTGGGTCATTTTCCCGTCCTATGTCTTCTAATATTATTATGGGATTAGCAAATACCTGTGCTACGCATGGGATTGTCTAGTGGGACATTGGGGCCCACATCCTCATCTCTCCTTATTCCCTCTCCCACTATCTTTCTCTTTCAAGTTGTTTCTATAACTTAGTATCTTCATACCACAAATGGAACCCTGTTTAGATGCTTTTTTTGGTCACTGTTCAGTGCTGTGCTGTTGTTGTGTTGCCTGTCCCTGTACCTGTCCCTGTCCCAATCGCTCTCCCGCTCCCTCTCCCGTTCCATCTTTCATTGTGAGGTAATTAGTGGGCGGCATCCTCCCGCTCGACTTCAAAAACCATCACAAGCAATAGTTCATGAATTGATTCAACTCTGATGATTGTCCTTTCGGTGGAAATATATCCTGTCCCATAATGAAGCAATGATGTGCCCATCCATGATGTCATGCTTTGGGTGACCCAGAAACTTGGTTTAGGGACACTGATTTGTTTTCAGGCAGTGCTGGGGGCCCTGGAAGGGGGTGCTCGATGTAAACCCATTTTTAACCCCTTTCCAACCCTAATTTGTTAATGAAACATGATGGAATGGTTCGGCCCCATATTTAGCAATGTGCATGTGAAATATAATGGAGATCTGGCCAGCGGTTTCAGAGAAGATAGGGGTTTAAGGCTCCAAACCTTTATTTTATTAATATATAGATGTGTGATTGGGAGGTTTGATGCCTCTTCAGTTGATACATGATCTATGCATGGGGTCAGTGTTGGTGCTCAGAGGAACCTCATGGCTTGAGCCAACTGGCTTCATCTTTCATACACCTGCACTGGTCTGACTGCGAACTGTATCTTTTGACTGCCCACTGTTTGTATGTTTCTCCCCTGACTGTTGTATGTTTCTCCCCTGACTGCCCTCTGTTTCTCCCCTGACTGCCCTCTGTTTCTCCCCTGACTGCCCTCTGTTTCTCCCCTGACTGTTCTCTGTTTCTCCCCAGACTGTCCTCTGTTTCTCCCCTGACTGTCCTCTGTTTCTCCCCTGACTGCCCTCTGTTTCTCCCCTGACTGTTCTCTGTTTCTCCCCAGACTGTTCTCTGTTTCTCCCCAGACTGTCCTCTGTTTCTCCCCTGACTGCCCTCTGTTTCTCCCCTGACTGCCCTCTGTTTCTCCACTGACTGCCCTCTGTTTCTTCCCTGACTGCCCACTGTTTATCTTTTGACTGCCCTCTATTTGTATGTTTCTCCCCTGACTGCCCTCTGTTTCTCCCCTGACTGCCCTCTGTTTCTCCCCTGACTGGCCTCTCTTTCCCTGCTGCCTGCTTGCTGTATATTCATTTGCTGACTGCCCTATCTTTCTCTCTTGAGTGCCGCCTATTTCTCCCCTGACTGTTGCATGTTTCTCCCCTGACTGACCTCTGTTTCTCCCCTGACTGCCCCCTGTTTCTCCTCTGACTGCCCTCTGTTTCTCCCCTGACTGCCCTGTGTTTCTCCCCTAACTGCCCTCTGTTTCTCCCCTAACTGCCCTCTGTTTCTCCCCTGACTGCCCCCTGTTTCTCCTCTGACTGCCCCCTGTTTCTCCCCTGACTGCCCTCTGTTTCTCCCCTGATTGTCCTCTGTTTCTCCCCTTACTGCCCCTCATGATATACTCATCTCACTGAAAGAGGGCTTAATGTGTAGAAGTTCGATCGATGTGCTAACCAAACACCAGCAAGTCCTTCACCGTACCAATATTTACTGTATGAACCACTTCATCGCTAAATCATATAATGTAGTGCCCACTCCGGCAGTCTGAGACTAGTCTAAAAATAGAACAGCTCTACGTCTCTGTGCTGTGAATACTCACCTCTAGTTAAGCTGGAAGGCAATGCTCAACCTTGAAGGAGAAATTTGTCTGTTTCTTTTGGTGTCATGTCCATGACATGGTTGAAAAGAGTCCTTTTATAAGGGTCTGATCTTCAGAAAATGTACAATAATTTACCTTCACCAACCTCACCCCATCACCCTATCTCATCTCATTATTTTCACTTCCAATTTTGAATTGAATGGATTACCAAGTGTATAATTTCTACACCTAAAATTAAAATGTTAAGAATGTAAACATGAAAATTCAGGACTCGGAGGAATAGCCCGAGCCGTGAAACTTGCCATGGCCTATGCCATCTCTAAACAGTCTGAATAAAATTCGTCAAAAAACAATCCTCTCAAATAACCCCCCTTTAAGACGGAAATGAGCTTCAAAATGCAATTTGATATAGCAAAATAAGATAAAAAGCAGATACTTTAAATCAATGTGATTCCAAATATAGTCAGATATACCCAGTATTTATCATTTTTCAGCCTAATTCAGCACAATTGAATAAATGTGTATTGTTACCAATTGTACATTTTTGATGATCTGACCCATAAATGAATAGCCTTTGCAATGCAACCATTAGTTCTGGAAATAGAAACGTCTGCTTAGGGATAGTAATTGCGGTTTGGGAAAAGAAAATCTGACATCCATTGTTATGTTCTCTCAAAGTGGACATCTCGGTGGAAAGGTCTCTATAGAAGACTTCACTCCCTCATTTCCTTGAATATTAAAGCACATGGAATTATGGGCGTTTCATGAATGATCCGTTTAAGGAAAATGAGTCACAAGTCGCAAAATTGATATTTTTCAAAGTGTTTCCTTCACAAGATTTCTTCATTGAAATTTTCTGATCTTTAGTGCAAATTTTGGGTCATTGTATTATAAATATCCTTGCGTTTTGAAGGCCTTTGTATTGAGTATATTTAGTTACTTTACTGGTAATAATCAATCCAGAAACATTGCAAACTTTTTTTTTCAAAAATCAAAATATCAAAATCAAATTATAAAATACATATATTGATAGAAGACTTCACTCCGTCATTTCCCCAAACTTGAATATTAAAGCACATGGAATTATGGGCGTTTCATATATGATCCGTTTAAGGAAAATGAGTCAAAATTGATATTTTTTAAAGTGTTTCATTCACAAGATTTCTTCATTGAAATCTTCTGATCTTTAGATGGTTTAGCACTTATCGTATGGAGTATATTTAGTGACTATTTAGTTAATCAATCCAGAAACATTGCATACTTTTTTTTCAAAAATGAAAATATCAAATTTAAAATATAGAAATACATATTAAGTGTCCTAGTGTGTCATCATTGTAATCATCTTGATCTTCTGTTTACAAATATGATGATATCTCAAAATCCATATTTTGCGACTTATGACCAATTTTCCTAAAAACAGATCACATATGTGTATATAAGCTTTATAAATCATGTTTTGTTTCTCATGGAGCATTGAACAATAATCTCATAAATGTGATGTGTTTCAAGAAAATGAGTCATAAGTCGCAAAATTGATATTTTTCAAAGTGTTTTTTTCCACAAGATCACATTATTGGAATGTTCTATTTTTTTTAGGGTTCATCACCTATAGCTATATATATATCGATGTATTGAATTTCAGGACAATCTATATAATATATCCTTTCGTTTTAAAGGTCCCCATATGGAGTTCATTTAGTTACTTTACTGTTGTTTGACCCCTAGAAATGTTGGAAACTTATTTTTTCAAAAACTAAAATATCAAACTTAAAATCTAGAAATAATTATAAGATTATTATACTGTATACTATCGTTGAAATCGGCTTGATCTCAACTTTTCAAATATAATGGTATCTCAAAATCTATTTTTTGCGACTTATGACTCATTTTTCTGAAACACATCACAAATAACCGTCTGTATTCTACGTCTCCATTAAACAAGAATTTATTTTCCCATCATGCTTTTGGTTTGTAAAGATGATCCATACAAGCTATTATTTTGGTAAACAGAGTCTTGCAGGTTTTGATAGAAGTGTTGCTTTAACTTTAGGTTTTGCTAAAAGTGTCTTTAGGACTTGTAGGCGTATATCCACCACAGAATACACTTTCATGAACATGTGCAGTGAGACATACAAATCCCATATTCTGCCAATTCTGATGTGAAAAATGAGTTGGATGTAAGAAATGGATTTTGTAAAGATGACATCAACCAGATATCCATGATGGTAAACATTAGGACTTGATATAGTATGTATGTATCTTTTGTACGTATCTTCACCTCTTTTGAGGCTCAACCACTATTAAATTCGTCAAATATATATCATAGGATGACCTCATAGACGCATCTAAATAAAAACAGCAGACATTTTGGGATTTTGTACATGCATTTCTACTTCTACAAAGACTAAACTCACACAAAAATCCTGAAAACAGTTTCGAATGACGTTTGAATAGTATCATTAAATAATTTCTGCAATCTTTAAGTGAGATATGACATTTGAAGACTTTCTATGCATTACCAGGAATGTGATTATTTGTCCCTACACTGTTGTACCACGGCAGTAAAACACGGTTAATGTCTGTAGATAAGTGCTCACGTCCCGTCTTCTCTCACTGCTACGTGCCAGATACTGTTTCTACTGCTGAACATAATCATTTTTAGTCTTTTTTAACTTCTTTTTATCTTTGGATGTTCTATTTGCAATTCTGAAAAGCAATTTTCACACTGACAGTAGAAATTGCCATATCAATTCAGAAGTTATTAGGAAGCAGGCGCCAAGACCTTGCTTATTATAGGGGTATATGTAATAACCCTTGGATTTGCTTGAGGAATAAAATAAAAACACAGACAAAGTCTTATATTAATACTCTAGCTTTTACAACCATGGAGAAGCATCTAGTGAAATACCATTACAACAATGATGAGGTATGTTAATAGCTGAAATTAGTGGTTGTGTTAGAGAGCGGGTGGGGGGGGGGGGCATTTTAAAGCTGAATTCTTTTGAAAGGAAATAATTTCTGTCTTATGTTCAAAATATCGTTTTCAAATTTAAAGAAAAGAGGTAACTTATACTTTAAATAATGGTTATTGGGACGCTAGCGAAATTAGGAGTTACGATATTTGTAATCAGAGATATAAGGTCACCGGGTAAATGCCAAGTTTAATTCACCAAATAATGACAAATTCACAAAGCTGAAATTAAATGCATCATATACCGTCTTTAGAATGAAGAATAAATAGCAAATGGGGGACGATGGTAACAGATTATAAGTTGGGTCTTTATAGGAAATGGTAGAAGTATACTATAAACTATGAAGGTTGTTATTCTATTTCAATAAAGGTATAACTATGAATTAGTAACGTGCCCCCTGAATGTTCCCGCGGCTGTTTGTTTAGCATAGCAACAACATAGCGACGAGCCAGTAGATCTCAGGCTCTCAGTGCGGGCAGTGGGGACTTGATTCGAATATTTTTTCAACTCTGGCTGTGAATCAACATAGCAATACACATCACAGATTGATAGTACTAGAAGACAATACCCTAAGACAAGGTGTATGGTACATAGATAAGGCAATACAAAATAGACTAGAACAACATGGAACATAAAAAATGTTTAAAAACAGTACACATGGATAACAACAACCTCTGCTGGTCAGCATGACAAGCTACCAAATACGGTGACCAGAGCCCTCTTACAATAATACACAGACTCAACCAGACCCGGTTGTCCATACGTTGACGGCTGTGCGGGCCCGGCTGTGGTTCAGCAAATACTGATCCAGAGCCGCACACCACAAATACATGTATTTATTTCACCCTTGATATGCTGAGCCCATAGAGATAACATAGGGTCTGGATATTGTTTAGCTGGTCAGTAACTGATTTGATATTGCTTGTGGGCAATACACCGCCGACCTAGTTTTTTTAACACTGTGCGCATGCATGCTTTGTGATCTTCCCCAGCTCCGGTCCTTATTCGGGGCTACGTTTTCGAAGCGAATCAACCTAAAGAACTAATTATTTTACAATTTATTTATCAAAATCGCTGTATATCATGTTAATTTAACATTAGTTTAGTGTGCGGGGTGAAATAAACACAGAACAACCCTTGGATTGTCAGCGTCGTGAATATTCACCGATGACGGTCGCGGGACTACCGTCCCTTGACCGTCATCGGTGAATATTCACTCCCACCTCGAATCCTGGGTAGTTCTATGTATATATTCACTTTCATGAAATATATTCTATAGGATGACCTTGGATAGGTAAGGATATACTTTAATACAATCATTCATACCACTCCCGCATTGAGAGTGGTATGAATGCATGTATTAAAGTATATCCTTACCTTTACTAGGTCATCCTATAGAGTATATGAGTGGTATGAATGTATCTATACAATATAATTAGATAGCGACCTTGTGAATTAAGCATATTTTGTTGCTGTCTTCAATTATCTGAATGTATTGCTGCTCTGCTTGTGGTGAATATTTGATAAAATGATATTGTTCAAAAGTAACAGCAGATTTGGCCAAGGCTTTGTATTTAAACATTACTATAAATAAGGGGCCTGCTGTATAAGCTAAGTAAGGGTGTTTTCAGCGGAAATTCCGGAGCCTGTTGTATAAGCTAAGGGAGGAATTGTCTGTGTAAATTCAGGGGCCTGTTGTACAAGCTAAAAAAGGAATTGTCGGTGTGAATTCAGGGACCTGTTGTGCAAGCTCTTCTAGAAATATAGTTATCCAACCCATGATAACCGTTGTGCTATTACTTAGACAACTGTAATGATCTAATAGAAGAAGACTAACAAACGTCTGATCTTCATGAGGAGAACGAAGCAACTGTTTAATGGTAATCTCAGATACAACTCAGGCGTATTCGCACCCTCTTCCATAGCTCAAAAACATGTTTTAAATTGCAAATGAACTCACTTTTTGTGAGAAAAATCTCTATGTCCAAGATCGAGCGGGTTGTCCGCCAGTGTAATGATCTAATAGAAGAAGACTAACAAACTTCTGATCTTCATGAGAAGAACGAAGCAACTGTTTGATGGTAATCTCAGATACAGGCTCCTCCAGGAGGTTACATGCATTTAATCATGAGTGGGCGGAGCCCTTACGTAATATCCATGGCATAGCATGTATAAGTAGACTTGCACAGTCCTAGCTAGTTAAGTATAATTAGCGATTTTAAGTAATGTGATAATAGGTGATAATTAATAATAATATAAATATAATGAGGTTACGCAATGTTACGTAATGTTACATAACACAACCCAGGTTTGGTATTCCTCTGAATTAAGGGAAATTAAAACTGAACAACGATCTCTGTTTCCATAGCTTTTCCCCCACAGTACTTCCACACAAGGTACAAGGTAAGCTGGGCTAATCAAGACAATGAAGGAAATGTATTCCGTAGTAGTCATAAATACAGTCTGTACATAAACAATGTGTGTACATGCACACAATCAACATACTCATTGTACTTGAATAAGGAGATATTAAATGCATCAACAATAGGCAATAATGCGCACATCCGGGTGTAGACAATTAGTTGATAGGTAACCTGTACATAGGGTAAAGCTTGACATTTCATTCACCATATGAATGGTACAGATCTGAAAGGTTGAGCGAGCGTTGCTACAACCTTGACTTTAAAGTCTGACCCAGTTATATAACAGTTAAACAACAACAAGTCAAACTAGACTTGTGTCAAACCTCATACCTACTACACATGGATTAATGTGACTTGAAGTGTTAATCCCCTCATAAAAGAGAACAATCCAGCAAAGAAATCTTGTGAATACATCACTTTAGAAAATATTAAATGAACAAACAAACTAAATATTTTTTTGTCCCGTACTGGGCATTTATTACTCCATAAACATGTGACATTGCTTGTTATGGCAGGTTTAGTCATTGCGATAAAGCAATCTCCCTAAAGGGTGCTTACATTTTAGCCTTTGTGAAAGGAGTACCTCATACAACTTAGAGGAGAAAAAAATAAAGGCCTCTTTCATTTTACTGAATACATTAAGATGCACCTTGTATGAAAGGAATAAAGAAGATGTTGTACAATTTTGTCTTTGTTATCTATATTATCTACCTACGCCTTTTGTTGTAACTTTGATCCTATACACAGTTGGACTTATTAATTATTGTATACCGTATGAGGGTTTGTCTAACATATTTGTGATGTGTTTCAGGAAAATGAGTCATATGTCGCAAAAAGATAGATTTTGAGTTTTTTTTTTATTTCAAAAGATGAGATCAAGCTGATTCCAATGATAGTAAATAGTCTAATTATCTAATAAGTATTTTTTGATTTTCAGTTCGATATTTTCCTTTAAAACGAAAGCATATATTACATAGATTGTCCTTCAATTTAATATAACAATTGAAATAGCTGTAAGTGATAAACCTCCTAAAAATTAAAACATTCCAATAATGTGATCCTGTGATCAAAAAAAACTTTGAAAAATATCAATTTTGCGACTTATGACTCATTTTGCTGGAACACATCACATACGTGTGAGCAGGGCTCCTACATCTATAAATCGTTATAAAACTTTTCCCAGCTGTAAAAGTCCTTCTTATGGGCGACGTTAATCATAGCAGTCCCTCAACAAACTAAATATTAATTTTATTTATTGCAGATAGAGTTTGGTGTGCAGGCGTTTTTTTCTGACACATGGCTTCTATTTGTACGACATATTTGAGTACAAATAAAGAATATATTGAATTGAATAGGGGAGTTGCATAGCCGCCATTTTGAATCATGATTCGCATGGAATTATGGGACTAATGGTACAGCCTAAAATCTATAGAAAACATGCCATGTTCAGCATGGACTATGTAGCGATGCTTTAATGTCAATATCCATGTGTTTTACATGTTTCCATGATACAAGTCCCCATCTTTCCCATCATGCATTTGATTAACATAGATCATTTACGGAAGCTAAGATATTGGTGAAAACCAACTTGCAAATTTTGATGAAAATGTGTCAAAATATTTGTATGTCAGATTTCATCAGAATCCATCCCAGGATGCATTGTACAGACATGCGCAGTTGCACATGCAACTCCCCTATTGAATTGATACATAATAAATATCAATGTTATTTATTGCAGATAGAGATTGGTGTTCAGGCCTTCATCTTCTGCCTTGCGCTGGTGGGTAATGCATGTGTGCTGTTGGCGCTGCGCTACCGTAAGAAGAAGACGAGCCGCATGCACCTCTTTATCATGCACCTTAGTATCGCAGACTTACTCGTCGCCTTCTGTAACGTACTGCCTCAACTAGCCTGGGACATCACTTACCAGTTCCAGGTGGGTTTTTTTTTTATCATATTTTTACTATTTTCTGACCTGATGAAGGGCAAACTTAGCCCGAAAGCTAGTGTAATAAAATATTGAAACCAACAACTAGATGTTTCATTTCCAACCCATAATAATACCACCATTAAGACAACCAGGATACTCAATAGATAAGCGATTATTTACCTACCTTGATAAAAAAACAATTATTTTTTTTCATTTTGATCTTATTTTAGGATTATTTTTGTTATATTTCATTATTGTTTCTTTATCTTTTCATCTTTTCATCATTTCGTTATTTATTTTTCATTTTTTATTATTCATACTTAAGCTACAACTGCTACCTGCAGGTGCCGCTGTGCTATCGGGGATGAGATGTATGTCAGAACTGCTCAGATTAAACTAAATGTACAACATCACATATATTGAACTCTGCATGAGTCAGCAGTCCTGGGGGCATTAGCCATACCTGGATCCACTTAGTAATAATTAGTCTCCTCACTGATCCTCACTGATCCTCTTCCCCGCATCTAGTTCCTAAGCGTAGTCTAGATATTATGACATTAACCTTTCCACCCCGACCGCCTGTGAGAAGCTCTACCAGGAAATTAGTCACAAGTTCCCAAAAATGGATTTTGAGATATCATTATATTTGAAAAGATGAGATCAAGCCGATTCCAATGGTACTAAACACTAACACATCTAATAAGTTGTGTTATGTTTTGAGTTTGATATTGTTATCTTTGTATGAAAAACTAGTTTGCAATATGGCAATATTTCCGGATGGACTAATGAATACAAATTTAAATCTAAAATTTAGAAAATTAATGTGTTCACAATACAAACAGCATTAAGCACCCACAAAATTAACACGTTCCCACAAAGACATCTTTTTCTCAACAACAGCTCCTTTTTTCATATGTGGTGTGTTCCAGGAAAATGAGTCACAAGTCGCAAAATTGATATTTTTCAAAGTGTTTTAGTTATAAGATACCGTTGTTGGAATGTCCTGATTTTTCGAAGGTTTAGCACTTATAGTCATCTGAATCTATGTACTAAATCTCAAGACATTGAATCAAATATATCTTTGCGTTTTGAAGGCCATCATATGGAGTGTATTTAGTTACTTTATTGGTTATTACCCACCCAGAAATATTGCAAACGTTTTTATTCTTTAATAAAAATATCAAACTTAAAATATAGGAATATTAATTAGATGTCCTAGTGTTTACGATCATTTGAATTGGCTTGGTCTCATCTTTTCAAATATGATGATATCTCAAAATCGAATTTTCGCGACTTATGACTTATTTTCCTAAAACGCATCATATATGATAAACATCTACCACAAAATACATAATCACATACCATGAATGAAACAAATAGCCCTTTGGGGAGAAACGCGGGTAAAAGGTATAATAATGTGTTGTCAAACAAAATACCCAAATTTTGAAATCTCTATCCTCCGATGTTTTAAACGAAGCACTGTCTTTGAACATATATAGGACGGATTTAGATATTCTAAGGAATTGGAGAAAATGCATTTCATTCAAATAGAACAAATGTTCGAGACTGAGAACTCATAATCATCAGTGATGTCTTTATTCAGCCATTTATTGTTTCTCACAGCTTTAATCAAAGTTGTCCAAAAGCTATGAGGGTCAGGTTTTCAGAAAATGTACAATTGTGTAAAGTATGGGGTCATTACTAGATCACTCATTAATTGTTAATTGGGTAATACGGATACATCTATATTGATTAGATGTGATTAGAAAATGGAAATATATTAAATATAGAGTCAGACTTGGGTTAATCCATACAACAATAACATATCCTGCTAAGAGTTGTATATGTCAGATGTTCAGAAAATGTACATAATATCTATATAATAGATCCTTTAGTTTTACAGGTCCTCATATGGACTACATTTAGTGACTTTACTGTTTATTGACCCCCAGAAATATTGGAAAACCAAAATATAAAACTTAAAATCTAGAAATACTTATAAGATTATTAGACTGTTTACTATTATTGGAATCGGCTTGATCTCATCTTTTCAAACCTAATGGTATCTCAAAATCTATTTTTTGCAACTTATGACTTATTTTCTTGAAACACATCACAATTTTATTCAGCGACGACGTTTTGCACAATTGAAATACACTAATTCTCAGTACGTGCTGAGTTAAATATGCATAGCAAAAAAGTTAGAAAATCTGTTGGAAGAACTGGTAATCAGAATTAACTTCTATAATCAGACATCGAATTACCTTTGTAAATCAAGATCTGCAAATAAAGAATCTATGAATTGAATTGAATTGAATTGAACAGATAACAGAGATTCTTGACCCTGCGAGTATTGTCATTTAGGCTAACTGAATTATTGCAGGAAAAGATTTTTTCCAGGACACAGAAACAGACATGTCTTAAGGGTATATATTATCCTTTTAACAATATACATCAGACACCGGGTCACCTGACTTACATTTATCGAGGTCGGAGGAGAGACAATGGATCCAGGTACCAGGGCACGGAGGTCACATGTGATGTGTTTCAGGAAAATGAGTCATAAGTCGCAAAGTTGATATTTTTCAAATCGTCTTTCTCACAAGATCACATTTATGGAATGTTCTGATTTTGGGGGAGTGGGTCACCCATGGTTATGTCAATCGGTGTATCAAATTTCAGGACAATCTAAATAATATATCCTTTGGTTTTAAAGGTCCTCATATCTACTACATTTAGTTACTTTACTGTTTATTGACACCCAGAAATTTTGAAAAAAAATAATTTAAAAACGAAAAAATCAAACTTAAAATCTAGAAATACTTCTTATTTATTATTGAAATATTCATGGGATTATAAGACTGTTTACTATCATTAGAATCGGCTTAATCTCATCTTTTCAAATATAATGGTATCTCAAAATCTATTTTTTGCGACTTATGACTCATTTTCCTAAAACACATCACACATGTCAGGCAGGATATGTCATGAAATTAATTATTTGAAAAGATGAGATCAAGCGGATTCTAATGATAGTAAACATGAAGTACATCTAAGAAGTATTTCTATATTTTGAATTTGATATTTTATTTTTTGAAAAACAACTTTGCAATATTTCTGGATGGACATTTCCAAGCAAAGTAGCTTAATATATGGTCTATACAATGACCTTTGATATACATGGATATATTTATTATACTTTCTTGAAAGTTGGTAAATGTATTGATGCTACAAGCAGTGTTGAGCACACGACAAATGAACACATTCCAAGAAAGGCATCCTGTGAATACCTCATTTTAGAAAATATAAATTTTGCAACTTATGACTAATCTTTCTATAACACATCACATATGTGATGTGTTTCAGGAAAATGAGTCACAAGTCGCAAAAATGATATTTTTCAAAGTGTTTTTTTCACAAAATCTCTTCATTGAAATGTTCTGATTTTTGGAGCGTATAGTACTTATAGTAATATGAATCTATGTTATAAATTCTATGACGTTGTATTAAATATATCCTTGCGTTTTGAAAGGTTTATTATGGAGTATATCAAGTTACTTTACTGGTAATTACCTATCCAGAAACATTGAAGACCTTTTTTTTTCAAAAATAAAAATATCAATCTTAAAATATAGAAATACATATTAGATATCCTAGTGTTTACTACCATTGGAATCAACTTGATCTCCTCTTTTCAAATATGGTGATATCTCAAACAAATTTTGCGACTTATGACTTATTTCCCAAAAACGCATCACATATGCTGACATAATTGCACATACACCAGTTAATATGGGATCATCAGCATGCGCAATATTATTGCCAGGTGAGCATCTCAACATTTAATAGGGGAGTTGCATAGCCGCCATTTTGAACCCTGATTCGCATGGAATTATGGAAGTAATGGTACAGTCTAAAATCTATAGAAAACATTCCATGTTCAGCATGGGGTATGTATAAATGTTCCAAGGTTAATATTCATGTATTATACATGTGTCCATGGCACAAGTCTCCATCTTTCCCATCATGCAATTGGTTTTCATAGATCATTTATACAAGCTGTGATATTGGTGAAAACATTCTTGCAATTTTCGTTAAAAATGTTGCCAAATATTTGTATGTCAGATTTCAACAGAACGTATCCCAGCATGCACTGCAGTGGACATGCGCAGTGAGACATGCAAATCCCCTTTTATGTTTCGCATGGAGTAACAACATTTTTTTTCAAACTTAAGAAGGAATATGGTTGGCTAAATATAAAAAGCAACAAAAAGAGGATCTTGTCTTAATAATAAATTATTTCAAATTTTAGGGACGACTGAAATTTACTACAATTTACTCTGGATGTCCATGTGGAGCATATTGCGTATTTCACTAGTGATTTACATGTGGTTGTCATGCCAACCAACCTGACCAATTCTGCTAATTATATTGCTTGAACTAACTTTCAGATGCGGGTGTCTTTTTGTACAAGTCTTTTTTAAAAATGAAAATATTTTCAATTGAATTGAATTGAATACTTCTTGGATCACCTAGAACTACTAGAACTAGAAAACCAATTTTTTTATGAAGATGTTCAACTCTCGACCCAATTATTGCTGAATATTGTCTATTTTTTAAGTATTCTCACTCATATAGATAACCTCGAAAATCATTGTTACCAATGGTACATTTTCCGTTGATTTATTGTCTGTGTGTTGCAGGGTCCAAATGCCTTATGCCGTTGATTTTGAATCTGAGTTTTGCCAGCGTTCAATCAAAAAAAATTATGGAATTTTCTTGCGATTTTTATTTCATCATTCATGTATTAATTAGCTTTAGACATAGACCTCTTTAGTCACTCAAACCTTATTCCAATACACGGTAATTGCCAGAGGAAATGGGTCAACTCATCAGATTTTTTTCAAATGTGTGATGTGTTTTAGAAAAATGAGTCATAAGTCGCAAAATTGATATTTTTCAAAGTGTTTTTTTCACAAGAATGTTTTGGAATGTTCTGATTTTTAGAGGGCTTATCACTTATAGCTATATCAATTACTGTATTAAATTTCAGGACAATCTATGGCATTTCGTTTTACAGGTCCTAATATGGAATACATTTTGTTACTTTACTGTTTATTGACACCCAGCAATATTGGAAACTTTTTTTTTCAAAAACGAAAATATGAAACATAAAATCTAGTCATACTTATTAAATTATTAGACTGTTTATTATCATTGGAATCGGCTTGATCTCATCTTTTAAAACATGATGGTATCTCAAAATCTATTTTTTGCGACTCATGACTCATTTTCCTGAAACAAATCACATAAGGTATATCGACCAGTTTGTCTTCCTCATGAGCAAAGATACTGTACATCTTTAAAGACAACTAAAAAACCTTTTATCTTATCTTATTTCACCCCTTATTGCCTGTGTGTTGTAGGGTCCAGATGCCTTATGCCGTATAGTGAAGTACCTGCAGGTGATGGTCATCTACCTGTCCACCTATGTACTAGTGATGACCGCTATTGACCGCTACAGGGCCATCTGTCACCCCCTGTCCAACTACTCGTGGTCCAGTCGCCGGGTGCACATCATGATTGGGGTGGCCTGGGTGATGTCCATGCTCCTCAGCCTGCCACAGCTCGTCATATTCCGCATGAAGAAAACACCCTCAGGTGGGTCACTATTTCATATATGGCTCAGATTTTCAGGAAATATACAATTCCCCTTCACCAATCCACTCAAATAATCCACATTTCAGACGAAAATAAAGTTCAGAATGCAGTTCAACCTAACCAAACAGATTGCCAGAATCAATGCAATGCCAAATATACTCGAATTTACCTAGTATTGGCCAAATTTTAGTTTAATTTAGCATAACATACTAAATGTGTACAGCTGCCAATTGTACATTTTCTGAAAATCTCAGCCATATTGTGATGTGTTTCAGAAAAATGAGTCGTAAGTCACAAAATTGATATTTTTCAAAGCGTTTTTTATGAGATCACATCATTGGAATGTTTTAATTTTTGGAGGGTTTATCACTCATACACACATCTATTGATGTATCAAATATCAGGACAAGCTATGTAATACATTCTTTCGTTTTAAAGGTCCTCATATGGACTACATTTAGTATATGTAAAGGAAAAGTGATGTGTGTCAGGAAAATGAGTCATAATTCGCAAAATTGATATTTTTCAAAGTTTTTTTTCCACATGATCACATCATTAGAATGTTCTAATTTTCAGAGGGTTTAGTACTTATAGCTATATCTACCGATGTATTAAATTGCAAGCAAATCTATGCGATTTATTTGTTTGTTTTAGAGGTTCTCATGTGGACTACATTTAGTTACTTTACTTTACTAAAACTTACTTATATGTATTTGGAGAACCCAACCACAGAAATCCTTTCCTTCAATTATCATTATTGTTGTTGAGACTTTTATTATGCCATTTGGCAATGTCGATGGGTCTAAACTCCCAACATAGGGAGGATTTCAAGCCCTATCGGACATTACAGATTTTTCAATGTAAGGGTAACAATGCACCTTTGCGTCGACGACACGCAGGTGGTCCTTACTAAAGGTGGTCTCAGACAACAAAGTATTTATATCAAGATATAGCGCGAAGAAGGACAAATACACACCATCACGAATAAGACCCAATATGTGATGTGTTTCAGGAAAATGAGTCATAAGTCACAAAAAATGGATTTTGAGATACCATTATATTTGAAAAGATGAGATCAAGCCGATTCCAATGATAGTAAACGGTCTAATAATCTAATAAGTATTTCTAGATTTTAAGTTTGATATTTTCGTTTTTGAAAAAAAAGTTTCCAATATTTCTGGGTGTCAATAAACAGTAAAGTAACTAAATGTAGTCCATATTATGACCTTTAAAACGAAAGGATGTATTAGATAGATTGTCCTGAAATTTGATACATCATTTGATATAGCTATAAGTGATAAACCCTCCAAAAATTAGAACATTTAAATAATGATATCTTGTGAAAAAAACTCTTTGAAAAATATCAATTTTGCGACTTATGACTAATTTTCCTGAAACACATCACATATGATCATATGAGGTAACAGTTGATGCAAGGGTCTATAACTCATTATATATATATAACACTTTTATTCAGTTTTACAGCTTACATATAAATTGCCAATTACATCATACACTGAATTGGAATACAATACTCTGCGGAGCAGGTCTACCGCACGATCCAATAAATGTATTAGTCTCGAATTGTTGAGATTTGGTGGTATGCTATGGACGGGTGGTGTAACGTGGTCGTCACGCACTGGTGAACACAAGCGGGAGCGTGCACTGAGTGTGTGTGGGGGTTTAGAGAATGAATTGTTATTGTTGTTTTTCAATTTGGTAGTGATGGTGAATCCCAACAATTCGAGACTAAAGCAATTAGAACCTTCAGTTGTAGTGGGGGTTTGTTGTCTGTTTGCCCGGGACCCCACCTCGGTTATCGCCTCGGTGGGGGTCCCTAAGCAAACAGACAACGAACCGCCACTACAACTAGAGGTTCTAATCGCCCAGCAGATTTACTCGTCTACTGGTGGTATTATAACATAAATATATATATAGAAAGATATGCTAACTTCAATAGCTACAAAGCTGAAATATCTTTGTTGAATAAGTGTGTTGAACAATTCATATCCAAATTAAAAACTACAACTCCCGCTACAACTGTCATTGCCCTCGGACCCCCATGCCATAGTGGGCTACTCGGGCCTGCAGTGGTCATACCTCCCGTCAACACTCATCTAACTTGGGACGTCTCCCGACTTAGCCTACATACCTTCCCCACCAAATATCTTTGTACCTACTGATATATGGTAGGCTCACACAAGCCATTCTTGCAATGCAATGTTACCGTCCCCTTCTCTGCACAATACTAGGCTTTATCAAAGCAACTTATCCGAGGAAGAAATGTTGCTTCTACCGCGTCCCAGTGCTTAGTGGTCAGTCTAACCCCTTTGACCCTGTGAGCTTCCAAGACACCCATGCGTTGCTATGGTAACCCCGGCCCTTGACTGGTACTTGGAAATAGGTTATTGGAGAGATGTCTGGAAACATAATGTTTATGGGCCTTATTTAGTGGTTCGAGCTATAGCATTGGGGTTTAGGTTCTTCAGAGGCTGGACAGGTTTGTATGTTACCATACTGGTGCTGGATATGTTGGAAGAACACGGTGATACTGTGGAAACGGGCACCCCAGCTGAAATCTATGCAAAATAATATTTTCATGTATTTTTAAAGGCATCTTAAGGAGTATAATTATCCAGCTACTGCACTAGTAATTGCCAACCCAGAAGAATCCCCAATTAAAATTTTCAAAACTAAAATTACAAACTAGAAATATAGAAACACTTGTAAGATAATTATAATGATATCTCAATATCCATGTTTTGCGTCTTGCGACTCATTCTCCTAACGTATAAATTGATCTTGATCAGTCTGGGTGTAATGTTGTGGTTATAATCATGTGGTTGTATATGATGTGTTTCAGGAAAATGAGTCATAAGTTGCAAAATTGATATTTTTCAAAGTGCTTTTCTTACAAGATTACATCATTGGAATGTTCTGATTTTTAAAGAGTTCATCACCTACAGCTATATCAATTGATGTAGCAAATTTCAGGACAATCAATGAAATATATTTATTCGTTTTACATGTCCTCATGTGGACTACATTTAGTTACTTTACTGTTATTGACCCCCAGAAATATTGGAAACTTTTTTTTTCAAAAACGAAAATATCAAACTTAAAATCTAGAAATATGTATAAGACTACTGGACTGTTTACTATCATTGGAATCAGCTTGATCTCATCTTTTCAGATATGATGATATCTCAAAATTCATTTATTGCGACTTATGACTCATTTTCCTGAAACACCGCACATATTATCTCTGGCTTAGTAACATCTGCTAAATTAGGCTGCAATTAGGCCAATAGTAGGTAAATTCGTGTATATTTGACATTGCATTCATTCTAGCAATCTCTTTGTTTAGGTTGAACGCTATTTTGTATGACCTTTATTTCTGTCAGAAAATTATGTTATTTCAGAGAATTGGTGAAGGCGAATTGTAATTTTTTTTGCGACTTCACCCTGTAATCAGTGTTTTCTATTTCAGGGTGTGACTGTTAGGCAGAAGCTGTATGGTGCACTATTCTTTTTTTTGACAAGTTTTATTCAAAATATCCTGCCGTCTTGGCACGTACAATGCTAAAACATGTTTCATTTTTAAATCATTTCTTCATGACATCTTTTGTGGTGCACTATTCTTGATGTAAACAGTGTCTTTGTTTTATTACGATCTCACAAGATCTCACAAGGTCTCACAGGATCTTTTCACGAGATCCTGAGGGATCTCTTCTCGCTTTCCGTATTTTCTTACAGATTTTGTTCCTGTTTTTTTTACTCTATCAAACATTTTTTCATTTTTTGTTATTATTCACTCATTCAAAAGAACATGCTGAGCTCCCGTGATTATTGTGAGTCTGTTGTATTCCAGGGTATGACTGTTGGGCAGAGTTCGGTTTCCAGATTTTCTTTCAGATTTTTTTCCAGGTTTTTTTTCCAGATTTATTTTCTTTATCAACATTTTTTATGTTTAAACAAAAGGTGACATTATGAGTTCCCGTAATTATTAATTAATGTAAAGTAATGAGTCTGTTCTATTTATGTTGGGCAGAAATAGGTTTCCAGATTTTCTTTCAGATCTGTTTCCAGTTTTTTTGCCAGATCTGTCTTCTGAATCAATTTTTTTTTCATTTGTTTCAATATTTATTTACTTATAACAAAGTCAACATTCTGAGCTCCCGTAATTATTAATTATTGTGTCATAATGAGTCTGTTGTATTCCAGGGTATGACTGTTGGGCAGAGTTTGGTGAGGAGTGGATAATGAAAGCCTACGTGACCTGCTTCATGCTCAGTGTCTACATCCTACCCTTCCTCATCCTCACTATACTCTACGGCAGGATCAGCTACGAGCTCTGGTGGAACCTGCGCGCTCGCCGCCACGGCCTGCTTGACCGCCGCTCCCTCAATGGTAAAATAGTCTACAAGTTCAACGGCACAGGCACAATATCAATCATCTCCCCTAATGATACACACACCCATGAACAGGACTGGTCGTGTTTTAGTGCTGCAGGTGCAGGTGCAGGTGCAGGTGCAGCACATGGTGGTGGTGCACCTAACAGAGACCTAGCCCAGGAGTGGGAGCCGTGTATAAATAGACCCCCGGTGGTGGGCCCCCTGTCAACAGGTGCCTGCAGCTGTGAGTGCCATAGGAGCAGCTCCAAGAGCAGCTCTTCCTATAAGAAGGGGATATTGTTACGCAGCCAGCACGCCTTCCACCGCATGTCCAGGTCCAAGATAAAAACCATCAAGTTAACGTTTGTGGTCATCCTGGCCTATATGCTGTGCTGGAGTCCATTCTTCATTGTACAGATGTGGTGGGCCTTTGATGAAACCGCTCCTGCCAACAGTGAGTAACTCTTACATGGGTCAGATCTTCAGAAAATGTACAATTCACCTTCCCCAACCCTCTCAAATAAGCCAGATCTAAGAGAAAGATAACGCTCAAAATGCAGTTTAACACAAAGAAAGCGAGAGTTTTGAACATCGCGATGTCAAAATTATTATAAAAAATGCATATCATTTATCATATGACAGTCTAATTTGGCAGAGATAACCAAATTTGTAGAGCCGAAAATTGTACAATTTCTGAAAATCATGTGTGGTGTTGTCACTGTCTTATTTCATGTGTGCATCTTCTGCATAGGCAAATGGCACCTTTTTGCAGATTTCGGTAGAAATTTCCTCAATATTTCCCCCTTTGTATTCAAATATGCGGCTTTGAAACTGAAGCTAGGTTTAAGCTCATATCTCCAATGTCATCCCATTGCCAAGTGAATTTCTGACACACTCGCGTACACTTCGCGGGCATTTTATAGATAAAAAAAATAGTTAAACAAAAATTCTACTCAAAATACATTGCCAAGATGTTAAAATACCGAAATACCCCTAAATGGGTCAGATTTTCAGAAAATGTAAAATCCAACTTCGCAAATCTTCTCAAATAACCCTAATTTCAGACGAATATAAAGTTCAAAATACAGTTCAACCTAACCAAACAGATTGCTAGAATCAATGCAATGCAAAATCTTCTCTAATTTACCAAGTATTGACCAAATTGAAGCCTAATGTAGCAAAATTCACTAAATGTGTAGAGCTGCCAATTGTACATTTTCTAAAAATCTGACTCAAAAATGTGTTCGTATCAATGTCAGTCTTTAAGTAAGACGGATAAGAGCGAAACATTTCAGTTACATAAGTTGAGCAATAAACAATGAAAAGATTGCCAAAGGCAAAGTACCATAGACCTATATTATTGCCTTGTCTTGCATCGCAGGGAAATAAAATAAGTAATAAAAAACGCTATTTCTGCTCGAAATACATTGCCAAGATATTGAAATTCGGAATGCTTTTCTACCCCCAGATATCTACTGTCATCAACACTTGCATTTATATCAGGCAGACATGAGGGGAATCTCTAGTCTACTGTTAGCATAATTTTCAGGAATCCCAAATGTTATGTAACATTACGTAACATTGTGTAACCTCATTATATTTATATTACTTATTAATTATCAACTATTATCTCATTACTTCAAATCGCTAACTATACTTAACTAGCTAGCACTGTGCAAGTCTACTTATACATGCTATGCCATGGGTATTACGTAAGGGCTACGCCCACCTATTAACATATCCAAACCCTGGAGGAGCGTGTACCGTTGCTCAGATATATTAAACAGTTGCCTGGATCTTCTCACGAAGACTACACGTCTCTCAGTGTTCATTCTTACATCTTAACACAAACAGCAGTCCAAGTCGTATTAATAGTGTGGGGCCATTGTTTGCAACGATTGTGACTAATTACCTCATTGTTTAAATCTAAGAGAATTAATTATCTACCAATGTAATAGATATTAAATTTTATTCTCATTTATATCGGTGGATAAATAAAGAAGATGGGAGGGAAAGTGTATCAAATGCTAATAATAGGATTGGATGTTATAAAATATAGTAGCAGGCACACAACAAGTGTAAATGTATGTGGGTCAGAAAAAGCACAATCGACAGTTCTACACATCTCTCAAATTCTGCTAAATTAGAGTGAAAAATGATACTGAGTATATCTGAGTGTAGTCTGTATTGTATTCATTCAATAAATCTGTGTAGTTATGTTGAACTGTATTTTGAACCTGATTTTCTTCTTAAAATATTAATTTGGTTTATATGAGAGGATTGGTGAAGGGGAATTGTACATTTTCTGAGAATCTGACCCTGGTATCATTGAGATTGGCAAAGCTACATGGGCCAGACTTTCAGAAAATGTACAATTCATCCTTTCCAATCCTCTCCAATAACCCACATTTTAGACGAAAATAAAGTTCAAAATACAGTTCAACATAACCAAACAGATTGCTAGAATCAATGCAATGCAGAATATACTCGAATTTACCTAGTATTGACCAAATTGCAGCCTAATTTAGCAGAATTTACTAAATGTGTAGAGCTGCCAATTGTACATTTTCTGAAAATCTCACCCACTGTAAGTGATGATGCTTACATTTACACCCCAAGTGTGGCCCATTTAGAGCAGCCATGAGTTGAAGTAGATGGTGAAGTGTGTATTGTATTTGTATTAAACATGTGTGATGTGTTTCAGGAAAATGAGTCATAAGTCGCAAAAATGATATTTTTCAAAGTGTTTTTTTCACCAGATCACTTTATTGGAATGTTCTAATTCTTGGAGAGTGTATCACTTATAGCCATATCAATTGATGTATCAAATATCAGGACAATCTATATAATATATCCTTTCCTTTAAAAGGTCCTCATATGGATTAATCTAGTTACTTTTATGTTTACGATCCCCCTCCCCCACACACACACGAAATATTGCAAATTTGTTTTCCAAAATAAAAATATCAAACTTAAAATCTAGAAATACTTATTGGAGTATTAGACTGTTTACTATCATTGGAACCGGCTTGATCTCATCTTTTCAAATATAATGCAATCTCAAAATCAATTTTTTGCGACTTATGACTCATTTTCCTGAAACACATCACATTTGTATTCAGGAATTATGAGTAGTACATTTGATTTCACTCAAGGCTACTGAAAGCTAATACACGTTAGAGAAAAGTTCAGTTCCAAATAATCAGTACACTGGTTAATGCCATTTAGTTTACACAAAAGATGTATCACATAATATTTGTGATCCGTTTTAGGAAAATGAGTCATAAGTGTAATGACCCCCGAAAAACTGTCTTCCTCAACCGGGAATTGAACCACGGATCTCCCGCTATGTGCGCGGACATGCTACCATTACACCACCGAGGTTGACTGATTCTCAAAGGCGACCACTGTAAGCAGATTCCACACTCTAGGCTACTACATAAGTCGCAAAAAATAGATTTTGAGATACAATTATATTTGAAAAGATGAGATCAAGTCGATTCCAATGATAGTAAAGAGTCTAATAATCTAATAAGTTTTTCTATATATAAGTTTGATATTTTTATTTTTGAAAAAGTTAAGTCTGCAATGTTTCTGGATGGCTAATTACCAGTAAAGTAACTATAAATATACTCAGTATAAAGGCCTTCAAAACGGAGGGATATAATTATTTAATACAATGTCCTGATAACTATGAGTGCTAAACCCTCTAAAAATCAGCACATCAGCACATTTCAATGAAGAGATTTTGTGAAAAAACACTTCGAAAAACATCAATTTTTCGAATTATGACTCATTTTCCTGAAACACATAACATTTGTATGCTGAAACGTGTGGTACATTAGGTTGTACCCAATGGGCGGGGCCTAATGGTGTGAAGAATAAACTCATTTGATTGGCTCCTGCCTTCCTGAACATGCCCAGGCCACCCCACTAATAACAGTGGGCCTAATTTTCCCAAAGATGGTGACAATAAAATTGATCAATAAAATGAAATTGGAAAAGGAAATTGGGGCTATCACCATGGAAAGACTGGTTTCCTAAAATCCCATTTCTATACTAGGTTCCAGACCAGCTGCTTGGTTGGTTCTATCATTATATCACAACTGCCATGTTTAAATGATGTTTGATTGATCAGATTGAATTGAATTGAATTGAATTGAAAAACATTTTATTGCATTCTTCCGTTGCCGATCAAAAGGGATCTCCTGCATATTAGAAGAACCTGGAAGTTCTGGGATAGTGCCAACCCAGTGTAAATAAAATCTTTAAAAAAAAATTGGGAGGTTTCAATTCCCCTTCTGACGTATTTAACAGTCTTCTGTGGTAGAGTAACAATGTCAACTCATGATTCTCTACAAAAGCGCAATAGCTCGGAAGAACAGAGAGATAGGGACAAGATAGGGAGAGGGAGTAAAGGCAGAGGTGAGAGAGAGATTGGGGAGGTGTTAGAAGAGAGCAGGGAGAGAAGAGAGGGGAGAAGAGAGGAGAGAAGGATAAGGAGAGGTGAGAGAGATGGTGGTGAGAGATATGATGAGGAGAGATTTCTTTATGAGAGAGGAGGGAGGAGGGAGGAGACGTTCGGACCCAACAACGCTAGGGCCCAGGGACCTCAGATGTTTGGGCTCAAAGTCTAGACGTTATTAGACGTTAGAGTACATAGAAATACAATAGGGGAGTTGCATGTCTCACTGCGCATGTCTACTGCAGTGCATGCTGGGATGGATTCTGATGAAATCTGACATACAAATATTTAGCAACATTTTTATCGAAAATTGCAAGAATGTTTTCACTAATATTATAGCTTTTATAAATGATCTATGAAAACCAAATGCATGATGGAAAAGATGGGGACTTGTGTCATGGAAACATGTATAACACATGGATATTGACATAAGAGCATAGATAAATATTCTATTCTGAACATGGCATGTTTTCTATAGACTTTTCACTGTACCATTAGTCCCATAATTCCATGCAAATCAAGATTAAAAATGGCGGCTATGCAACACCCCTATTATACAATTCATGGAGACTAATCCATGCTTGAACAAGGCCCTGGAACACATTATAATGCCTGGGTCTGTGATAGCCTCCCAGGCGCCTATAAGGGGTATTAAATGACAATTGATGACAATCTTGACAATTGAAACGTATCACGAATGTGAAATTTTGTCGATAAAAGTTTTCAAAAAAAATGTCAGATTTTCTGAAAATCCACAATCTACAGATCTGCACATTTCTCAAATTCTGGAAAATTAGAGTGAAAAATGATGAATACTAAGTATATCTGAGTGTATTTTGTATTGTATTCATTTAATAGATCTGTCTTGTTATGTTGAACTGTATTTTAAGCCTGATTTTTGTTTCAATTTGGGTTATTTGAGAGGATTGGTGAAGGTCAATTGTACATTTTCTGAAAAATTGACCGAAATATGCCTAGGGCTTAATTCCCTATGTAAGCCTCCTGCCTTAATATTCCTTGTTCATGAACGACATCATTATTTATATAATTCGCTATATCGAAACATTGTATTTGTTAATACTAAAAGACATCTAATATGTAAAACATGATTTATCATAGTAGTAGCTTTGTGACACTTCTGTCTCTATAAATATTTTTCTTTTTTTTAATATATATTATGGGCCAGAAATTGTGTACATGTAATGTATTGCGTCTTATAGTCAAGATGTTGGATGAACAGTAATTAATAATATGTTAATGAGTTTTCTCGAAGTGGCACTGCTGAACAAAGTCATGGATAGTTGTGTAACTGTCTTCTAATACGTGGCAACAAACACATTAGGGGTCAGATTTTTAGAAAATGTACGATTAACAGCTCTACAACTTTAACTAATTCAGCTAAATTAGGCTGCAATTTGGCCAATACTAGGTAAGTTTGAGTGTATTTATTTTTTCAAAAAATTTTAGAAAATGTACAATTCAACATTGTACGTCAATCTTCTCAAATAACCCAAATTTCCGACAAAAATAAAGTTCAAAATACAGCTCAACCTAACCAAACAGATTGCTAGAATCAATGCAATGCTAAATAACTCGAATTTACCAAGTATTGACCAAATTTCAGCCTAATTTAGCAGAATTTTATGAATGTGTAGTGCTACCAATTGTACATTTTTTGAAAATTGACCCATTAATCAGTGTTTAATGTCAATATCCATATGTCATCCATGATTCAATTTCACAAGCCTCCATCGTTCCCATCATGCATTTATTTTCATAGAACATTTATAAAAGCTGTGATACTTGTGAAAACATTCTTGCAATGTTTTATAAAAAAATGTTCCCAAATATTTGTATGTCAGATTTTTATCCAAATCAATCCCATGATGCACTGTACCAGACATGCGCAGTGACACATGCAAGTCCCCAATTCATCCCGTTTGATATTAACAAAAACACACTGAATAAATGTGATCCATTTTAGGAAAATGATTCATAAGTCGTGAAATATGGATTTTGAGATTTCGCCATATTTGTAAATAGGAGATCAAGGGGATTCCAATGATAGTAAACAGTCGGTTACCCATAAGTATTTCTATATTTTTTATATTTTTATTTTGAAAAAATAATTGCAATATTCCTGGGAGGCAATAACCAGTAAAATAACTTAAATATGTTCCATATAAAGACCTATAAAATGAAATGATATATTACCGGTATTGTCTTGACATTTGATACATAGATCGATATATATATATAAGTAATAAACCCCCCAAAATCAGAACATTCCAATAAAGTGATCTTGTAATATGAACACTTTGAAAAATATCCCTTTTGCGACTTGTGACTCATTTCCTTGAAACACATTACAAATAAAAAAGAATGAATGTGCCTGGTAATACCAGTCTGAGGTGGCCTCACTGATGCCCAATTAACCCTGATACGTCAGCACCAGCTGAGGGAGGCTCCCGCAGGGGAGACACACAGATAACTTTTTATAAAAAAGAAAGGAGAACATAGTTAATGGTTTTTTTTTAAATTCCTTTTTTTACCAGGACTACTTCACCTAACATTGGTCTTCCCATAGGAGACTGGCGGGTGGAGGTAACAATGTCTTATATGGGTCAGATTTTCAGAAAATGTACAATTGGCAGCTGTACACATTTAGTAAATCCTGCTAAATTAGGCTGCAATTTGGTCAATACTCGGTAAATGTGAGTATATTTGGCATTGCATTGATTCTGGCAATCTGTTTGGTTAGGTTGAACTGCATTCTGAACTTTATTTTCGTCTGAAATTTGGGTTATTTGAGGGAATTGGTGAAGGTGAATTGTACATTTTCTGAAAATCTGACCCATTATATGGGTCAGATTTTCAGAACAGATGCTATTGGCATGTTACTTCCTGCCGCTACTTCTACCGATACTCACAAATGTGATCCGCTTTAGGAAATTAAGTCATCATTTTGTATACATAAAAATGCGACGTACTTCACAAAAAGGTTAAGAAATATGGTTATGTAATTGAGATAGGCATGCTTGCAGAAGATCACTATAAACACAATGTTCTAACCCAGCAAGGTGAATTTACTATTAATTATAGGAGTTAGGCAATGCTGATGCATGGCGAGATCGCCTGAGAGGGAGTGAGTGAGATTATATATATTGATGTCAGGGCTCAGTGGGAGCGCACTAGAGTATGTACATATGGGTCAGATTTTCTGAAAATGTACAATTGACAGCTGTACACATTCAGGAAATTCTGCTAAATTAGGCTGAAAAATGAAGAATACCAGGTATATCTGAGTATATTTGGTATCGCATTGATTTAAAGTATCAGTTTGTTATTTTAAACTGCATTTTGAAGCTCATTTCTGTCTTAAATCGGGGTTATTTGAGAGGATTGGTAAAGGTAACTCGTACATTTTCAGGAAATCTGACCCTCATACTAATGATGTGATAGTTCTTAAAGGTAACTGCCACCGACATCAGCACAGCTGCAGGCAGTAGTTCGTGGAACTAATACATGCACAAATAGGAGTAATAATATTTTTCTTCTTGAGAAGTCTTGAGAAAGATACGTCATCGGTTTTAGGAAAATTAGTCATGAGTCGCAAAAAATGGATTGTGAGATATCATTATACTTGAAAAGAGGAGATCAGGCTGATTCCAATAATAGTAAATATGAAGGACATTTAAGAAGTATTTCTATATTTTATCACATTATCAGTAAAGTAACTAAATATACTCCATACAAAGGCCTTCAAAACGCAAGGACATATTTAAAAGTATGTCCCGAAATTTGTTACATGGATTCATATGACTGTGAGTGCTAAATCAGAAGATTTCAATGAAGAGATCTTGTGAACAAATGATTTTGTAGATTATGAATTTTGCGACCTGTGACTCATTTTCCTGACAAACGTTCATATGTGCGTACAGTACATCAGTATTTCTGAGAACAGCATGATTGATGTAATTCATATAGGAAAATACGTCACAAGTCGCAGAAAATGGAGTTTGAGATGCTATCATATCTGACTAGCTGAGAGTGAGCCTATTCTAGTGGTAGTAAACAGTAGGGCATCCAATAAGTAGTGTTTCTATATTGCCATTGTCACATATGTGATGTGTTTCAGGAAAATAAGTCACAAGTCGCAAAAAAAAGATTTTGAGATTGCATTATATTTGAAAAGATGAGAACAAGCTGATTCCAATGATAGTAAACAGTCTAATAATCTAATTAATCTAAAGTATTTCTAGACCCTAAGTGTGATATTTTTATTTTGGAAACCAAGTTTGCAATATTTCTGGGGGGTAGGAAACAGTTAAGTAACTAAATATAGTTCATTTAATGACTATTAAAACAAAAGGATATATTGTATACATTGTCCTGGAATTTTATACATCAATCGATATATATATAAGTGATGCGCTCTCCAAAAATCAGAATATTTCAATAATGTGATCTAGTTAAATAAACACTTTGAAAAATATCATTTTTGCGACTTAGGACTCATTTACCTGAAACGTACCATAAGTGACGTCACCAGTGAGTTCCTGCCTCGGGCAGCCTGTTAACAAGGTCAGGTCAAAAGGTCAGAGGTCATCCTGCAGGTGAGATAGATGAGTAGCCGGGAAATTAATTTCCGGTTCCGGATGAAATGCGTGGAATCAAGTCTGGCTGGTTGTGTGAACTTTATTTTCGTCTGAAACTTGGGTTATTTAACCCATTCAGGACAGCACTGCCAACGTTGCGTTTTTGCTTGACGACCAAGCGCGGGAAAAGAACATTCATGTGATGACGTCTGTCTGAAATATACACGTCACATGAGGACGACGTTCCACCGCATCCACTTTTCTCCGGATGACGCACATTCTAATAACGTCATGTAGCTTAAGGACGGCCTGTTACGTCTCCACCATTGAATAACGTTGTTATTATGATGCTTTTTGGCAATACGCGTCCTTTCCCACGGAGTGCTTTATCGCATTGCGCGTCCTGTGCGTGGGAGTGCTTTTGCGCATTACGTGTCCTACGCATGGGAGTGCTTTAAGGCAATACGCGGCCAAATGCATGGGAGTGCGTTAAGGCAATACGCTGCCACACGCGTGGGAATACTTTAAAGCAATACGCGGCCTGAATGGGTTAAGAAGATTGGCGAAGTTAAATTGTACATTTTTTGAAAATCTGACTCTATTACTGTACTGTCAAAACATTTCTATGAAGGGAAGGTAAAACGAGCGACAGAGTATTCGGTTACTGTAGCTTTATTCCCCTGTCAGTACTTCTAACACACGATACGCAACGTGACTGGTGCTTAGTGGGTCAGATTCTAAAAAAATGTACAATTCAACCTCGCCAATCCTCTCAAATAACCCAAGTGTCAGATGAAAATAAAGTTCAAAATACAGTTCAACCTAACCAAACAGATTGCTAGAATCAATGCAATGCCGAATATACTCAGATTTACCTAGTATTGGCAACATTGCTTACAACAGTATTTAGCCGGATTTACTAAATGTGTACAGCTGCCAATTGTACATTTTATGACAATCTGACCCAGATATTCTTGGCATGCATTTATAGGACTGAAGACTAAAGACTAAAGACTGAAGACTGAACAAATACCACTGCAAAATTCAAAAACCGTACTACCAATAGATTTTGTGGGAAAGAACATTAAAACTATTTAAGGTTTATTTGTCAGATGCAGATTATATATATGGGTCAGATTTACAAAAAATGTACAATTCACCTTCACTAATCTTCTCTAATAATCCACATTTAAGACAGAAATGAGCTTCAAAATGTAGTTTAACATAACAGAACTGATACTTTAACTCAATACGATCCTAAATATACTCAGATATACCCAGTATTCTTCATTTTCAAGCGAAATTTAGCAGAATTTCATGAATTTCTGGAGCTGCGAATTGTACATTTTCTGAAAATCTGACCCATATGCATGTGCAAACAAGTCAGAAGTCGCGAAAACTGCTATTTTTTCAAAATATCGATTCAGAAGAACCCTTTCTTACAATGTCTTTTGTACATTTTGAGGTTTAAGTGCTGATCTTACCATAAATAAATGGATCAGATTTTCTGAAAATGTAGAACTGTTAGCTTTACATATTTGGTAACCTCTGCTAAGTTAAACTGTTATATAATAACATGCTATGTATATCTGAGTATATTTTGGCATCGTTATGATTAAAACTATCTCTTCCTTCGTGTTAAACTGCATGTTTAGCGTATTTTTTCGTAGATTTGGCTAATTGGAGATGTTGGGGAATGTCAAGAATGTGCTAGATGTATAAATGAGTGGCATGAGTGGCAAAAGTGTGGCATTATGATAGTAATATATGCCTGAGTATATGCACGACACATTTGCTACATATGGGTCAGATTTTGTAAAAAAAAAATAAAGAACCTTCCCCGCCATAACAACAATAGGGGAGTTGCATGTGCCGCTGCTCATGCCTGTTACAATGCATCATAAAGTTCAAAATACAGTTCAACCTAACCAAATGTACAATTGGCAGCTGTACACATTTAGTGAATCCGGCGAAATAAAACAATTTGGCAACTTATTTATCAAAATTGAAAGAAATGATCTATATTGACCAAATGCCTGACCGGAAAGATGGAGACTTATATTACGGAAACATGTATAACACATGGATATTGACATTTGAGCATTGATAAATAGTCAATGCTGAACATGGCATGTTTTCCATAGATGTTAGACTGTACCATTGTAGTCCCATAATTCAATGTGAATCTAGATTTGAAATGGCCGCTATGCGAATCCCCTATTTGAAACTAAAATATAAAGCATAATGCATCAATAAAACAATAATACTGACCACAATACATCTGTTACATGAAGTTATAGGGACCATGTTGTGGATCTGAGTGTACCATCATTGCTAGACACCAGGGGTTATGCAAATCCCCTATTATCGTCCAAAATAGTGGCTATGCAACTCCCCTATTGCTTGTAGAAGTTATACACGCAGTTCCATGTTTTCTATGGACTTTACACAGTACCATTAGTCCCATGATTCAATGCGAATCAAGATTTAAAATCCTATGCAAATCCCCTATTAACGCCCATAACCACTGGCTTACATGTGAGCCATTACCTCACCATTATAACTATAGGGGACTTGCATAATTGTCATTTTAAATCTTAATTTGCATGGAATTATGGGAGTAATGGTACAGTCTAAAATCTATAGAAAACATACCATCTTTAGCATGGAACATTTATAATATCAATATCCATATGTTATACATGTTTACATTACATAAGTCCCCACCTTTCCCATCATGCATTTGGTTTTCATAGTCCATTTATACAATTTGTGATATTGCTGAAAACATTTGTGCAATTTTCGATAAAAATGTTGCCAAATATTTGTATGTCAAATTTGATCAGAATCCACTGCAGTAGACATGCGCAGTGAGACATGCAAATCCCCTATTGTACATCCCAGCATGCACTGCAGTAGACATGCGCAGTGAGACATGCAAATGCCCTATTACATCTACCATTACCCTGGGAAATCGATGTGTTTCAGGAAAATGAGTCATAAGTCGCAAAAAAAAGATTTTGAGATACCATTATATTTCAAAAGATGAGATCAAGCTGATTAAAAAAAAAGTTTCTACTATTTCTCGTGGTCAATAAACAGTAAAGTAACTAAATGTAGTCCATATGAGGACCTGTCAAACTAAAGGATATATTACATAGAATGTCCTGAAATTTAATATAACTATTGATATAGCGGTAAGTGATACACCTTCTAAAAATTAAAACATTCCAATAGTGTGATCCTGTGAAAAAACACTTTGAAAAATATCAATTTTGCGACTTATGACTCATTTTCCTGGAACACATCACAAATGTGTGAGCCATTACCTCGCCATTATAACAATTACATCTACCATTACCCTGGGAAATGAGGCCATCAGCCTCACTTTCATCTCTACCTGATTAACTCTGTTATTGATCACCAGGAGGAGGCAGTGTGTAACACGACATGTGGGGGCACCTAGCGGAAGGACGTACAACTAAGGAGGGCATGTCTTGCCCTGTAATCTTCATATACTCTCAAGTAGAATGGGCTCAATAGATTTATGTTAAGGGCTCTTCATTTTTAACCAGCAGGGAGGAGGGGGTCTTCAGGGGGGTGTTTTCAGGGGGGTCTTCAGGGGGGTAACATCGAGACGTTGGGTCTAATCGCACAACGACCCAAAGTGCGATTAGACCTAGATCTAGATCATTTACAAACCAAACAGTGTGTTATTAGGTATTTGGGTCAGATTTTCAGAAAATGTACAATTGGCAGATGTACACATTTAGCCATTTCTACTATATTCTGCTAAAAAAAGATAAATTTGGGGTATATCTGAGTATATTTGATATCGCATTGACTTAAAGTATCAGTTCTGTTATGTTAAACGGCATTTTGAAGCTCATTTCTGTCTTAAATGTAGGTTATTTGATAGGATTGGTGAAGGCGAATTGTACATTTTCTGAAAATCTGACCCATTTATTACAACTCAACAAGAACTTGATTTTTATAATATTTTACCTTACTTTCCATCAGTCTTGTGGATATTCGGCTCAAATAGTACATATGGGCTATTTGACTTTTCAAATAGCACCCCTGAATAGCACCCGTGAAATCCAGTATATATATAATAAAGACTCTGAAAGGGAGGGCCATTTTATTTTCACAGACTCAGAACTACAATTATGTACAGGGGGGGGGGGCGGTGATTTTTGCACAAATTGTAATAGGGGGGGTAATACATTTTGCACAATACCATGAAGGGGGTCATCTAGTTTTACATAATCATTTTTGGCAAGTTCTGCACCAACCCATGTACTTTAATCGGCCAAAATTCTAAAAAACTACTGTTCTTGCTTTTTCTTTCTTCAAAAGTGTTTCTCAATACATCTTGTATCTCATAAGTCTGAATAATTATGCTACATCGATGTGAATAGTTGAAAAGTTGCCCCATGACAAATATATATCTGAGTTAATTTAAATTGAACTTCTAGTTAGTAGTTATATTGCACAAATTGTATTTGTATCAGTAATATTACGTACAGTGAAATGTATCACCTCGTGAACAAAAGACATTTTGCACCAAATCCCGTGGGGATGTGGGGGGTAAGAAATTGTGTAAAAAAATGTTGTGGGAAGGGGGTAAGCCATTTTGCAGAAACTGTTGAGGAGGGGGGCAAGAAATTCTGTGCAAAACATCGTGGGGAGGGGCGGGGGTAAGACATTGTGCACAAACATTCAAGGGGAAGTGGGGTAAGAAATTAGACTGTTTTAGCAACCCTACCTATCCCGCGACGCTAACCTAACCCTATCTTTTGTGCGTAATACGTCATCACGTCATGTGCAGCTGCTTAGGTAATGAGCTATATGCGTAGGTCGGGACCCTATCAGAGCACGTTTCTACGTCGGCAACCTACGCATCGTTCTCAGCAACATTTTATATAACTTTATAGCACGCCCCCTGCGGATAATCAATTAAACCCTCATCAATGACCTGTTTTGATATCGGGTAGAGCATGCGGTTCGTCAAAGGGTTTTATAACCTGCACTGTGGAGATTCTGTGGAGCACGTTTGAGGGCAAAATGGAGCATTATATAGGAAATATAGAAATTTATACTAGGTAATATTCATACATGCTGTGCTCTTCTAGGATTATATTCCCCATGTACCAAGAAATATTTTGGTAGTCGATTTTTTCCCCTATCATAATTAGAACCCAAGATATAGGTAAAGAATTTACCAGACAAAAAGACTGCAATTTCGGATTATGTATGGAATAATCACATAGAATAGAATAGAATAGAAATATCTTTTATTCATCCCTGAGATCTTACATTAATTTTCGATGAACAGGTCTACAGGTTTCTAGGTACCTTATAGGATTTACACCTAGGTCTTCCTACCGTTCCCTTTATCTATACATGAAACCTAATAACTATTATACAGTTTGCTTGGGTAAAATCATTTATATAGATTTTTTAAAACCCATATCTAATTGTTAATAAGTGAATCCAGTACAGGACTAATTTCAGGCGGGCAAGTGTTGCTCTCAGCCTAGTGTACATGGGGAAATACAAATACAATAAAACAAAAGTAGAGGAAATAAAGTGAGATACGTATGTTTCAACCAAAGTATCAGTACGGTGAAATAACAGTGTCACATAATATATATACTATACAATATATAATATAATCTCTGTGCACCTCTTATCTAAAAAAAATCCAAATCAAAGATAGCTAGTAGTTGAGTCTTTTTGTAGAGAAGACAACGACAACCTGTAGAACAGAATCACGTACTCAAATGCCAATAATTAGGACGGATTAGGAAATATATAAATCTTGAAAAGAAAAGGGGCTTTCAGTTAAACTTGTGTTCCAAAGAAATTAAACAATAACTTGAGTTCTTATCATGGTAGGAAGATGATTTGACTACCAAAATCATGCTTGCAACATAGGAAATATACCTATTGAAGGGAGCAGTGTGTATGAATAATAGTTATTATCTCCAGTTTGCTCAGATCTCAATTAGGCCAGGATGTACTGGAGAGGGGTGGGCATTGGCGGTGACTATCAGGTTCACAAAGCCCTCCTGCACCACAGGTGGCCCCCCATCCTCTTTGGGGCAGGAATCAGCAGGGTGTAAGCCATAAAACTAGTAGTTGGATGAAGCTGAAAGGGTGCGAGAGATTTGAGACAATGAACTGATTGTTGGTCATTTGATGATGGTCTAATTGATCCGCAGGGGTTGTGCTATAAAGTACTTGGAAGACTATAGTCTCTAATGACGGGTCCACCAGGGTTATAAATGGTGCAACTCGCTATCGCTCGTGCACCATTTACCCTGGTGCACCCGTCAGTAGAGACTGCCTTCTTCCAAGTACTAATTGGTGAACTAAAGTAATCTGGATGCATGCGTAAATAAGTATTTTTTGCCTTCATAGGGAAATGGAGGCCAAAAGCCTGTTTATTCAGCCCCAAATACATGATTGTCATGGGCAATACCACACTCGCTATGAGAACGTCAGGCCGACGGGACTGGCTGATGGGACGTCCTGGGGTTGAGGCCCGATCCTACACATCAAAATTATTGCTATCAATTATCACAATGTGAAAAGGGTAAACATATGCATCATCTTTGTTTAAAAAAACGTTTCAACATATATGTTTTTGTGGTTGAAGGCAGAGGAATGATGCGTTCATTGTACGTGCGCTAGCGCTAAAACTCTTTTGGTTGTGGGCAGCGTTAAGTTACAACGCATCCCTAACACATAGGGATAGGTTAGCGTCAGGGCGATAGGTGTGGAGCGCTAAAACAGCCTATTGTGCACAAACTCTCGCGGGGACGTGGGGATAAGACATTTTGCTCAAGACTTTAGTTAGAGTCATCCAATAATTGTCCCCTCCCCCAGTGGTGAACTATGAACAGTCCCTTAGGGAAGGGGATCTAGGGGTCAATATTCTCATCTTACAGAAAGCCATATCAGATATAATAGTGATCCCCCACTCTCTATAGGCAAGTAGCAGCCACTGTGCCTGACCAATAGACGGAGCAATTATCGACAAATGACCAGCGACTAGAAAAGCATATAGAACATCTATTCGCAACGGACTTGTGATGTGTTCTAGGAAAACGAGTCACATGTCTGCCAAAAAAGTTATTTTATTTTTATTATACAACCTCTATTCAAAGAACACATACATTGATATAAATCAAGAAGAGGACAACTGATATTTTTTAAAGTGTTAATTTCACAAGATCACTGAATTGGAATGTTCTGATCTTTGGGAGGTTTATCACTCATAGTAATATCGATCGATGTAGTCTTGCAATAGGGAATGTGCATGTGCCACTGCGCCTGTAAAGGTCTTCATATGGAATATATTTAAGTTACTTTACTGATTATTGCCCCCCAGGAATATTGCAAACTTTTCTTTTCAAAATAAAAATATCAAACTTAAAATATAGAATTACTTAGTAGCTAACATTGGAATCGGCTTGATCTACTGTTTTTATGACTTGTGACTCATCTTTCTGTGACACATCACATTCAGCCTATATACTCAGCTAAGACCAATAGACAGGGCAATAACCTCCGCAGCGTGGGGTAGAAGTGACTGAATGAATAGCATGGTTGTTGTGCGGATTCATAATACTGCATGTCTGTTTTGCTCACCAAGCAGTTAATGGGTCAGATTTTCAGAAAATGTACAATTGGCAGCTGTGCGCGTATAGTCAATCCTGCTAAATTAGGCTGCAATTTGATCACTACTAGAAAAATCCGAGTATATTTGGCATTGCATTGACTGAAGCAATCTGTTTGGTTAAGTTGACCTGTATTTTGAACTTTATTCTTGTCTGAAATTTGGGTTATTTGAGATAAATGGTGTACATTTTCTGGCGACTATTATTACATTAATTGATTACATTGATCACATTAATTTCTCAGCCTAATTTAGCAACATGTGTAAAGCCGCTGATTGTACAATTGCCGAAAATCTTACCCATCACCAGACTCAACTGATGGTCCTATGAATAAAGGGTTGTTTGTCCTCTACAATTGGAAAAGTTGTCCTGTTCTTCTAAAGTATGATTCAAAATAATAAAATTTCATTGTTTTTATGAAGAAAGCGACAAAACAATGACAGATTATGTTTAAGGCTATATTTCAACAAATGCATAAAATGTGTAGTTCGAGGGTCTAGATGAGTAGCATATGCATTAAAGGGTATTCCAACGCCTTTTGCACAATTCCCCTGCAGCCCTGACATCAAAACATGCAGTGCAATGCATTACAAGACCTCTTGTACAATTCCCCTGTATCCCTGACATCTAAACATGCAGTGCAATGCATTACAAGACCTCTTGTACAATTCCCCTGTATCCCTGACATCTAAACATGCAGTGCAATGCATTACAAGACCTCTTGTACAATTCCCCTGTATCCCTGACATCAAAACATGCAGTGCAATGCATTACAAGACCTCTTGTACAATTCCCCTGCAGCCCTGACATCTAAACATGCAGTGCAATGCATTACAAGACCTCTTGTACAATTCCCTTGTATCCCTGACATCAAAACATGCAGTGCAATGCATTACAAGACTTCTTGCACAATTCCCTTGTATCCCTGACATCAAAACATGCAGTGCAATGCATTACAAGACCTCTTGTACAATTCCCCTGCAGCCCTGACATCAAAACATGCAGTGAAAGGCATTACAAAACCTCTTGTACATTTCCCCTGCAGCCCTGATATCAAAACATGCAGTGCAATGCATTACAAGACCTCTTGTACAATTCCCCTGTATCCCTGACATCAAAACATGCAGTGAAAGGCATTACAAAACCTCTTGTACAATTCCCCTGCAGCCCTGACATCAAAACATGCAGTGCAATGCATTAAAAGACCTCTTGTACAATTCCCCTGCAACCCTGACATAAAAACATGCAGTGCAATGCATTACAAGACCTCTTGTACAATTCCCCTGCAGCCCTGACATCAAAACATGCAGTGCAATGCATTACAAGACCTCTTGTACAATTCCCCTGCAGCCCTGACATCAAAACATGCAGGGAAAGGCATTACAAAACCTCTTAAATACCAAAATATTATTATTGCACATAAACCCATCTAAGGGTTCTTTGACCAGCATCTTGAAAGGTTTTCATCGGCTGTCCCCAATTCAGGCTTTTTCACAGTCATCTTCCTCACAACGCAACTTTCCTCTGCCCAGACCAAAAACCGAGTCACTTAAGAGAGCCCCTAAGTACTATGGTGCCCAGGCGTGGAACAAACAACATAGACAACCGCAAACATTTCATTACTTACTCTTATAATCAGTCATCAGCAGTCAGTTACTTTAAACCCAATTGGCTGCAAATCTTCAAGTCTATGTACAACAGTGTGATACTGATAATATAGCCATAAATTTTGAGATCATTATATTTGAAAAGTTGATGGTAAACCTCAGAACAGCTAATAAATAGATATTACTATATTTTCAGTCTGATGCTTTCATTTCTTAATAAGATATTTACCAATATTTCTGTGATGAGAATTACTAGTCAATTAATTATAATATATCCTTTTTAGGCTGTCAGGATGTATTCAATAAACTGTCCTGAAATTTGGTACATTTTCTTCTGACAGCTGTATATAGGTAAGATTTTCAGAAAATGTACAATTAGCAGCTGTACACATTTAGTGAATTCTGCTAAATTAGGCTTCAATGGGTCAATACTAGGTAAATTTGTGTATATTAAGCATTGCATTGATTATAGCAATCTGTTTCGCTAGGTTGAACTGTATTTTGAACTTTAATTTTGTCTGAAATGTGGGTTATTTGAGAAGATTGGCGAAGTTGAATTGTACATTTTCTGAAAATCTGACCCATCCACCCCGAGAATGGAAAAGTTCCTGCAAAGAAACCTTGTGAATAAATCCCTTTGAAACATATTGGAACGTGTGCCTAATTGTACTGTAAAGGGTGGTCTCCACTGGCTTTGGTAAGCTCTGCAGTAAGCTCTGTGGTAAGCCTTGTGATGGTGCTGCGATGGTGAGAAGAGGCGAGGACCTGCCTACATCGTTCACTGACCATGTAGGCAGGACCTCTTCACTCTTCTCCACCTATAGGACCAGCGCAGACCATCGAAAGACTTACCGCAGAGCTTACCGCAGCCAGTTGACACCACCCTTAAGACATCACATTACACCATACAACAAAGAGCCACCACTGTATGGTATTCTCTAGTGTCCCTTGCTCCCGCCAGACGTCGCGCCAGTCAGTGGCCACTAATAGGACAACAAAGACCAGCATTAGAGCTCTGACGGTGTGTCGATCCAATTACGGCAGGTTCTCCCGCTGTGCCTGTCGCTACAAGCCGATTTGCTTGTGTTTTAATTAGCTTATGTATAATGTTCTTTTGTGATTCCTTTTAAAAAACACTGATTCAGGATATATGTGATGGATCACAGGAAAATGAGGCACAGATCGCAAAACTAATATACTTTTACTTAGTGTTTCATTCACAAGATCTGTCTATGAATGTTTTCAGTTCAGCAATTCAGCAATTCAGCAAACAAACATTGAGAATCAGTCAAACACCATTATATTAATTGCATGGAAACATGTATAACATATGGATATTGACATTGGAGCACTAGTAAATATCCCATCCTAAAGATAACATGTTTCCTTTAGATATTATACTGTACCATTACTCTCATAATTCCATGCGAATCAAGATTCAAAATGGTGGCTATGCAAATCCCTTATTGGCATCTGTACACAATTAGTGAATTCTGCTGAATTAAGCTGCTATTTGGTCAATTTGAGTATATTCGGCATTGTATTGATTCTTGCAATCTGTTTGGTTAGGTTAAGGATGCTGGGCACAATACCGCACTGGGGGATAGTGTGCGATCTGTTGGTCGGAGTTTGCCGTTGTACGGCCGTTCCTCCAAATATTTGAATGACAGACTTCATCAGAATCAACCCAAGAATGCATTGTGACAGACATGCGTAGTGGCACATCCGACTCCCCTATTACCAAGGTGTTGAATTACCGTGTATGAGTGTATGTGATCTGTTGCAGGAGAGAGATTCATAAGTTTCACATAGGATACTTTTCAAAGTAATTCAGTTATAAGGTTTCTTTGTAGGAATGGTCCCACTGTTGGGCGTTCTAGTGATTGAGGTTATAAATATGAGAACATTTAAAGAGCTTCAAAACAGGTTATTAGATATTTCTATTCTTGTCTAATGTTACCAGCCATACAATAGTTGTAATCATGATCTATCTCTTCGTTCGTCTTAAACTGCATTTTGAACGTAATTTTTTCTTAGATTTGGATTACTTGAGATGATTGGGGAAGCTGAATATGTGCTGTGTTTCAGAAAAATTAGTCACAAGTCGCAAAATTGATATTTTTCAAAGTGTTTTTTTTACAAGATCTTTTTTTTGGAGGTTTTAGCACTTATAGTCATATGAATCTCTGCAACAAATTTCGGGACACTGTATTAAATATAGGTTTCCGTTTTGAAGGCCTTCATATTGAGTATATTTAGTTACTTAACTGGTAATTACCCACCCAGAAACATTGCAGACTTATCTTTTTCAAAAATAAAAATATCAAACTTCAAGTATAGAAACACTTATTATGTATCCTAGTGTTTACTATCATTGGAATCCGCTTGATCTCAATTTTTCAAACATGACGATATCTCAAAATCCATATTTTGCGACTTACGACTCATTTTCCTAAAACGGATCACAATTATACATTTTCACAAAATCTGACCCATTTAAGAACTTTTCATCGCCTGAACACGACGACCACCACTAGGTCAAAACTAGTGACTTATTATGCCCTAATGTTGTATTATCAGTTTCTAAAAAGGAAGAGATAGGTTCAAAATAAGTTTGATTTGATTTATAAACTATGGCAGCCAGTTGAAGATGTTAAATGGATTTTTTTTCGGCAGCATATAATTTCACCTCCAAACAGCATATAATTTCACCTCCCAACATGACAAAGGAACAAAGTAAAAGTATTGCCTATTCATGGTAAAAGAGAATATGATGAGGGTTATACAAAACGTGGCACATGGCAAATGTGATCCGTTTTAGGAAAATAAGTCATAAGTCGCATAAAATGGATTTTGAGATATCACCATATTTGAAACGAGGGGATCAAGCCGATTTCAATGATAGGACACCTAACAAGTATTTGTATATTCTAATAAGTATTTTTATATTCTGGAGGCGAATTGTACATTTTCTGAAAATCTGACCCTATCATTGACTAATTGGCACACAGGTGGAATTTCTTCACAAAATAACCAGTTCTCCACCCAGAGGAATTTAAGAGATATGTGATCCGTTTTAGCAAAAATTAATATGTTATAAGTGGCTGGGATCACATGTACACAATTTCATCCGTTATCAATTGGTCCTTGAACAATAATACAACAGTTAGAAGGTTACATGAAAGATCACTCGTAGAATAATAGTATTCACATTAGATACATTTGAAACAGGCATCAGTAGTGAACGAACCCCTTAATTATGTGATCTGTTTTAGGAAAATAAGTCACAAGTCGCAAAATTCATATTTTTCTAAATCATTTATTCATAAGATCTCTTGCATGGAATGTTTTGATTGTTGGTGTACCTAGCCCTTTATGTCTTCTGAATACGTGAATCAAATTTCAGGACAGTATATTAAATATATCCACGCATTTTTAAGACCATCCTATGGACTACATTTACCTACTTTACTAGTAATGCTCACCCAAAAATATTGAAAACTTTTTTTCAGAAATAAAAATACCAAACTTAAATATAGAAATACTTATTAAATGTCCTAAATGTTTACCACCATTGGAATCGGATTGATGTCATCTTTTCAATTATAATGAAATCTCAAAATTTATTTTTTGCGACTTATGATTCATTTTCCTGAAACTCATCACATAATTATTCCATAAGTTTATCAACTACAGCGCAGTTGATTTGTGCAAGTGAATACAGAATATCGTCAGAACATCGTTGTGTCGATCTTGAACAATTAAGATTTGCATATCGCTACAAGATGGAATTAACATATTAATATAATTAGTTCCCTTCACTGCACTTGCCATTCAACAAGGACAACAACAGCAGTAGGAGACTGATGGGTCGGATTTTCAGAAAATGCACAATTAGCAACTGTCCACATTTAGTAAATTCTGCTAAATTAGGTTACAATTTGGCCAATACTGGGTAATTTGTAGTAAATTCAGCATTGCATTGATTCTAGCAATTTGTTTGGTTAGGTTGAACTGTATTTTGAACTTTATTTTCCTCTGAAATTTGAGCTATTTGAGAGGATTGGTGTAGGTGAATTGTACATTTTCTGGAGACTTCACCCTGAACGTGAAGCGGCTATCATATGATATGCTAATGGGAATATATCTATTGTTTCATTGCAATCCTCATGAATAAAGTATTCAAGAAGAGAATTAATGGCAGGAGGAGGGGAGCGGAGGAGGGAGCACTCCAGGGCAGAAACCTCTGGGGAGCAGTCAATATACTTTAGACTTGCTTATTATATATATGTGGGTCAAGTCTCCTGAAAATGTACAATTGGCCTTCGCCAATCCTCTCAAATAACCCAAACGTATGACGAAAATTAGGTTCAAAATACAGTTTGACATAACCAGACAGGTTTATTCAATGAATGCAATACAGAATGTAATCAGGTATACCTAGTATTTATCGTTTTTCACTCTAATCCAGCTGAATTTGTAACATGTGTAGAAATGTAGATTGCGTATTTTCTGAAAATCTGACTCAAATATTATACATACAATATTCCATGTGTATAGTGGAACCTCTCTACTATGACCACCCTTGTGCCTGAACGAGTTGTGGTCTTATAGCGAGGTACAGGGGCTAATCATGAAAGCAGAAATCAATTGAGGAACAAGAGAAACTAGTTTTAATAGAGGGGTGGTCTCAATAGAGAGGTGGTCTTAATAGAAGGGTGGTATCTGTAGAGAGGTGGTCCTAATAGAGGGGTGGTCTCTATAGAAAGGTGGTCTTAATAGAAGGGTGGTCTCTATAGAGAGGTGGTCTTAATAGAAGGGTGGTCTCTATAGAGAGGTGGTCTTAATAAGGGGGTGGTCTCTATAGAGAGGCAGTCATAATAGAGGGGTGGTCTCTATAGAGAGGTGGTCATAATAGAGGGTTGGTCACTATAGAGAGGTGGTCATAATGGAGGGTTGGTCTCTATAGAGAGGTGTTTCTAATAGAGGGGTGGTCTCTTTAGTGAGGTGGTCTGAATAGAGGGGTGGTCTCTATAGAGAGGTGGTCTTAATAGAGGGGTGGTCTCTATAGAGAGGTGGTCATAATAGAGGGGTGGTCTCTGTAGAGAGGTGGTCTTAATAGAAGGGTGGTGTAGTGTCCGATTGACGGCCTTAAGCGACTATGAGACTTAATCTATCGAATAAAGACAACGACAACAACAGGATCTAATGGACCTCGCCAGCTTCTCTATTTAATATTCTGCTTTACCACACCCGGGCTGCTCTCACGAGAACAACAACATAACAATACATCATATCGAATAATCATCATATAAGTGTGCATACACAATGGATGTATAAGAAAGGAATGACAGTAAATATATAGAACAAGCAGTATCACACAGCAATAAAAAAGTTAAAATATAGACCACCGAAATACAACAACCTCTATTGGTCAAAACCCACCACAGCCGCGACCAGCGCGGCTAATACACGCTCACTTGCGGGACTGGTAAGACAGCCGCGTAGCCCCGGCTCTGGTTTAGCAAATGCCAATCCAGAGCCGCGCACCACAGGTGGTCTCTATAGAGAGGTGGTTTTAATAGATGGGTGGTCTCTGTAATGAGGTGGTCTTAATAGGGGGGTGGTCTGTATAGAGAGGTGGTCTTAATAAAGGGGTGGTCTCTATAGAGAGGTGGTCATAATAGAGGGGTGGTCTCTGTAGAGAGGTGCTCTTAATAGAGGGGTGATCTCTATAGAGAGGTGGTCATAATAGAGGGGTGGTCTCTATAGAGAGCTGGTCTTAATAGAGGGGTGGTCTCTATAGAGAGGTGGTCTTAATATAAGGGTGGCCTCTATAGAGAGGTGGTCATAATAGAGGGGTGGTCTCTATAGAGAGGTGGTCATAATAGAGGGGTGGTCTCTAAAGAGAGGTGGTCTTAATAGAGGGTTGGTGTCTATAGAGAGGTGGTCTTAATAGAGGGGTGGTCTCTATAGAGAGGTGGTCTTAATAGAGGGGTGGTCTCTGTAGAGAGGTGGCCTAATAGAAGGGTGGTCTCTATAGAGAGGTGGTCATAATAGAGGGGTGGTCTCTATAGAGAGGCGGTCCTAATAGAACGGTGGTCTCTATAGAGAGGTGGTCATAATAGAGGGGTGGTCTCTATAGAGAGGTGGTCTTAATAGAGGGGTGGTCTCTGTAGAGAGGTGGTCTCTATAGAGAGGTGGTCTTAATAGAGGGGTGGTCTCTATAGAGAGGTGGTCTTAATAGAGGGATGGTCTTGATAGAGGGTGGTCTCTATAGAGAGGTGGTCTTAATAGAGGGTTGGTGTCTATAGAGATGTGGTCTTAATATAGGGGTGGTGTCTGTAGTGAGGTGGTCTTAATAGAGGGGTGGTCTCTATAGAGAGGTGGTCTTCATGGAGTAATCGGAATCAGCTTGATCCCATCCTTTTAAATGGTCTGTTGTGATTCTTTATTAAGAGTACTAGACCACAATGGCGACCTTCCCCTTGTGCCTGAGGGGATTGTAGCCACGCCCACATTTGACTCGTGACTCTAAGACCCTCCCCCCCACACAGCCATTTGCCCCCCCCCCCCACCATTTGGGTCTCCTGATTAATCCTATGATTTCATTTCAAATCCTGGTTCATGGTTTTGAAATACCATAAACCATGGCTCAAAATTAAATCCTAGAATTCATCAGGAGACCCAAATCGCGGGGCAATAGGGAGGCAAATCGGCTGTGTGCGGGCAGGGTTTAAGCTGACACAGGACATTAGACATATCTCCCTGCACTACACATTTAATGGGTGAAATCGCAGGACGACGTACAATTCGCCTTCACCAATCCTCTCAAATAACCCACATTTAAGACAAACAAGCTTCAAAATTCAGTTCAACACAACCAGACAGATTGTTTGAATCAAGGCATTTTCAATTATACTCAGAATTATCTAGTATTGACTACTTTTCCTTTCTAATTTAGCAGAATTTACTAAGTGTGCAGATCTCCGATGGTACATTTTCTCAAAATCCGACCCATGTCACTAAATATGTCCTCTACTTCCTCCAATCGTCTGACCGATATTCTGCTCTCCTCCTTCAAGCCCCACTATCAGACCCCCCACATACACACCCCACCCCACCCACCATACAACCCCCACCACAACACCCCGCTCCCAATAGGGGATTTGCATTTCTCACTGCGCATGTCTACTGCAGTGCATGCTGGGTTGGATTCTGATAAAATCTGACATACAAATATTTAGCAAAATTGTTATCGAAAATTGCAAGAATGTGTTCACCTATATCATAGCTTTTAAAAATGATCTATGAAAACCAAATGCATGATGGGAAAGATGGGGACTTGTGTCATGAGGAACATGTTTTACACATGTACATTAACGTTAAAACATTGATAAATATTACATGCTGAACATGGCATGTTTTCTGTAGATTGTTCACTCTACCATTAGTCCCATAATTCAATGCGAATCAAGATTCAAGATGGTGGCTATGCAACCCCCCTATTAACCACTCCTACTCTGATCCACCAGGGAACCCCATTTGTTTTGGTTTAATCTCAGTCTCTCATATTGTTCCGCTGTTCCAGGCATGATTTATACATGTTTTCTTTCCGCTCTAAGACAATAGGAAGAATCTTCTGTTGTAATCAAATTGCCGATGAATCGATGAAAAGTCTGCGACTTGTTCTTACAGGCAAATCTATTTGGGTCAGATTTTCAGAAAATGTAAAATTGCCAGCTCTACACATCTAGCAAATTCTGCTAAATGTGGGTGAAAAACGGTGAAAACCGGGTATATGTGGGTTTATTTGGTATCGTGTTAATTTAAAGTATTAGTTCTGTTATATTAAACTGCATTTTGAAGCTCATTTTTGTCTTAAATCTTGGTTATTTGAGAGGTTTGGTGGAAACGAATTGTACATTTTCTGAAAATCTGTCTCATTTAGCCCTGGCACAGATGAATAGATGGATAAAGTTGATTGTTGTGAAGTTCTTTATTACAACAAATATCATGTATCATTGTGAGGTTTTTGAAGAAAATTAGTCACAAGTCACAAAATTAATATTTTTCAAAGTGCCTTTTTTCGAAGAATTCCTTTAATGAAATGTTCTGATTTCTCTAGGGTCTAACACACTTACTCATATAAACCTATGTATCAAATTTCAGAACATAGCATTGAATATGTCTTTGCGTTTTGAAGGCCTTCATATTGATGATGTTTAGTTACTTTACTGGTAATTACCCACCCAGAAGCATTGGAAACTTAATTTTTCAAAAATTAAAATATCAAACTTAAAATATAGAAATACATATTAAGTTTCCCAGTGTTTACTAACATTGGAATCACCTTCATCTACTCTACTCAAATATGGTGATATCTAAAAATCCATACTTTGCGACTTATGACTAATTTTCCTAAAACGGATCAAATATCTCTTAAATTCCTATGTGTGTCAAGAAATACCACGTGTGAGCCCAAAGCCCAAAGTTCAAAATTCAGTTCAACCTAACCAAACAGATTGCTAGAATCAATGCATTGCCGAATATACTCAAATTTACCTAGTATTGGCCGAATTGCAGCCTAATTTAAATTATTAAAAAATTTTGTTAACATTGGTCCCAATTTAGCAAAAAAATCTGGAAACAAAGGAAAGCGATGAGGAGTACTTCAGCGCTGAAAACCTTGAAAATCCTAACAAATTTAACATGATCCCTATTACAAAAGGAATAGTAGAATTTTCTCTTCGACAAATAGGCAATCATAAAGCTTCAGGGATGGAATATCTGCCAACAAAAATGTTGAAACCTTGCATGATAGCCCTTAGTGGTCAATTTGCATTTTTATATAACTTGACTATTGAATATTCGAAAATTCCAGAAGCATTTAAAGATGCCACAGTTACACCATTGTTTAAGGAGAGTGATAAGAAAAATCCTGGGAATTATAGGCCTATCTCCTGTATTTGTTTACCTGCAAAAATTCTTGAGAGCTGCATCCAAAATCAGCTTTCAGCATATTTTGAGCAAAATAACCTTCTAAATTCAGAGCAATATGGGTTCAGAAAGGGGAAATCAATGATAGAAGCCCACAACAATTTATTACAAACAGTTTATAAAAATATGAATAATAAAAGAATATCAGACTTAATCTTTTTAGACTTCCGCAAAGCATTTGACATGGTTAATCATGAATATCTTATCAAAAGACTAAAGAAATACGGGATCTCGGAGGGGGCAGAAAATTGGTTCAGGGATTATTTATCAAATCGCAAACAGAGAATACTACTGAATGGGGTATTATCATCACCTGAGACTCTAAAATGTGGCGTCCCACAAGGCACCTCATTAGGGCCAATAATATCCATCCATATAATATACGGCTAGAGCGATTTCTAGGAAAGGAGGTAGAAAAGAAATGGTACAAAGAAGGTTTTCTTTGTCCAGAATGTTCTCGGAATTTGTTGTTTTAACACTCATCTGTAGAGGTCTGTCCCCCGTCTCTGGATGTCGTCGTATGTGGTTTGTGAAGGTATTTGGGGTGGAAATATGATTTTGAAGCCTTTTTTAAATCGGGATATCCACACTCTATTTATAGCCTGGGAAAGCCCCTGTGAGATACTACGTCATTTCCCACAAACTACGTCCAGGGAAACCTAACTACAGAGATGCCAAATTAGAATTTTATGATGAATACGGGTCATATTAGTCAACAAAACTAGAAAAATCCAGCAGAGGACGCAATAGCACTATTAGTCCAGGCAATCTATGAGAAATATTGGCTGAACCCGAAACAAATTGCAAAAGAATTTATTTTTATGGGATCCTCTTCCTTAAACATACCCTTTTAATGTGTCAAAAGTTTACCAAAGTTTGCTGCGGGGAAAGTTCCTAAAATCACCACTAGGGGACCCGACTTTCACATTTATTTGTATAACTCAATAAATATATTTTCTACAGCTTAACTAATATTAAACCAATAAATCTAGACAATATTTCCTATTTTTTGAGCTATAGAACATGCATATCCGCCGATAATCATCAAAGTTATAGGGATTTTAATATTTGCATAAAATCCCTAATTAGGTCATAGTAATCTTAAATGGCCTACATTCATAATTGTGAGCAAGTGAAGAGCTTAGCTCATATGAAATTGATTAAAGCCCATAAAATGGTCTTTCAAATGAGATGCAGAACATAATTATGTTATCTATATTTATTGTTTCATGATTTTATTAATGATATAATGTGTAATACATTTTTTGTCAACTTGGTTGGCGTACACTCAAGCAGGAATTTGTGACATTATTATTGTACCATGGCTGACCATAACTTAAAAAAGGCATATAGGTGGTCCTTTAGAAACATTTATGTGACCGTGCTACATGCAGAGGAGTGGGAGAGTGAAGAAGAGGGTGTAGGAATAGGAGAGGGGGAGTAGGAGGGAAAGAAGAGGGGGAAAAGAGAGGATGGAGAGGATGTAGGGGAAGTGAGAGGGGGGAGGGAGAGAAAGTGGGGAGGGGGAGCATGAGGAAGAGGGGAGGCAGAAGGGGGGGTCGGAGATGGGGGGGAGAGAAAAACAGGTATGAGGGACAGAGAAGAGGGGGAGGGAAAAGAGGGAGAGGGGGAAGTGTGGGGAGAGAGGGTCCCCGTCCGGAGGACGGGTACTTTGCTAGTATAATATAAAGCTAGAGCGATTTCTAGGAATGGAGGTAGAAAAGAAATGGTAGAAAGAAGGTTTTCTTTGTCCAGAACGTTCTCGGAATTTGTTGTTTTACAAACTACTTTACTCATCTTTAGATGTCTCTCCCCCCTCTCTGGATGTCGTCTTATGTGGTTTGTGAAGTTATTTGGGGTGGAAATGTGATTTTGAAGCCTTTTTTAAATTGGGATACCCACACTCTATTTATACCCTGGGAAACCCCTGTGAGATACTACGTCATTACTGCAGGGATGCAAGTTGTCCTTTAGTTGACAGATTTCCTTCAATCTCCTCTTTACCAAAATGTGTATACTGATTTCCCATACAATTTCCCCCAACCTATGTCCAGGGGTCCTAACTACATGCAGAGGAGTGGGAGAGTGAAGAAGAGGGTGTAGGAATAGGAGAGGGGGAGGGGGAGGTACATTCAATATATGAGATTTACTGCCTGCAGTACCTCCAACTTAGTCCTTTATGTTGGATCTAATATATTTTAGCTATTACAAATAAGGGATAACCTTAACCCATATGGTTTCGGTATATTTGTATACTTTTGCACTTTAGAGGGTGGGGGGGGGATCAGAGATGGGGTTGGGCGAGAAAAACAGATATATGAAAGACTGAGAAGAGGGGGAGGGAAAAGAGGGAGAGGGGGAAGTGTGGGGAGAGAGGGGGACCGTCCGGAGGATGGGTACTTTGCTAGTTTATTATATATATAAATGATTTATTAGAAATTCAGTAAGGCTCAGCTGTTTGCGGATGATATGGTTTTATATGGAGATAGGCCGCTAAAATCAGGGCCAATAGGTTTATTACAACAAGATTTGAACAATGTATATGAATGGTGCAGGAAGAACAAAATCTCCCTGAACATTAAAAAATGCAAAACTGTTTCAATATGTTCCAAACCAAACACGACTACTCTATAAATAGTCAAATTATTGAATCGGTCAAAGATTATAAATATCTAGGTGTCGAAATTGATCGAAATTTGAACTATAAAACTTTCCTAGACAAGAAAATAAATATTATTAGAGTAACAATCAAAGCCCTATCAAAACTGTATAAGGTATGTGATAAGAAAACACTCATTCTTATTTACAAAACTACCATCCTACCACACATAGATTATGGTGACATTCTTTATTCCTCTTCTAGCCAAAAATATTTAAATAGGATTCAATCACTTCAAAATGCTGCTCTGAAAATAATTCTCGGTCTTCCAAGGCTGGCAAATACAATACAAATACACAAAGAGCTTAATATACCCTCATTAAAGAATAGAAGAGAGTCACATATTCTAGACCTCATATACTTGCGATCAAGGAAAGTGGAAAATATGGATAATAGGAAAATAAACATTAGAGGATTAGCAAAAGGAAAGAAGTTAATGGTTCCACACCCAAAAATCGAGACATTTAAAAGATCATGTATATATAGTTTGACAACATTATGGAATGGTCTGCCAGATGAAGCCCAATTATTGGACAATAGAAAAGAGTTTAGACGTTTTCTACTGAACTACGTTAACTGACTGAATGGAAAATTAAAGAAAAAAGGTTCATAATGCCAAACTAAGATTGAGACATTGATGTTAATTTTAATTATCAAATTATTAATTTAAAATAGAAATCCACTGTATATGAGGGGTGACTTTCATCAAAGGTCTTAATAACAATATAGTTTATCAGTATATGTTAGAATTAAGATATTATGTTTTACAAGCTACTTCAGAATCTGTGTCTAAAATTGTGTAAACTGCAATCTAAACCTCACAATGTCAAATTTTCATAAATACATTGCAACGAAAGTGAATTGTAAAACCAGATTCATGTAAAAATGTGTAGTCTATAATGTATATCGCCTAGCAAAAATGTAAAGTGAAATAATATAATTACTACTGTATAATACAACATTTAACGGAATGTAATTGTTAAAATGTAAGCTTGATATTATCCATTATTTATTATTGTTTCGGGCTCGTCGGAAAATCTATTTTTAGAGGCTTTTGTCCAGTTCTGTATATTATTATGGAATAAAAATTCAACATATATATATGGTCCATTCCTACGAAATGGGCCCAGTGGCCTGAAACCATTGTACCAAAAAAAATTCCTTCAAAGTTTTCCATAGTTAGGGAACTTAAAGTAGACTAATGGAACCTTTAAAATCTAAATTTGCTACTAAATTGATCAAATAGTTGTTATTCTATATAAAATCAGTGGCTGGGTTAGGATTTCCTATGTTTTTACGTCACACATCAAATTGGCATTATATACTAGGCTTTTTGGCAATGGGACATTTGTTTTGATTAGATTAAACAATCTATTTAGAAAATAGGGGGAATTGAATATATGTTTGGCAGTTTATGGTGCACAAACTCTCCTATTTTGATATAGGAATTCCAAAATTAAACACAGCTCCATTATTCAGTTATAGGCTTTTTCAAACATTACCTTTTTTCATCTACCACTGTTCTCTTCATGAGAACAGAGATATAAGAAAAAACAACTTAGATAGCTTTGTTATCACCTTACCTTGAAGATTCAAGTGTTAATTCTGCCTGGGATTATATTTCTGTTTTCTAAACAAGGTTGAAAATATGGGCGACGTAAAAACGCTATACAACTATTTTCTGAAAAATCTTGCTTTTCAGCGATGGAAATGAGGAAAAATGAAATTTAGATTAAAGATAAAAGGTTTCTAGATAATATTTCCTAAAAGCCTACATTCTCCACTATATAATCCTGAAATAAGTACACCCAGAGTCAATTATCTAGGAATCTATGGCCTAAAACGTTTATTTTAAATATTTAAAGCAATAAATGTGACAAATGGTCATTTATAAAGTAAAAATGTATATATATTCATTTGGGAGTAGCCTTGCTTCTATGAAAGGGATCAGAATCATTTTACATCTGCAAAAAGCTGATATTCTTGTGGTTTGTTTGGTATATTCTACAACTTTCTATCGTAAATAGTATTGCCTCTGCTAAGCAATGTTGCGACCTAAAAACGTGTGACGTAAGAATGTGCGACCTAAGATTGGATGTTTTTTCTCTCTATGCAAAAGGCATATTTCTGTTCAGTCCATTTGAAGGATCTGGATGATTATACATCAGCAGAAAGCTCACATTGTTGCGGTTCGTTTGGTATATGTTACAGCCTTCTATCTCAAATATTGTCGCCTCTATAAAGCAAATGTTATGACATAAAAACGAGCGACGTAAAAATGTGCAACCTAAAATCAGGTGGTTTCCCACTCTATGCACAAGGCATTTCTATTCAGACCATTCAAGGGATATGGATGATTTTATATCAGCAGAAAGCTGATACTATTGCGGTTTGTTTGGTACATGTTAGAAATTTCTATCTTAAATAGTTTTGCTTTTATTAAGCAAATATGATGTGCGACGTAAAAACGTGCGACGTAAAAACATGTGATGTGCGACGTAAAAACAGGTGTTTTCATTCTCTATGCACAAGGCATATCTGTGCAATCCATTCATATTGCACTGGCAACAAGAGAATCAATTGCCCAATATATTCATATTAGTTTTAAATGATTTTTTGCAATAGAATTGAAAAGCACAACTAATCAATGTGGCAAAACATACATAATTAGCCATTTTCCCATTGAACTTTTTTAAACAGGCATAACATCCTTACTGACAGTCCTATTTCGACTTATTAGGTACCAAATGTTAGGGATGGTTTCAATATTATATCAAATGAATTTTATTCTTGTGTCATACCACAAATTTATTGCATGAAAGTGAGCAACATGTGCGACGTAAAAACGAGAAAAAAAAACTTTTTAATTTTTGTTGTGCTATAATATTTTTGAAAAGTAAGTTGCGTTACTGAAATGCATTAAAATTTGAACCTGGTGACTGAGCAAAATTAATCAGATATAAAAAAAACAAATTGATGTAAATTTCTGAATCCCCAAGTCTCAAATGTTTAATCATTGACATTTTTCTACAAAAATATTGATTTTAAAGGATATTAACACCTAAAATATCCATCTGTCCTATAGTAATGTATATATCAGAGGAATTCCCATGTCAAGAGGAATGTGTCAGTATGATTTGTTTTAATATCAATGAATATTAGACTGAGATATGAGGCATAGAGGGGCCAAAGGTAGGGAAAAGGGCACTGGGCCCATTTCGTAGGAATGGACCATATATATTTAGCAGAATTTACTCAATGTGTAGCGCTGCCAACTGTACATTTTCTGAAAATCTGACCCGTTAATGTCCTCAGTTAATGAGTATAATTCCATTGTACAGTGTACATGTATGTTAATAATTCGACTGTTGGTAATATAGCAGATTTGCTGTATAAAAATACTAAATTGTAAAAAAAAAACATTACATCAATAATTGTCCCAACTAACCTATTACGTAGTATGCAGAACATATACATTACAACACTAAGTATAACGTTGAAAATATGTAATAAGACAAAAGTATGTACATACTTGGAAAACAAGTCAAAAATATATTATGAACAAAAGCCCTCTTATTGTTAGCTTTGTCCTTGTTGCGCCCATATCACCATCAACTGCCCTGCCAGAACAGACCACAACACACCAGCACAAACCACAAGGACTGATAACTGCACTTTATGGGCTGGTTATAATAGGTTGTATGGTCTCCAATATCAGTGGAAAGCAGTTAGAAGAAGGGAACAAGAGGGCAGTCAGGCCAGTGCTGATGTATGAAACAGAGGGCAGTCAGACCAATGCTGATGTATGAAACAGAGGGCAGTCAGACCAATGCAGATGTATGAAATAGAGGGCAGTCAGGCCAGTGGAGATGTATGAAACAAAGGCCAGTCAGGCCAGTGGAGATGTGTGAAACAGCAGGCAGTCAGGCCAGTGGAGATGTATGAAATAGAGGGCAGTCAGGCCAGTGGAGATGTATGAAACAAAGGCCAGTCAGGCCAGTGGAGATGTATGAAACAGAGGGCAGTCAGGCCAGTGGAGATGTATGAAATAGAGGGCAGTCAGGCCAGTGGAGATGTATGAAACAGAGGGCAGTCAGGCCAGTGGAGATGTATGAAACAGAGGCCAGTCAGGCCAGTGGAGATGTATGAAACAGAGGGCAGTCAGGCCAGTGGACATGAATGAAACAAAGGGCAGTCAGGCCAGTGGAGATGTATGAAACAGGGGGAAGTCAGGCCAGTGGAGATGTATGAAACAGAGGGCAAGCAGACCGGTGCAGATGTATGAAACAGAGGGCAGTCAGGCCAGTGGAGATGTATGAAACAGAGGGCAGTCAGACCAGTGCAGATGTATGAAACAGAGGGCAGTCAGGCCAGTGGAGATGTATGAAACAGAGGGCAGTCAGGCCAGTGGAGATGTATGAAACAGAGGGCAGTGAGGCCAGTAGAGATGTATGAAACAGAGGGCAGTCAGGCCAGTAGAGATGTATGAAACAGAGGACAGTCAGGCCAGTGCAGATGTATGAAACAGAGGGCAGTCAGGCCAGTGCAGATGTATGAAACAGAGGGCAGTCAGGCCAGTGCAGATGCATGAAACAGGGGGAAGTCAGGCCAGTGCAGATGTATGAAACAGGGGGCAGTCAGGCCAGTGGAGATGTATGAAACAGGGGGCAGTCAGGCCAGTGGAGATGTATGAAACAGAGGGCAGTCAGGCCAGTGCAGATGTATGAAACAGGGGGCAGACAGGCCAGTGCAGATGTATGAAACAGGGGGAAGTCAGGCCAGTGCAGATGCATGAAACAGAGGGCAGTCAGGCCAGTGCAGATGCATGAAACAGGGGGCAGTCAGGCCAGTGGAGATGTATGAAACAGAGGGCAGTCAGGCCAGTGGAGATGTATGAAACAGGGGACATTCAGGTCAGTGCTGATGTATGAAACAGAGGGCAGTCAGGCCAGTGGAGATGTATGAAACAGAGGCCAGTCAGGCCAGTGGAGATGTATGAAACAGAGGCCAGTCAGGCCAGTGCAGATGCATGAAACAGAGGGCAGTCAGGCCAGTGGAGATGTATGAAACAGAGGGCAGTCAGACCAGTGCAGATGCATGAAACAGGGGGAAGTCAGGCCAGTGGAGATGTATGAAACAGAGGGCAGTCAGGCCAGTGGAGATGTATGAAACAGGGGGCAGTCAGGCCAGTGGAGATGTATGAAACAGGGGGCAGTCAGGCCAGTGGAGATGTATGAAACAGGGGGCAGTCAGGCCAGTGGAGATGTATGGAACAGGGGGAAGTCAGGCCAGTGGACATGAATGACACAGGGGGAAGTTAGGCCAGTGGAGATGCATGAAACAGAGGGCAGTCAGGCCAGTGCAGATGCATGAAACAGGGGGCAGTCAGGCCAGTGGAGATGTATGAAACAGAGGACAGTCAGGCCAGTGCAGATGCATGAAACAGAGGGCAGTCAGGCCAGTGCAGATGCATGAAACAGGGGGCAGTCAGGCCAGTGCAGATGCATGAAACAGGGGGCAGTCAGGCCATTGCAGATGTATGAAACAGAGGGCAGTCAGGCCAGTGAGAGCAGTCAGGCCAGTGCAGATGCATGAAACAGAGGGCAGTCAGGCCAGTGCAGATGCATGAAACAGGGGGCAGTCAGGCCAGTGGAGATGCATGAAACAGAGGGCAGTCAGGCCAGTGCAGATGCATGAAACAGGGGGCAGTCAGGCCAGTGGAGATGTATGAAACAGAGGACAGTCAGGCCAGTGGAGATGTATGAAACAAAGGGCAGTCAGGCCAGTGCAGATGTATGAAACAGAGGGCAGTCAGGCCAGTGCAGATGTATGAAACAGAGGGCAGTCAAGCCAGTGCAGATGCATGAAACAGAGGTCAGTCAGGCCAGTGGAATTGTATGCAACTGATGCCCTCTCATTGTGATGTATTTCAGGATATTGTGACAGAATTTGCAAAAATTAAAGTTTGAGATATCACCATATTTAAAAAGATGAGATTAGTCCGATTTCATTGATAGCAAAACATCAGGACAGCTAGTGAGTGTTTCTATATTTTAAGTTTGTTATATTTTTGGGGGAAAAGACGTTTTCGTTATGTCTTGGTGGACCATTGCAATTAAAGTACCTAAATATACTATATGGGTTGATCTTAGAAATGTACAGATATATTCAATATGCAGTCTTGCAATTGAGGCGTTTCATTTTACATACCTCATGATGAGATGAGAACATTTTAAAAACTTTGTGAATCTTGTGACATTGTGAATAAAACACCTAGACAAATATTAATATTGCGACTTGTGACACATTTTCCTGTAACACATAGAGAGAATGGGACGAGCCGGCAATAATAACAAATTTATTGGACAAGATTCGTCCGCATTAGCACAGTGCCATAGGCAGAGTGTTATGTGGATGAATCAAGTCCAATAAATTTTGTATTATAGCCGGCGAGTTCCATTCTATATTTATTATATGTGCATGAAATTTGATCATAATATACTACTTTAATTTGTAAGATATCACTGAAAACATATTAAAGAAGTCTCAGAGAGCCCCGCTGCCCCGCTGACAGCCCCACTGACAGCCCCGTTAGTAGGCAGTATTTAGGCTCCTGATATTGTTGAATTGAAACGTTCATATCGGGGCCATTTCTTGAGCTACAATAATAAAGCTTATATCATTTGATAGAGAATTTAATTCTCTACTTAATACTGTGGTTCTTATTATGTATGTCCAGACTGAACAAACTGGTTTACCAAGGGAGTGGTTGTGGTCGAAGTGGTAGGAGGTGTAACAGTGGTAACTACCGGGACAGAGGCTTTCGGTTTGCAACCACCCGAGGCACCGAAAGAATCACCAGAATTAAGCTTGACAGCAGCCTGCAGCTGAGTTATTAAGGTGTCAATCTGGGCCTTCTGGTCTGAATGTAGTTGTAGCAGCTTACCAATGTCCATGCTTGAATCAGGGTTCCGGTAATGGGTGCCACCCTTAATGTAGTTAGCTCCACCTTCCTTGTCGTCCGCGTCAATGTCTGGTAAATAAAGTTCAAAATCAGTTTCAGGAGCAGATAACTCCTTACATTCCTTATGGCATGCACGTATAATGAATGGCAATACTGTTTCTAAATACTGAGGCTAGTTTCAATTACAAGTACACAGACATGAGGTCCAAAACAAAACCTGGATCAGATCGGCAGAAAATGTACAATTCGCTCTCACCTATCCTCCAAATAATCCAAATGTAACAGAAAAATGAGCTTCAAAATGCAGTTTAACACAAAAAAGATTTTTTTTTTAATCAACTCAACGCCTGACCTACAGCCAAGCTACCTCAGGGGTACATTCCTCCCCATATATCACCCCAAACCGCTTCGGCGCTTTGGCCTACCTAGCTAATGAGGAAGATGGGATTCTTCAAGAACATGAACCTGATCTACTTCCTCTTAGCCAAAACTCCATCGATCACTCATTAGCTCAAACAAAACTACAAGCAGAGAAACTTCGCAAAGCCCTAGACTCAAACAAGGGAGACCGCACCCCGCTCCGTCTTCCTTCCCCGCCCCCAGACGAGGACCCCCGGCGGCGGGAGACGGCCTCCAGCCCGATAAACCACCCTGCAAGCCAGCCTACACCTACTCATGGTTTTAACAAAGGAGAAACATTGGACATCCATAAAGTTATTTTAGATCGACTGGATCTATTGGATTACCAATTAAAGAGCATCAAATCACTAGCAGATAATGCCTTCAATGCTGCCCATAGCACCGAAGCAATCCTGATAGGTATCCCAACAGCCTCTGATCCTATTCAAATCATTGGACTAATCTGCACTGAGTATAAAATCCCATTCAACACAGTGGAAGTTGATTTTGTCTCATCGCTTCCGCCTACCAAACAAGGACAAACTAGGACCCTGGTTAAATTCATTAAAACCTCAACTGTGAACAGACTTTACCAGGTAAAATCTTCTATCAATCGCAAATTTGGCATCACGTTAAATGACATTGTTTCACCAGCTACTCTTCAGCACAGGAAAGAAGCTGGTATTATTTGTAATATTGCCAGAAAATCGGGCCTCAAGTCATACCTCACTAGGGACTCCCTAGAGATTGACAATACTGCCTACCCACTTGGTCAATCACATCTGTTACCGGATAATCTTCAACCCCATGCCATCAAACATGCCACAATCGACAATAACATCCTATTCTCCTCCCCGGCAAGTTTCCTATCCAATATGCATCATGCTCCAATTGTGTTCCAAGAAATCCCATATCTATCGATCGAACATGCATACAACCATACAAAAGCACTCTTCCACAATGTGCCTTCTATAGCAGGGAAAATCTATCTCTCCCAAGACCCGTTTGATCAGAAAGCTTTTGGAAAGGAGATAGATTGTTCTGATGAATGGAAGTTGGCAAAATTCACCATCATGGAAGAACTCTTAACCATCAAATTCTCTACATACCCCAAACTTAAATCGGCCCTCCTTGCTACCAACCCCTTCAATCTACTAGAGGCCACCCAGGACACAACCTGGGGAATCGGGGCCACTATCCCACAAGCACTCAGCAACATTACCTTTATTCAATCAAAAAAGGGGGAAAATCGTTTAGGAAACCTCCTAATGTGCATCAGGAATATTAGTAGGACGGATTTGTCCATCCCATCAAATCCTCCATCAGTTTTTGGATACCTGCACATCAGCAAAACATCAAGAGATGGCCCCCCGCCCACAAAGAAGCCAACCCCCCCGACATTGGCGCCTCAACACCAGACAGGTGTGATCAGCACTCACCCCTCCGCTGCCCAAGTGCCTACAGCCGCCCCACCCCCTCCCCCAGAGAAGGTGCCAAAACACAAACACAACGACGCGACCAGCTCTTCAACTCCCCCCCACCCACCCCCAACCCCTGCTCCACCTGCAAAAACACCTACACAAGCGTCGCACAAGCCCACAACTCCAGCACCAGCCAATGACCAACTACCTGGTCAAATGACCCAGCCATCTCTACCAATCACAGGCTTGGGAGGTGCAGTAGCACATCACTCTAACACCCCAGCCCCCCAAAGAGGAGCAACTAACGGAAATACCCGAGGGCACCCGAACTCCACAACTCACGCACCTGACGGACATATAAACTCCACTGGCCCCTCAGTGAAGACACACTTCAACGACATCCAACAGAGGGCACCACAACAAACTACACACTCCGGACTGCACAACCAAGTACAGCAAGGGAATCATCCTCCCTCTCTCCTAAGCCTGAAGTTCCCTACATCAGGCTTCCCGTTCCAAAGAGCGGGTAACCAACAGCACATGCCTATCTTCAACCGCTTCATTCCACCACCACCTATCCCCCAGAACTTCCAACACCACAACTTCATTCATCATCCACCAGCTGACGCCACCTTCCTACTAAACCAACTCAACCAACTCAGGCCTCTCATCGTTGCTTTCATCAGTATCCAGTCTAGCAACAACCTGAATCACCATGCCGCCTTCCATCAATATCCCCCAGGGCCACTTTACAATCATCATCTCTGACTCCAGGGGTAAGAATCTCCAATATTTTCTAAACAAGCACGGACTGAACAACACAAACCACAGGCTAATAGTACTCAGTGGTTCATCCTACTTATCTAGTCTCAATCGGGCTCGTTACTCAATCATAAATTATCGCCCTGATATCATTCTCTACATTAATGGAATATGTGAAGTAACTCACCGTGCTAGGATTAGATACTTTGATGAATCAACAAACTGTTTTAAATTTCGCTGGGACGTCACTGTCAACCATGAATCAACTGATAAAGCTAGAGAAACTATCATGGATCATCTTAGATCCACCTACAATGCCACCAAAAGTATTGCGCCACAAGCAAGGGTTGTCTTTGCTCAGATAGCTGGTGCTGACCTAGCTGTGTATAATGAAATCCATCCACTTAGCCCCCATCCCAAGCAGGAATTACTAGACTCTATAATTATTAATCTTAACAGCAACATTTCCGACTTCAACCAATCGAATGCAAACTTCTCTGTGTGGCTAGCCACTGTAATACACAAACGCAAGAAATCAGGAGATTACAAGCACAGGTATGACAGACTAACTGACGGTTGTCACCTAAGTGACTCTGTGCGGAGCAACTGGGCAGAGAACATTGTGCGAGCAATTAGTGCAAACTCCTTCACACAGGTACCATAATCTATGAGCGTGTGCTCACTTGTATCAACTTGTATGCCTTTATGTACTGTACAAACTATTCGTCTACTATAATCAGTATTCATTTCTGTACTTGTATCCATCAATATAATTACATGTCCAATGCGTACTTCTCTATGAAACAATGTTCTTACCTTAGTCTAGAACCAAATATCAATCACATTGGTATCATTCTTCTCAATTGGTAACCATTATGTACTTCATCTGCATATTATTAGTCCAAGGCCCTGCTCCACATAGATCACCTAAGCCCTATTTGCTCTTTATGAAACTTTACGCTCCCAAATCACCTTTATGCTCTGGGATAATATTTCCTTAGGCAGACAGGAATCTAGGGAACGGGTCGGGCCACTGGCCCTTGACCAACCAGTTCAACAATTACCTACTTAGTCCTAGCTGGAGCAAGGCAACTGGACATATACAATCTCTGTATTTATGTCTGTATTTATGTCTAATCTGTGATATATCATTCATCCTTCCAGAGTATGCATAGCAAAATACAGTAGAGTATCTAGCTCATGTGCACCCACTGATTCTTTTATATCACTGTATACTGTTACTTACTGTCGTATACCATGTAAAACAATTAGCACAGCGCCGCGAAACATATTACTCAATACACCGGAATTCTATCAGACTATACTGACCCTCACATGACAAATATGCTCATCAATAATCAACTAATACATCCCATTGCTCACCACCATTATAACCCTCACCCAACCAACTACCCCCCACCCCCACTCCTGTCCACCCCACCACCCCCACTCCTGACCCAGACCCCCCCCCAACAGGCCCCCACTAACAACCGCAAACAACGCACTAGGCCTAGAAAACGCCCTATTAGGAAAAACACAAAAATTCCCACAAATCCTCCAAACCACATACCATCTCCATCAGAGATAGGTAAAAAAAGAGGTTTCAGTATTTCCCATATGAACATAAGAAGTCTCAAAGGAAACTTTGCGCCTTTCTTTGCTGATTTCCACAACAGCAACTTTGATATCATAACCCTTTCGGAATCCTGGCTTAGACCCAAAATTACAAACAACCAGGTGCACCTACCTGGATATTCCTTGTACAGGCTTGATAGGCAATTCTGTAAAAAGAAAGCCAAAAATCAGAAGGAACCGAGAGGGGGTGGCTTGGCATTCTATGCCAAGGATAACCTTAGCGTTGACACCATCTCACTCTCTGAACTAAACATGTCGACAGAGGCACTTGAAATTCAATGGGCCATCATCAATAGGCCTCATTCGAAACAACATATCTTTGCCAATCTTTACCACCCTGGGTCATCCCCAGTAAGCACACTAATTGAACTCCTATCTGATCAACTTACAAAAATCCCTAATCTCAAACAATCAGAACTCACCCTGTTAGGTGATTTCAACGTGGATTTTGGCAGTCCATCACCGGACAAGACAGAAGTAACTGAACTGAAACAATGGGCCACCACCCATAATCTAGTCCAGCTAATTAGCACCAGCACCCGGGTGACCTCTAAAACAGAATCCACCATCGATCTACTATTTTCCAATGCAAAACACATAGCTGAAGCTGGCATCTTGGTGACTGATATTAGTGACCACCAGCCCATATTCCTCAGAAAAAAGAAAAGCCCCCAGACTAATCCCCTACAGAATAAAAGAGGCAGATCTTTCTCAAATTATTCCCCTGAAGCCCTAGAAGACTTACTTCTAAGCCCCCCTCCCGATGTCCTTAATCTGGAGGACCCAGATCAAATCTGGGACTGCCTACTTTCCCATATAACCAAAGCAGCTGACCAGCTTTGCCCCATTAAGACCCTGAGAATACCAACAAATACCCCCGCCTGGCTTACAAAAGACTTACTTGACCTAATAGCTGATAGAAATTACTTCCACCGTAAGGCTAGGAAACTAAAAGACCCCAATATCACCTCAATGGTTAAGGCCCTAAGAAACAGAATTAATCACGCCATTAAAAAGGCCAAGCATGATTTTGTAAAAGCGGCCATTGATTCTAACAAAAATAATCCCACAGCCTTCTGGAAAGAACTAAAACAAATTCTACCCTCTAAATCAAACAACTCCAAACTAATTCTCCCAAACATTGCTGAATCAGACCTACCGTACGCCATAAATAACTTCTTTGCCAACATAGGCCCCAATCTTGCCCAACAAATACCCTCCCCCCACCCAAATTCAAAACCGGAAGAGTCCTTTGTTACTGGTGACAAAGACCATCCCAACTTTAACCTTGAACAGCCCTCCCAAACCCTTATTTATGATCTCATTGAAAAAATTAACACCAGGAAACCATCGGGAATCCCAAACCTAAACTCCACCATCATCAAGAATGCCATGCAATCCCTACTTCCCCACTTTACCCACCTGTTTCAAAAATCATTCTCCACAGGGACCTTCCCTGCCGACTTCAAAAAAGCTACTGTAGTCCCAATACCTAAAATCACTGCCCCCACTTCCCCTTCAGACCTGAGACCCATCTCACTCCTACCTATTCCGGGTAAAATACTGGAAAGACTAGTGCACCATCAAACATACACACACCTTGAAAGGAACAATATTCTCCATCCAAAACAACATGGTTTCAGAGAAAAGAAATCAACCCAATTAGCCCTGGCCGACCTTTTGGACGATATAACAATAGCACTAAATATTAAAAATAACAAACATCCAACAACTGCCCTTTTCATAGATCTCAAAAAAGCTTTCAACACCATAGACCACACCCTCCTACTCAATAAACTTAAACTTCTAAACTTCTCCACCCTGTCACTGAAATGGTTCAATAGCTACCTCAGCAACAGATCACAGTGCACAAAAGTAGAAGACTCACTCTCAACATTTCTCCCTCTCAAAACCGGAGTCCCTCAGGGATCCATCCTGGGCCCCCTCTTGTTCATTTTATACATAAATTCCCTACCCCCCTACATTCAATCACTTTCTAAAAACTGCGTTAAATGTCAACTGTACGCAGATGACACTGTATTATATGTAGCCTCTCCCTCAGTCCCCAATGCCCTGAAAACCATCCAGGAAATAATACCCCACCTAGAGAACTGGTGCTCAATCAATAAGTTAACCATTAATGCAGATAAAACGAAGGCCATGGTCTTCAATACCAGAGGTAGCAAATTAACTCTCCCCCCAGACCAGAATTCCCTAACACTTTCAGGCACCCCCATAGAAATTGTAGAGGAGTACAAATATTTAGGTACCATTTTAGACTCCCAATTAACTGCCCGCCCACAAGTAGACTCATCAATCAAAAAGGCCAACATTGCACTTGCCACACTGGCGAGAGTCAGAAGCTTCCTATCAGAAGATACAGCCTTCAAAGTACTTAAATCCATACTTAACCCTCATCTAGAGTTCAATTCTTGTTTCTTAAACTTTGCCTCAGCCATTTCCCAGAAAAAACTTGATAGGTCCCTGAATAAAGGAGTCAGAATAGCAGCACTCCTCAAGAGGAGGGAGAATGTCTGCATTCCAATGATTAACCACAAAATTGATTCACTAGAAAAAAGGAGGAAAATCCAGCTCCTATTGATAGCTCACAACAGAGCACACTCCACCTCTACCCGATCCAACACACCTAAAACACCTGAACCCAAACCGACCCAAAGAAAAAGGCCAAAGAAGAAACAAAAGGCCAGAGTAGCCCCAGAGAACAAGAGAGTAACCAGAACCCAATCCCCTTTTAATCTGCCAATCACAAACCCAAACCTGGAAGTATTAAAAAAATCACCGGGTTATCTGGGTGGAACCACATGGAACAGCCTTCCAAATGATGTGAAGGAATTAACAACGAAAGCCTCCCTGAAAAATAGGCTCAAAAACATTGTCAACTAGCATACCCACTCCCCCTCCCCCCATGCCCCCCCCCCCCACCTCCCAAAATTTGGTAAATCTTCTCTAATATTCAGTAGTTTAGTATACAGCAGCAGGACGAAAACCTTGTACGTTTTGTAAGACGCCTGTTCTCGCGTCCAACGCTGGAGAAGCTGTCAAAATAAAATCGTCAAAAAAAAAAAAAAAAAAAATTTAGTAGAAGTTACTAAATTTGTAGAGCTGACGATTGTATATTTCTTGAAAATCTGACCCGGCTACGCTTAATTTAAAACAAGCACGAGAAAAGCTGATGACTTTCTAAATGTAATTTAATCTGAATAAAAAACTGCCATTTTCATCAACTCTATAATGAGTTTGTCAGCGGCCACAAGCAAGAATCAATTTTCACGGTATTTTGCAATAATTGTGAATCTTTCAAAGTTGACCCCCTTGAAAGGGTTATTAGTAAATGTGATGTGTTTCAGACAAATGAGTCACAAGTCACAATAAATGGATTTTGAGATATCATCACATTTTATTTGAAAAGATGAGATCCAGCTGATTCCAATGATAGTAAACAAACTATATTTTGAAAAATATAGTTTGCAATGTTTCTGGATGGGTAATTACCAGTATAGTAACTAAACCCTCAAAATATCAGAACATTTCAATGAATGGATCTTGTGGGAAAAACACTTCGAAAAATATCAATTTTGCAACTTGTGACTCATTTTACTCGAACACATCACATATTTGAAATGATGAGATCAAGCCGTTTCTAACGATAGTAAACAGTAGGACATGTTAATTTTGATATTTTTATGTTTGAAAGTTTGCAATTATAGAATTGTTATTCAAGTTTGTCAGATGCAAGAAAAGGACATGTAATTCTAAGGTTAGACATGCTAATGTTAGATCTTCCGTCTGGCCCTAGTCCGTCATTGACATCAATCACATAACAACATTTTTAATCATTATTACCTTCAGAGTGTCATTCAACTAACTTACAGTACCAAAAGAGTTAAGATCGGATCATGCTATCCTTCACATCAATACACATTTATACAATGTGATTTTCATTATAAGTATTACTGGACAAAATCTTTATCTTGATGGAAGATTTAAGAAAACGTATTTCTAACATCGATATTCATATTACAAGTACCTTTCTGACGTGTCAACCCTACATTTATGATAATATTTCTGGGTGGGTAATTACCAAACAGATTGCTAGAATCAAAGCAATACCAAATATGCTCAAATTTACCTAGTATTGACCAAATTGCAGCCTAATTTTGCAGAATTTAGTAAATGTGTACAGCTGCCAATTGTACAATTTCTGAAAATCTGACCTATGTGTATTAAGGCGTTAGACTCGTAAAAAATGGGAGCATTGCAACAAAGAGATCTGGTGAATAGATCCCTTTGAAAAATAAATATTGCGACTTTTGACTCATTGCCCCGGAACACACCACAAATGTGATGTGTTTCTGTAAAATAAGTCACAAGTCGTAAAATGGATATTTTTCAAACGGATTTTTATATAAGATATCTTTGTTGGAATGTTCTAATGTATAGGGTGCTTAATGTTGCTAGTACCATCAATACAAGCCCAAAGTTTCAAGGCAATGTATTAAATATATCTATGCATTCTTATGGTCATCTTACGTAGTATATATTTAGGTAGTTCATTAATGATTATCAACCCAAAAATATTGGTCCTTTTTTTTCCAAAAATAAATATATCTAACTTAAAATATAGAAACACTATTTAGATATCCTATTGTTTACTATCATTAGAATCGGCTTGATCTCATCTTTTCAAATATGGTGAAATCTCAAAATCCACATTTTGCGACTTGTGACTCATTGCCCTGGAACACACCACAAATGAGTCTTGCTGATTGCCTCTCCTGTTTTAACACTAATTACAGATAGTTACTGAATGATTGTTGTAATATCCTTGTCCTGAATAGGATGGCACGGAAGTCCCTGGATGCTCGGGGTTTTCAATTGTGATGTTTTTCAGGAAAAGTTGCTTAATCTGCTCCAAAATCTTTTTCTGTTCCTTCATATTTTTCTTTGGGACATATTGCTGTGTATGAAAACACCGACCAGGTTCCAGATAATTGAATAATCCTTTAATATTGGTAATTGCCTAATAATGATGGTAATGCATTGAACCTCGGTGGTCACCGGACCAATCCAAGGCTGTATGGCCCTTCTATAGGCAAATATCAGTAAATGGGGACACTAGTTATCTGGCCGGCTATAACTGTTGTGCTATTATTAGACAACCCAAGTGTGATATTCCTCTCAACTAAGGGAATGTAAAACTGAACAACAATCTATGTTTCCGTAGCTTTATTTCCCCCACAGTGCTCACACAAGGTACAAGGTCAGCCGGGCTAACCAAGAAGACAATGACGGAATGGTATTCCAGAGTAGTCATGAATACACTCTGTACATAAACAAGGTGTGAACACGCACACAACCAACATGTACACACATTGTACATGAATAAGTAATACAGGAGGTATGCAATACATCAACAATAGGCAATATGACACACATCCGGGTGTAGACAATTAGGTGATAGGTAACCTATGAATAGGGTAAAGCTTGACATTTCATTTTTTCTTTTGAGAGATCCTCAGGTTGGTAAAAACTTGCAGGCATCGTATCAAGTCTCCTAGACACTGCTCTCATTATATTGTATCTCAATACTCCATAGGTTGTCCCTCAAAACGCAGGGAAATGTCTAATACATTCAGCATCAGAACGGAACAGATCCAGTTATATCAGTTAAAACACAAGACCTTGTAAATAAAGGCGGGAGCACACTAGCCGCAATAAGCCTTGCAATAAGCTTTGCAACAGGCCTCTGCAATAGAAATTAAAACATTCAATATTGGAGTGCATTGTATCGCAGACGTGTGGGCCCCTTTGCAACATGCTCTGCAATAGGCTTCGCAACAGGCCTCACGCCAAGAAATGCATCGCCGTCTATCGCAGGAATATTAGACATTTGATAGTTTGATATTTGTTGGTGATAGGCATTGCATCGTGGACATCACCATGCTATTGCGATTAATTGCAAGGCTCTATTGCAGAAGTGTGGCGACGTTTGCAATAGGCCTTCCCGATAGACCTCTGCAATAGCGGGGCCTATCGTGAAAGCCTGTTGCGAAGCCTTTCGCGAGCTTATCGCGGCTAGTGTGGCGCCGGCTTAAGTCTTTTTTAAAAATATAAATTCTCTGACTTGTTACTCATTTCCCCGAAACACATCACATTTGCTGTCTCAAATACTTTCAACTTAGTAAACAACTAAATCAGAAGGACGAATCAGACCTCATTGGTCCATGTTTTTGTCCTAAATTTGGGTCATTTGAGAGGATTGTTGAAGGGTATTACATCTTGAGGCGGTTTTACTTGTAATGGTTACATCCAATGTGGGACAGACGGGCGAGGGAGGAAGACGGATCAGCTTGTCTACTTAGCGTTGATCTAATGACTGGTGTCACTCCCTCTATTCATACTAGTGTGCTCTCAGCAAGGGTTAGTGAAAGGTGGAGAGGGTAGCAAAGTGGACGGGAAGGATCAGGGTCAGAATTTGTGAAAATGTATAATTCATTTTCCCCAATCATCTCAAATAATCCAAATCTAAAAGAAAAATAATATACAAAATGCAGTTTAACACGAAGGAAGAGATAGTTTTATTCATCACGTTGCCAAAATTACTGAGTTATACATAGCATTTATTATATAAAAGTCATACTTAGCAGAAGCTAACAAATTTGTAGAGCTAACAATTGAGATGTGTTTCAGGAAAATGAGTCATAAGTCGCTAAAAATGGATTTTGAGATATCACCATATTTGAAAAGATGAGATCAAGTCGATTCCAATGATATTAAACAGTCTAATAATCTAATTGATATTTCTAGATTTTAAGTTTGATATTTTCGATTTTGAAAAAAAAAGTTTCCAATATTTCTGGGGGTCAGAAAACAGTAAAGTAACTAAATGTAGTCCATATGAGGACCTTCACAACGAAAAGATATAATATAGATTGTCCTGATATTTAATACATCGATTGATACAGCTATAAGTGATAAAACTCCCAAAAATTAGAACATTCCAATAATGAGATCTTGTGAAAAAAACACTTTGAAAAATATCAATTTTGCGACTTATGACTCATTTCCCTGAAACACATCACAATTTTCTGAACACCAGACCAAGGAGGAGGTTAAGCAGTTTGGCAGATGGTTTAGAGGGCTCATGGGGATGTAGGTTGATACATACAAGGGCCAGATTTCCAGAAAATGTACAATTCAACTTCGCCAATCTTTTCAAATAACCTAAATTCCAGGCGAAAATGAAGTTCAAAATACAGTTCAACCTAACCAAACAGATTGCTAGAATCAATGTAATGCTGAATATACTCGAATTTACCTAGTATTGACCAAATTGCAGCCGAATTTAGCGAAATTTACTAGATGTGTAAAGCTGCAAATTGTACATTTTCTGAAAATCTCCTCGTTTGTCTCTCCCAGCTACCAAGCGTTTTGACTCTTTCTCTCTTTACTTCCAATGAAAGGACAGTAGTAGACTCAGAGGCAAAGCTTCTTGTCTCCACTCCTCCCGGTCCTCTTTACTCCTCTTGCCCCCCCCCCCCCCCCCCCCCACACACACACACTCATGGCTCGGATGTCATGAAAATGCACAACCTACAGTTCTAAACATCTCTCAAATTATGCTAAGTTTGAGTAAAACATGATAAATACTGGGTATATCTGAGTGTATTCTGTATTCATTTAATAAATTTGTCTGGTTTTGTTGAATTGTATTTTGAACCTCATCTTCATCTTAAATTTGGGTTATTTGAGGCGATTGGTGAAGGCCAATCTAACATTTTCTGAACATTTCACCCTCACACCCTTGTGTAGTTGTTGAGTAAGGGTGAAAAGGAATTGCTCTCCGTGCCCACAAGGGATCCTGGGCTGATAGTTTAACTGTGGTCCTCCCGTCTAATGTGAATCCCTCCATTACTTCTTCCTCCTTTCCCTCTAGTATTGCCACTCCCACTTCCAATAGGGGATTTGCATGTCTCATTGCACATGTCTACTGCAGTGCATGCTGGGATGTACAATTTGGGAGTTGCATGTCTCACTGCGCATGTCTACTGCAGTGCATGCTGGGATGTACAATAGGGGATTTGCTTGTCTCACTGCGCATGTCTACTGCAGTGCATGCTGGGATGTACAATAGGAGATTTGCATGTCTCATTGCACATGTCTACTGCAGTGCATGCTGGGATGTACAATAGGAGATTTGCATGTCTCACTGCGCATGTCTACTGCAGTGCATGCTGGGATGTACAATAGGGGATTTGCATGTCTCACTGCACATGTCTACTGCAGTACATGCTGGGATGTACAATAGGGGATTTGCATGTCTCACTGCGCATGTCTACTGCAGTGCATGCTGGGATGTACAATAGGGGATTTGCATGTCTCACTGCTCATGTCTACTGCAGTACATGCTGGGATGTACAATTTGTGAGTTGCATATGCCAAGCTGAACATGTCTACTGCAGTGCATGCTGGGATGGAGTCTGTTGAAATCTGACATACAAATATTTGACAACATTTTTATCGAAAATTGCAACAATGTTTCGCCAATATCAGAGCTTATATGAATGATTTATGAAAACCTAATGCATGATGGGAAAGAGGGGGTCATGTGTTATGGGAACATATATAACATATGGATATTGATATTAGAGCATTGATACATATTCCATGTTGAACATGGCACGTTTTCTATAGATTTGATACACTACCATGAGTCCCAGGTTCCCATGCGAATCAAGATTCAAAATGGCGACTGTGCAAACGCCCTATAGTACCACCCCGGCAGCAGTAATGCACCAATCTATCAAGATATCAACTACGATAAGTGTTTTGTCCTTGGCCCCACTCTCTAGGCTATAGAGTTGAGTGATGGTGAATGATGTACAATAACCGGCTTCAGCACTTGGCTTGGGGCAGGTTATCTATACAATATGTAGATTACCGGTATGGATGTTATTAACACTGGTATTACCCGGGTAATGTTAGTGGCCTAAGATTCACTGTGGACTGAGATATAACCATATTGAGTGGTTGGCGAATCACTACCATTATGCAATCATAGGCCTATAAACAACCTGAGAGAACAAGAGACTCTTGTTGGGGAGAAACACTTAGATTCCAGCCCTTTATAGGACTTATGATAACTTATAACAGCCTTGAAGCAGTTCCGTTGTATATGCAGTGATTCTTTATGATTCAAATTAGCAGCAGTTTAATGTATTATGCGCATTTCATATGAGAGGTGGTATAAGTGGGGTGCTATAAATATATTCATATATAGATGGAACCTAGCAAGGGGGAAGTCTGTACACTTGTTATTGACCGAGGGAGCGCGGGAAGATAGAGGGCGTTAGCCCGAGATCACTAACAAGTGTACAGACTTCACCCGAGCTTTGTTCCATATTTATTACACCCCATTAATAAATAGAAAATATAAATAGTTAAAGATAAAAGAAGTAATTTCAAGTTTTCCGTGGACCTACTTGTTGTATGTCCCCAGGGTGACATAACTCACATGTTCATCTTGAAAAGAAAAGTTTGCAATATTTCTGGGAGGCAATAACCAGTAAAGTAACTAAACGTACTCCATCTGAGGACCTTTAAAACAATTGAATATACATTGTCCTGAAATTTGAGACATCGACTGATGTATCTATAGATGATAAACTCCCCAAAAATCAGAACATTCCAATGATTTGATCTTATGGAATAAACACTTCGAAAAATATCATTTTTGTCACTTATGAACAATTTTCCTGAAACGCATCACATATCATAGGAAGTTGGAGTTAATAGTGAAAACTCATACATAATCAGTGTTTAAAATGAACTGATGGTGCTTAGAACGTGAGAGATGATATTAGTCACTATTTGTATAATTTATTTCATAACTTGTTTTATAACCTAATAAGACGTTTTTGTAACGTCAACTTGTTTTATGTCTTGTTAATATCCTGTACGTATTAGACATTATCTTTCTTAGTATAGACATATTCTATATAGAGGTAATGGCTGGAAGACCTGGATTTCATCCAGAAGCCTGATTACCCATTAATGTTGACCATAGGGTATTTGCATGTCTCACTGTGCATGTCTACTGCAGTGCATGCTGGGATGGATTCTGTTGAAATCAGACATATACCTATTTGGCAACATTTTTATCCAAAATTGCTAGAATATTTTCACCAATATCACAGCGTGTATAAATGGAATCATGGAAACTAAATGCATGATGGGAAGGATTGGGACATGTGTCATGGGAACATATATAAAACATAGATATTGACGTTAGAGCATTAATAAATAGTCCTCGCTAAACATGGCATGTTTTCTATAGATTTTAGACTGTACCATTAGTTTCATGCGAATCAAGATTCAAAATGGCGGCTATGCACTTCCCCTCTTTCATACTGTATACATGCAGACAAAAATGGTATTTTTCAATTCAATTCAAATATATTCCTTAGGATAACCTGAAGGTGCGATTCTACTGGATCGCTCTTTTGGTCCTCACATGGTCCGCTCTTTCATTTTCTCCGAGCGCATAACAAGCAAAGTTAGAGCGAAACCAGAGCAGTCTAATGGATTGAGTTACTGCGCTTCCTATACACTTCATATTTTCAGAAAATGTACAATTTACCTTCTCTAATCTGCTCAAATAAACCAAATTTCAGACAAAAATAAAGTTCAAAATACAGTTCACCCAAATCAAACAGATTGATAGAATCAATGCAATTTTGAATATAATCGAATTTACCTAGTATTGACCAAATTACAGCCTAATTTAACAGAATTTACTAAATGTGTACAGCTGCCAATTGTACATTTTCTGAAAACCTGACCCATATGAGTGTTCGCTAATAGATTGGCAATCAGTATAAAGGCCTGCCCATGCATGTCTTTAACACTGTGCTCTACCGCTAGCTGCGTCTAATGTAGAGATAATGCAGGCGGTGTTTGAAATATGTGCCTCTAGGGGATAGCCTTATTCATATGGTGTCACTTTCTTATACTTTATGGTAAAACATCTTTTCGCTAGTCAGCTTGCACATGATATGTGTGCTCGACCCTATATGTGATGTGTTCCAGGCAAATGAGTCACAAGTCGCAAAATTGATATTTTTGTTTTTCTCACTGAGTTTTTCTCATTGAGTTTTTCTCACAAAATCACATTATTGGAATGTTCTGATTTTTAGAGAGTGTGTCACTTATAGCTATGTTAATCGATGTATCAAATTTCAGGACAATCTAGGTAATATATCCTTTGGTTTTAAAGGTCCTCATATGGACTACATTAGTTACTTTACTGTTTAGTGACCCCCACAAATATTGGAAACTTTTTTTTTCCAAAACGAAAATATCGAATTCAAAATTTAGAAATACGTATCATCTTATTAGACTGTTTACTATAATTGGAATCGGCTTGATCTCATCTTTTCAAATGTAATGGTATCTCAAAATCTATTTTTTGTGACTTATGACTCATTTTACTAAAACACATCACACATGTGATGTGTTCCAGGCAAATGAGTCAAAAGTCGCAACATTGATATGTTTTAAAGTGTTTTTTTGACAAGACCATGCCGATTTTCAGAGGGTTTAGCACTTATAGTCATATAATTCTGTGTAATAAATTTTAGGAAATTGTCTTAAATACATGTTTGCGTTTTCAAGGCCTTCGTACGGAGTTTATCTAGTTACTTTACTGGTACTTACCCATCCAGAACCATTGCAAACTTTAAAAAAAAATAAAAAAATACCAAACTTAAAATATAGAAATACTTATATTTTGAAAAGACAAAGTTAAGGAGATTCTAATGATGGTAAACATCAAGGACATCTCCGTAGTGTTTCTATATTATAAGTCTGATATCTCTATCTTTTAAAAAAAAGGTTATTGATATTTTTGAGTGGATAATTACACTGTACTTGTTGCGCAAGTAAAATTATGGCGCAGGATGGGCAGCACATGTTTCAAATGCGTAACTTGCCCCGTCGCAAATCTACATTTGTCTCGTAAAGCATGCTGCCTTAATTTGTGAGGTGTAATTCAAGGTAGCGTAGCTCAGATCCCGCTACAAGAGTATGAAAAAAAAGCTGTAAGGCCAGAGCTAGATTCGAGCCCTCAATGCCTGTACTGCGGGCCAGTGTGCTAACCACTACACTACCATGGCTGGATGAAATCCAAGGCTTAATTCTGCATAATATAATATATGTGATGTGTTACAGGAAAATGTGTCACAAGCCTCAAAATTGTTATTTCTAAAGTGCCTCCCATATAAATCAATAAAGTTCATTAGTTAATTCATAAAGTTATGGTGTAGATGTCGTTTCCCACACTCCTATTTAGTTCATCAATGCTACACTGAAATGTGTATTCATTTCCACACCTTCATGCTTTGTTATAGCTAGTGCTATATATAGCCATTTGCTAAGACAAAAGCTACACAAGCTTTCCCACATGGGCGCTAATCTACGGAGCTGCACTGTATATCTACCCAATGTGAGGGTGGCCCAAAGCCAAGGCCAATTACACTCATTTTTAAGGTGCGCCGCCATAGTTCTACACTTTTTTAGGACAGTGTCCTGATAAAGTACCTAAATATACACCATGAGATGACCTCAGAAATACATAGATATATTTATTAGATTGCCTTGAAATTTCGTACATGTGTTAATATCACTAACAGCATTAAGTATCCCAAAAATCAGAAAATACCAACAAAGATATTATATAAATGAATCACTTTGAACTATAGCAATTTTGTGACGTATGTATCATTTCCCTGAAACACATATGGGTCAGATTTTCAGAAAATGTACAATTCAAATTCACAGATCCTCTCAAACAACCCAAATTCTAGACGAAAATAAAGTTCAAAATACAGTTCAACCTAACCAAACAGCTAGCTAGAATCAATGCAATGCTGAATATACTCGAATTTACCTAGTATTGGCCAGATTGCAGCCTAATTTAGCAGAATTTACTAAATGTGTACAGCTGCCAATTGTACATTTTCTAAACATCTTACCCATATATGTTGTTGCTTTTGCAGCTCAAGTTTAATATCTCATCACCATTATCTTAATAGACAACACCATTGTTTAAAAACTCATCTTCCACTAGCCTCGTTTAGGAAAACACCACCAGATGTCATGATTGATCACAGATCTCATGTTATGTATATTTTATGGTAACACCTTTTCTTTTGTTGTTTCATTCCTGGCAATACACTCTGATCATATGTAAATGAAATAGGCAATGTGTCATTCTTATCTACCTCCACGGAAAGTCATTAAAAAGTCTTTTATGCAAAGGAAATTTGACAACAAAGACCTGCTACTGTATGAATTGTAATCCACAGTCCTTTGTCTCTGATGGAAGATACATATGGGTCAGATTTTCAGAAAATGTACACTTGGCTGATCTACACATTCAGTAAATTCTGCTAAGTTTTGCTGAAAGTGATGGGAATATCTGAGTATATTTGGTATCACATGTATTTAAAGTATCAGTTTTGGTATGTTAAACTGCATTTTGAAGCTGATTGCTGTCTTAAATGGGGGTTATCTGAAAGGATGGTGAAGGCCAGTCGTACATTTTCTGAAAATCTGACCCATATATATCACCTATAACATCAATCTGGAATGGATTACATTTGAATATAAGCCAGATAGAGGACACAAAGTCCTTTTGAGTTAATGTTAAAAGATTATGTTAGCGTATTTTATTCCCTCAGAAGAAATATGGTCAGTGGTTTTTCGTTTAAAAGTGTTAAAATTCCTACACTATAATCGTATTATAATCAAGCAATAAATATGTAATGTATTTTAACTAAAGTCTGCTAGTATGGATACAAAATATGGAATTTCATAATTTATATTGTGTGTGATGTGTTTAAGGAAATGAGTCATAAGTTGCAAACAATTGATGTTGAAATATCATCATATTTGGAAAGATGAGATCAAGGGGATTCCAATAATAGTTAACACTGAATATTGAAGTTTGATATTTTCCATGCGAATCTAGATTCAAAATGGCGGCTATGCAAATCCCCTATTGCTAATATTTCACAAGTTGTCAGGTGCGTCTATAACAGATTAAAACTCCCAGCTTCAGCTGTCATCATTACATAATTATTAACGTGATAAATAGGGGATTTGCATAGCCGCCATTTTGAATCCTGATTCGCATGTAATTATGGGACCAATGGTACAGTCTAACATCTATAGAAAACGTCATGTTTAGCATGGAATATTTATCAATGCTCTAATATCAATATCCATGTGTTATACATGTTTTCATGACACAAGCCTCCATCTTTCCCATCAAGCATTTGGTTGTCATTGATCATTCATAAAAGCTATGATATTGGTGAAAACATTCTTTCAATTTTGGATAAAAATCTTGCTAATTGATTTCATCGGAATCTATCCCAGGATGCACTGCAGTTGACATGCGCAGTGGCAGATGCAAATCCCTTATTACCAGGTTGATTAACATGGAAGTAATACCAGTTGTCTGGACCCAACCTGTAGCCAACCTGTCATTATTACATAATTATTAACGTGATTAATTAACGGCGTGGTCACATGACCACCTGCTCCCGTGCTTACTCACGTTACACGTGATCTTACATACGTCCCACGTGACGTCAATATACTTGTTATTTATTGGTCTCAATAATGTGATGTGTTCTAGGGTCGGGTCGTTGCACGTACATTAGGACCTTCACCAATCTTCTTAAATACCCCAAATTTAAAACAAGAAAGAGCTCCAAATTGCCGTTCAACATAACAGAATCAATACCAAATATACTCAGATATATGTAGAGTTCATCATTTTCCAGTCCAATTTAGACTAAATGTGTACAGCTGCCAATTGTACATTTTCGAAAAGTCTGATTCATATACTATACAGGATAATCACGGAAATATGAAAGAAAATGGCCCCCAAGTACCACGTCACACCATGCTGAGGTGTTTTTCCGATTTATCTGGCTGAAAACTAGGTAGGGGAGTGGTAATTTTTTTTTAAACCACCTCCCAGGAACTGAAAAAAAAAATGTCTATTTCATAATAATAGTTGTTTTAAACATGGGACATGTGTTTTTTGACAGTTCCGGGTCAGGACAACCCGTTCTTTTGCTTTATCTCTTTGTTGAAATGTTCTGATATTTAGAGGGTTTAGCACTTATAGTCAGATAAATTAGTGTAACACATTTCAGGAAATTGATTAAATATATCTTTGAGTTTAGAAGGCCTTTGTATGGAGTATACAGTAATGGAGTTTTCAAATATGGTGATATCTCAAAATCCATATTTTGCGACTTATGACTCATTTTACAGAAACACATCACAAATGTAGCTGTGAACAGAACTTTACGAAATGGACTTGTTGATTGTCCTTGACCTTGGTCCTCATTCCACCTCCTTATCATTGGTGAACCTAGGGGTCAGCACCTGCATAGCTTCATTTGTGTCACAGGAAAATCAGTCACAAGCAGGAAAATTGTTTGCAATATCATCATATTTGAAAAGATGAGATCAAGCCGATTCTAATGACAGTATGGCATCTAATTAGTACTTATGTATTTTAAGTTTGATTTTTTTACTTTGAAAAAAAAAATTGCAATATTTCTTGTTGACCTTAGAAAAGAAAGGATGTATTACTTACAATGTCCTGAAATTTGATACATCGATTGATATACCTATGAGTGATAAATCCGCCCCAAATTAGAACATTCCGATAATGTGATCTTGTGAAATAAACACATATTCGCAACTTGTGACTCATTTTCCTGAAACACATCACATATGGTCCTCGCTCTGCATTATCTCCACATGATGGCTGCCACCTGCCTCATTTGCATACATGTGAAGCCTTCATTAATTACTAATTTGCATAGGAATGGAGCGTCTCATAAACACCATTGACTGCCAAGAACAGCAGCTAATATCGGCCTTGGCTCAGGCGCTTTTTGTGTTGGACTGCACAGATCCCTTCACAATAGAGGGTTTGTGTTATGCCCTAACACTGATCATATTGTAATTGCCGCACAATAGAGGGTTGTGTTATGTTCTAACACTGATCATATGTGATCCGTTTCAGGAAAATGAGTCATAAGTCGCCAAAAATAGATTTTGAGATACCATTATATTTGAAAAGATGAGGTCAAGCCGATTCCAATGATAGTAAACAGTCTAATAAAATAATAAGTATTTCTAGATTTTAAGTTTGATATTTTCGTTTTGGAAAAAAAAAGTTTCAAATATTTCTGGGGGTCACTACACAGTAAAGTTACTAAATGTACTCCATATGACGACCTTTAAAACGAAAGGATATATTACATAGATTTTTCTGAAATTTGATACATCAATTGACATGACTATAAGTGACCAACTCCTTAAAAATCAGAACATTCCAATAATGTGATCTTGTGAAACAAACACTTTGAAAAATATCAATTTTGCACCCTAACACTGATCATATTGTAATTGCATTCGTCACAATCATATGGAAATGGCTTCAGGCAGAATAGAAGATTTGTGGTGCCTCTTAACACTGATCATATGGAAATTGCTTTAGTCCTAATAGAGGGTTTGTGTCGCACCCTCGTCCTGATTATATGGTAATTGCATCAGTCACAATAGAGGGTTTGTGTTATGCCCTTACACTGATCTTATGGAAATTTCCTCAGTCACAATAGAGGGTTTGTGGTGCTTCATAACACTATGGAAATATGGAAATTGCTTCAGTTACAATAGAGGGATTGTGTTACACCCTTACACTGATCATATGGAAATTGCTTTGGTCACAATAGAGGGTTTGTGAATGCTCGCTTACACTGATCATAGGGAAATAGCTTCACAATAGAGGGTTTGTGTTATGTTCTAACACTGATCATATTGTGATAGCGTCAGTCACAATCATATGAGAATTGTTCAGTCACAATAGAGGGTTTGTGAATGCACACTAACACTGATCATATGGAAATTGCTTAAGTCACAATAGAGGGTTTGTTTTATACCCTAACACTGATCATATGGAAATTGCTTCAGTCACAATAGAGAGGTTGTGTTGCACCTAGTTACTACTCAAAGGCTGAAGTGTGACCCAAGACATGTGGTGTCACACAAAATAGTATACTTTAGTCGCAAATATCATCAAAAGGTGAGATCAACCATTATTTCAAAGATTTGAAAACTTTGCGAAAACTTTGGAAGTATTTATATATTTGTTTAGTTCATATGTTATGTATTACAGAAAAATGAGAAGTTGATATACCATCAATTTCGAAAAGATGAGATCAGGCCGTTTTCAATGGTCATAAACATTAGGGTGTCCAATCAGTACTTCTATATTTTAAGTTTGATATTTTATATTTTTAAGAAAAAAGCAATATTTGCAATATTTCATGGTGGACAATTACTAGTAAAGTGGCTAAATATGCTCCACTGGCAGCGCTCAAATACCCCCAAAATGAGAATATTGCAATAGGAGGAAATTAATTACTGTTTTTTGCGACTTGTGACTCATATTCCAGGAACCCATCACATTATGTATTTTTTTTTTTAAAAAAGTAATTTAAGATTTTCTTGATAGATAATGACTTGTACACTTGCTAAACATTGACCTTAAAAAAATGTATACCGTCTTGAAATTAAATTTGTTAATAAGTGTATACAACTAAATGTGCCAAACACCCTAAAGATGATAAGACTCCCCCTAAAACATTTGCACAATAGCGAGATAATGCAAGCGCCACGCAACTCCCAACACTGACCGAAACCTATCAGCCTGCGTTAGGTTCCGACACTAAGTTGCCCTACATCTCAATTGGTCTTGGTAGATGCCATCGGTGAACAGTAAACTTGCCGTTTTAACATTGAACAAACTTATTTAAGTAGGAATTTGATACTCAGATACTTTAAAAAGGAACTATTATTTATGGGATGAATTTGACAAATTTGCCTAGAACAGGATAGGGAGTCCAACCGGATTGACGGCCCTTCTGACAATCTATACACAGGGTTGGTCTTCATTACATGGGTCAGATTTTCAAAAAATGTACAATTGGCAGCTGTACACATTTAGGAAATTCTTTTAAATTTGGATGACAAATGATGAATACCGGGTATATCTGAGTATATTTGGGTTCGCATTGAGTTAAAGTATTAGTTCTGTAAGGTCAAACTGCATTTTGAAGCTGATTTATGTCTTAAATGTGGGTTATTCGAGAGGATTGGTGAAGGTGAATTGTACATTTTTTGAAAATCTGACCCACCTATGCATAACGTGACATAGTGACCTCTTTAGATGCGTTTAGGTTAGCGTTGTACTTGATACATTGCTTGCATTATCTCGCTAATATCATTCCTGCAACTTAAAGGCCATGGTACACTAAGCCGATTCTCAAAGAATTCAGTAGACAAAAAGAGTCCTGTGTGGCTCAAAATCGCATGAGAATCGGAAGTGGACTAGGCCCTTAAGACTCACTTCTCTGTGACACATCACATATTCGTCAATGAATAAACCATGCTCTAGCAGACATGCGCAGTGAGGCATGCTAATTTCCTCCCAGATTCCCTAAGAGAACTGATGAGAGGAATTACTGTGAATAACTAAGTCACAAACCCAGAAGAGGTTGTTAGGTTCCATGCGGCAGAAATTTGTTAGCCTCCGGCAGATTTGCAGTTCACATTATCATCAGTATTCTAGGTGGAAACATTCCCCATGAGGATGTAAAATTTCATTATTCCACACGCAACATTTGACATATATAAGAAATGACAGTTTGAGGACATTAAGGTCTGTTAATTCAATTAATTTTAGGAGTCCTAAAATACAAATTTGCTGTGTGATAGATAGATAGAACTAATATAGCAATAAACAACTTGGATTGTAGCGTTTGAACTGTCTGTACGCCCATAGACGTCCCGAGGCCGTAGGCCCAGGGACGTCTATGGGCATACAGACCGTTCAAACGCTACAATCCGAGTTGTATATTGATTTTAGTCCATGATGGAACACGTCAGGTGGCGTCACTAGTCCATAAGTGCACGCGAAATCTTACCCAAAATGGACTAACTATACATAGATCTAAATGCAGTTCTGTCCTACTACATCGGAAATGAGGTGAAGAACGATTGCACAGAGAGAACTATTAGTGCTGCACCCCAAGTTAGGGACTTTGCTTAGTATCCACTTTTTTAAAAAGAATCCTTGATAATTAAAATGTTTTCCTTGTTCATAAGACTTAAGATAGATATTAGTAGTCAGAATCTTGTCTATGTTCCGAGTGATTATGATTTTTGTATCATTAAATTCAAATTTAGAACCTTAAAATGGAATATTTTCCTCCAAATGTTCATAATTTAATCGTGCCATAGACATTTTCCTGGTATTTTTTCAAGAATGAGAGACAATCATGCAGCATATATGTCAAACTTTAATTAAAAGAAGAGAATTAATTATAATTTTTAAATAGATTGACTCCACATATTGTATTTCTAAGTAGATTCAAAGAAAACATCATTTATTTCCACAATTAGATAGAAAATATAGTTCATGTCATTCATAGCTTTTGACCATACATATTGAAATCATTCAAGAGTTTTATCGCATTGTGATGTATGGTTAAATTGGGCCTAACTTTACCCTAAAATGTGTAATCCAGTTTACAGAAATGTAAATTATTTTGTGATACAGAAATTATTGTTGGTGACATAAGACAGCAAAGGCTTGTGCCCTTAAGTGAACCAGTGAAAAATGGTATTTGAGTGAAAAATATGGGCCTCTGTGTGATTCTAAAAGGTCTCATGTTAATCCTTAGAATCCCAGATTTTGCCTAAACGGCCATTTTTCAGTGAAAAATGGTCAAATTTGGGACATTTCGGGTCTCAATTCTTCGCCCAGCCATTTCCACCATTTTGATAGCACAAAGTTGACATATGTGCCAAAAGTTGGCAAATTTAATTTTGTATGTGCAACATGGCCCCCAATTCTACAGAACTATTTACCTAAGAGAAATTGCCATGGAAACAGTTGAAAGTCAGGATTTTCATGACATTTCAGATGCGGTTACCATGGAAACAGCTGTTAATATGAAAAAGAATTCTTGCAATTGTGCATGTGACAGTTTCAAATACAGATAGCCCTGAATCCTTTCTTTTATTTGACATATCATATATTATTGTATCATAAAAACTCATAAAGTTATCATGGATCATATGAAATAAGTCAAGGCAACTTTAAGTTTTAGTCCCTAACTTGGGGTGCACCAAATTCTATAATCTATAATAGATTTATTAGGTATTTGGGTCAGATTTTCATAAAATGTACAATTCACCTTCACAAATCCTCTCGAATAACCCAGTTTTAAGACGAAAATAAAGTTGCCCTGCCCCCTGTGCTTCCCCCTGCCCCTGCCCCCTGCCCCCTGCCCCCTGCCCCCTGCCCCCTGCCCCCTGCCCCCTGCGCCCTTCCCCTGCCCCCTGCGCCCTTCCCCCTGCCCCCTGCCCCCTGCCCCCTGCCCCCTGCGCCCTGCCCCCTGCCCCCTGTGCTTCCCCCTGCCCCTGCCCCCTGCCCCCTGCCCCCTGCCCCCTGCCCCCTGCCCCCTGCGCCCTTCCCCTGCCCCCTGCGCCCTTCCCCCTGCCCCCTGCCCCCTGCCCCCTGCCCCCTGCGCCCTGCCCCCTGCCCCCTGTGCTTCCCCCTGCCCCCTGCCCCCTGCCCCCTGCCCCCTGCCCCCTGTGCTTCCCCCTGCCCCCTGCCCCCTGCCCCCTGCCCCCTGCCCCCTGTGCTTCCCCCGTCCCCCTGCCCCTGTCCCTCTCTCTGTTCCCTTCCCCTGCCCCGGCCCCTGCCCTTTCCCCTTCCCCTCCCCCTACCCCTTCCCCATGTCCCCTTCCCCTGTCCCCTCCCCCTGACTCTCCCCTCCAGCTCCCCCTGTCCCCTGCCCATGTCCCCTGCCCCTGTCCCCTGCCCATGTCCCCTGCCCCTGTCCCCTGCCCCTGTCCCTGTCCCCTGCCCCCTGCTGTGCCTCTTCCCTCCCCTCCTGCTCCCCATGCCCCCTGCCCCTCCGCCTGCCCCTGTCCCCTGCCCCTGTCCCTGTCCCTGTCCCTGTCCCTGTCCCTGTCCCTGTCCCTGTCCCCTGCCCCCTGCTGTGCCTCTTCACTCCCCTCCTGCTCCCCATGCCCCCTCCCCCTCCCCCTCCCCTTCCCCCTCCCCCTCATTCACCCTACCACATCTGTCTAATCAGTAACCGGAAGTCTCTGCTCAGCCAGAAACCATTTCCGTCAGTCACTCACGTCATCATCTCGTGAGAACTGGACGAGATCAGTAGGTAGCCAATCAGAGGAGCGGAAAAGAAGGCATTTTACGAGCGTGCTGGACGTGAGGTGCTCTAAAACCACTTGCCCTGATAGCAGGACTTAACCCACGATTCATGATCGGCCACACGCGGGTCAGATTGTAAGAAAATGTACAATTGTGATGTGTTTCAGGAAAATGAGTCATAAGTCGCAAAATTGATATTTTTCACAAGATCACATCATTGGAATTTTATTATTTTTGAAGAGATTATCACTCATAGATATATCAATTAATGTATCAAATTTCAGGACCATCTATGTAATATATTCTTTAGTTTTACAGGTCCTCATATGGACTACATTTAGTTACTTTAGTGTTTATTGACCCCCAGAAATATTGGAAACTTTTTTTTTTCAAAAACGAAAGTATTAAATTTAAATGCTAGAAATACTTATTAGATTATTAGACTGTTTACTATCATTGGAATCGGCTTGATCTCTTTTTTTCAAATATAATAGTATCTCAAAATCTATTTTTTGCGACTTATGAATCATTTTCCTGAAACACATCACAATTCACCTTCACCAATCCTCTCAAACAACCCACAGTTAGAGACAAAAATCAGCCTCAAAATGTAGTTTAAGATAGCAAAACAGATACTTTAAATCAACCTGATACCAAATGTACTCAGATATACCCGCTATTTATCCTTTTTCAGGGTAATTTTCTAAAATATCTAGAGCTGCCAATTGTACATTTTCTGAAAATCTGATCCACAAGCGATTCTCAACCCCTAATTGGAGCAGTCAGTTGGTGTGTGTTGACTCCACCGTGGAGATATTAAGCAGGATTTGAGAAGTGAACTAATGAAATTATATTGATACTATACTTTGCCACTGTAGCTGGGTCAGTTTTTCAGAAAATGTACAATTGGCAGCTGTACATATTTAGTAGATTCTGCTGAATGATGAATACCGGGTGTATCTGAGTATATTTGGTATCGCGTTGATTTAAAGTATCAGTTCTGTTATGTTAAACTGCATTTTGAAGCTCATTTTTGTCTTAAATGTGGGTTGGTTGGGAGGATAGGTGAAGATGATTTGTACATTTTCTGAAAATCTAACCCATATACCACTGTAGCTATTGGCTTTAAAGGGATACACCACAGGTATCAGCATGCCAGCTAGCAGCTCCTTTTTCTTCTTTAATAGGGGAGTTGCATAGCCGCCATTTTGAATCTTGAAACGTATGGAATCATGGGAGTAATGGTACAGTATGAAATCTATAGAAAACATCTTTAGCTTGGAATATTTATCAGTGATCCAATATCAATATCCATATGTTTTAGATGTTTCTATAACACACAACTTCATCTTTCCCATCATGCATTTGGTTTCTATAGATCATTTACACAACCTATGATATTGTTGAAAACATTCTTGCAATTTTCCATTAAATTGTTTGCTAAATATTTGTATGTCAGATTTGAACTGAATCTATCCCAGCATGCACTGTCATAGGCATGCGCAGTGAGACATGCAAATCCCCTATAGGGGAGTTGCATCTTCTACTGCGTATGTCTGTTACAGTGCATCTCGGGCTGGATTCTGATGAAATCTGAAAAAGACAAATTTTGCAACATTTTAGTCGAACATTGCATCAATGTTTTCTCCAATATCATAGCTTTTATAAATGATCTATGTTAAGCAAATGCATGATGGAGCCTTGTGTTATGGAGACATGTACCACAAATGGATGTTGACATTAGAACATTAATAAATATTCCATGATAAACATGGCATGTTTTCTAGAGATTTTATAGCTTACCATTAGTTTAATGATTCCATGGGAATCTAGATTCAAAATGGCGGTTATGCAAATCCTCCATTGTAATTTGTTTCAGGAAAATGAGTCTGAACAATTCGCAAAAAATGATGGTAAACGTTTAAAACATCTAAGAAGTGTTTCTATATCAAATGTGTTTCAGGAAAATGAGTTACAAGTCGGAAAATCCATATTTTGCGACTTATAATGTCATTTATTTACAAAATCTCCTTTTTGGAATGTTTTCATTTTTTGAGTATCTGTTCAGATAGGTGATACATATGTATGAATAGTACTTCAGGCTAGTCTATTAAATATATGCATGCATTTCTAAGATCATACTATGGAGTACATTTATCCACTTCACTCGTAATTGTTCACCCAAAAATATTAAAAACTTTTTTTGCAGAAATAAAAATATGAAACTTAAAATATAGAAATAATTATTCAATATCCTCATTGGTTACCACCATTGGAATCGGCTTGATCTCTCCTCTCTTCAAATATGGTGATGGCTCAAAATCCATTCTTGAGTCTGGGCTAATTATATCCGCGAGCTTCAGGCATAGGCTACATGAAAACCCCCTATTGTGTACTGAATCTATCCCAGCATGCAATGTAATATATATGCACAGTGGCAAATGCAAACCCCCCTATTGTGTACTGTACCTATCCCAGCATGCACTGTAACAGACATGCACATTGGTACATGGGGTTGTGGGATGGCCAAGTGGTCTAAAGGTATGCCCAGCATGTTGTGGGTTTGAACCAGGTGAGACTACTGTGGAAGACCACCAGTGAGGTGAACTAGTCCTGGTAAAGTTTCACTTCCTTCGCCCAGGTACTAGTGGAAGACCACCAGTGAGGTGAACAAGTCCTTTTAAAGTTTCACCTCCTCCCCCCAGGTACTAGTGGAAGACCACCAGTGAGGTGAACTAGTCCTGGTAAAGTTTCACCTTCTCCCCCCAGGTACTAGTGGAAGACCACCAGTGAGGTGAACAAGTCCTTTTAAAGTTTCACCTCCTCCCCCCAGGTACTAGTGGAAGACCACCAGTGAGGTGAACTAGTCCTGGTAAAGTTTCACCTCCTCCCCCCAGGTACTAGTGGAAGACCACCAGTGGGGTGAACAAGTCCTGTTAAAGTTTCACCTCCTTCCCCCAGGTACTAGTGGAAGACCACCAGTGAGGTGAACTAGTCCTGGTAAAGTATCACCTCCTCCCCCCAGGTACTAGTGGAAGACCACCAGTGAGGTGAACTAGTCCTGGTAAAGTATCACCTCCTCCCCCCAGGTACTAGTGGAAGACCACCAGTGAGGTGAGGTGAGGTGAAAAATATCATGTAACATCAAGTTAATTGTTAAAAGATAATTAAATGATGAATCAAAAAAAATTTTTTCTCCCAAAATGGGTAACACCACAAAGGCGAAATTTATTTGAAACCTATACATAAAATATAGGGGACTGACTCTCACTAAGACCTGTACTCTTTTTTCGAATGCCCCAAGTCCCTAATTTAAATTAGAGGACCTTGGAAGAAAATCCTTATAAACAAAATAAAAAATAAAAAATAAAAAATAAAAAATAAAATAAAATAAAATTTCTTTCTTATGACCGCCCTCAAAAATCCCCAATAAACTGGTGGAAGATAGGGAAAAGAGTTAACACCTAAATAAAGTACCTGATGAGGCCCAACAGCCGAAACCGTTTGAATAAATCTATTTCCATACCACAGAGAGAAAGAGAAAAAAACTTTTCCTCCTCCTGAAACAAGACCAAAAAGGCCTTGTTTTTCCCCCCCACCCCCCACACACACCCTTTTTACCCCACTATTACCCCCCACTTCCCCCCACTCCCCCACCTCCCCACCTCTCTTCCAAAATAGGAATGAGACCTATGCAAGTCTAGCCCTACCTCCACAGAGGTGGGACAAACACTCCCAGGGCAGACGGAAATAGACCAGTGTCCAAAACCTGGATCTCATACTGGACAAAGGATTTCAACATTTGGCGGGAATCTGGACACATATAAATACTGGACAGATCCCACCCACAGGCATTCAACGGTCGTACAGGTTTAGGTGAATACTGCCACGTCTACCAACTAAATGATGAATCAAGTTAATTTTTAAAAGATAATTAAATGATGACATTCTGGCGAATGTTTTCATCATAGCCAAATTTGGATAATTTGAAAATCTTATAACTGCGCAATACTAATATTCCCTCAATTTTTTAAATAAGTCAAAATACATAGATGACCACCTAACTTCAATCCATACACACAACCCATCTCATCTCATTATTACTACCACCTCTTTGGAAATTGTTATATGTATTATGTATATTTTATATGTATTTTCAACACTTGATATTTAGATGCTAAATGTAATTTGTTTTAGGAAAATGAGTCATAAGTTGCGAAATATGGATGTTGAGGTTAATATTATTATAGAGTAATATTGTAGCTGAGCAAAGAACACACTTGTTTATATCACCATGAATTAATCATTACTCTTTATAAATAATTAGATCACATGATTAAATAGCGTGGGAAACTAACATGTTGTAGTTTGAGAGTGTGGCTAGGACTCCACCCCACATAAATATAGTGGTAAACTAATATATTGTAGTTTGAGAGTGTGGCTAGGACTCCACCCAACATAAATATAGTGGGAGACTAACATATTGTAGTTTGAGAGAGTGGCTAGGATTCCACCCCACATAAATATAGTGGGAAACTAACATATTGTAGTTTGAGAGTGTGGCTAGGATTCCACCCAACATAAATATAGTGAGAAACTAACATATTGTAGTTTGAGAGTGTGGCTAGGATTCCACCCCACATAAATATAGTGGGAAACTAACATATTGTAGTTTGAGAGTGTGGCTAGGATTCCACCCCACATAAATATAGTGAGAAACTAACATATTGTAGTTTGAGAGAGTGGCTAGGATTCCACCCCACATAAATATAGTGGGAAACTAACATATTGTAGTTTGAGAGAGTGGCTAGGATTCCACCCCACATAAATATAGTGGGAAACTAACATATTGTAGTTTGAGAGTGTGGCTAGGACTCCACCCCACATAAATATAGTGAGAAACTAACATATTGTAGTTTGAGAGTGTGGCTAGGATTCCACCCCACATAAATATAGTGGGAACTAACATATTGTAGTTTGAGAGTGTGGCTAGGATTCCACCCCACATAAATATAGTGGGAACTAACATATTGTAGTTTGAGAGTGTGGCTAGGGCTCCACCCAACATAAATATAGTGGGAAACTAACATATTGTAGTTTGAGAGTGTGGCTAGGGCTCCACCCAACATAAATATAGTGGGAAACTAACATATTGTAGTTTGAGAGTGTGGCTAGGATTCCACCCCACATAAATATAGTGGCAAACTAACACATTGTAGTTTGAGAGTGTGGCTAGGACTCCACCCAACATACATTGCATGGGAAACTAACATATTGTAGTTTGAGAGTGTGGCTAGGACTCCACCCCACATAAATATAGTGGGAAACTAACATAGTTTGAGAGTGTGGCAAGGATTCCAACCAACATAAATATAGTGGGAAACTAACATATTGTAGTTTGAGAGTGTGGCTAGGATTCCACCCCACATAAATATAGTGGGGAACTAAGATATTGTAGTTGGAGAGTGTGGCTAGGATTCCACCCCACATAAATATAGTGGGAAACTAACATATTGTAGTTTGAGAGTGTGGCTAGGATTCCACCCCACATAAATATAGTGGGGAACTAAGATATTGTAGTTGGAGAGTGTGGCTAGGATTCCACCCCACATAAATATAGTGGGAAACTAACATATTGTAGTTTGAGAGTGTGGTTAGGACTCCACCCCACATATATATAGTGAGAAACTAACATATTGTAGTTTGAGAGTGTGGCTAGGATTCCACCCCACATAAATATAGTGAGAAACTAACATGTTGTAGTTTGAGAGTGTGGCTAGGATTCCACCCCACATAAATATAGTGAGAAACTAACATGTTGTAGTTTGAGAGTGTGGCTAGGATTCCACCCCACATATATATAGTGAGAAACTAACATATTGTAGTTTGAGAGTGTGGCTAGGATTCCACCCCACATAAATATAGTGGGAAACTAACATATTGTAGTTTGAGAGTGTGGCTAGGATTCCACCCCACATGAGTATAGTGGGAAACTAACATATTGTAGTTTTAGAGTGTGGCTAGGACTCCACCCCACATAAATATAGTGAGAAACTAACATATTGTAGTTTGAGAGTGTGGCTAGGATGCCACCCCACATAAATATAGTGGGAAACTAACATATTGTAGTTTGAGAGTGTGGCTAGGATTCCACCCAACATACATTGCATGGGAAACTAACATATTGTAGTTTGAGAGTGTGGCTAGGACTCCACCCCACATAAATATAGTGGGAAACTAACATATGGTAGTTTAAGAGTGTGGCTAGGAATCCACCCCACATAAATATAGTGGGAAACTAACATATTGTAGTTTGAGAGTGTGGCTAGGATTCAACCCAACATAAATATAGTGGGAAACTAACATATTGTAGTTTGAGAGTGTGGCTAGGACTCCACCCCACATAAATATAGTGAGAAACTAACATATTGTAGTTTGAGAGTGTGGCTAGGATTCCACCCCACATAAATAGCATGGGAAACTAACATATTGTAGTTTGAGAGTGTGGCTAGGACTCCACCCAACATAAATATAGTGGGAAACTAACATATTGTAGTTTGAGAGTGTGGCTAGGATTCCACCCCACATAAATATAGTGGGCTACTAACATATTGTAGTTTGAGAGTGTGGCTAGGATTCCACCCCACATAAATATAGTGGGAAACTAACATATTGTAGTTTGAGAGTGTGGCTAGGATTGCACCCCACATAAATATAGTGGGAAACTAACATATTGTAGTTTGAGAGTGTGACTAGGACTCAACCCCACATAAATATAGTGGGAAACTAACATATTGTAGTTTGAGAGTGTGGCTAGGATTCCACCCCACATAAATATAGTGGGAAACTAACATATTGTAGTTTGAGAGTGTGACTAGGATTCCACCCCACATAAATATAGTAGGAAACTAACATATTGTAGTTTGAGAGTGTGACTAGGACTCCACCCCACATAAATATAGTAGGAAACTAACATATTGTAGTTTGAGAGTGTGGCTAGGATTCCACCCCACATAAATATAGTGGGAAACTAACATGTTGAAGTTAGAAGTTTAACCAACTAAACTAACTATCTAACTAAAAGCTCTCTATCAGTACCTGGGTCGGTTTTTTCACAACATGTACAATTGGCAGCTGTACACATTTAGTAAATTCTGCAAACCTAGGCTGTAATTTGGTCCATACTAGGTCAATCCGAGTATATTCTGCATTGCATTGATTTTAGCAATCTGTTTGGTTTGGATGAACTGTATTTTGCACCTTATTTTCGTCTGAAATTTGGGTTATTTGAGAATATTGGTGAAAGTGAATTGTACATTTTCTGGAAATCTGACCTACCTGCTGTATAACTTCCCCTCCACTACTAATGCACCCCCGCTGTTCCAGTATGTGGATGAGGCTGCCCCCCTGCGGTTGAGATGTGAGTGAAATCGCAGTAGGGCTTCACTGAGGCCTCGCCTCAATGCCACATGGTCTAGACATTGCCATAAATTCAATTATAACCAAACCATTACTTCAGTATTTGTAAAGAGCCGATGTTACCATAGAAAGGGAGAGGTGTGGGGATGGGCAGGTGGGAGGAAATTGTGGAGGGGAGGCAGCGAAAAATTGAGGGCCTGGGAGGAGGGAGGAGGAGCAATTTCCGGAGGCCAGACTCAGTTTCTGTTATAATTGACAAAGTGACAGGTGTAACTTTAGTGTCACATGACGGATAACATTTCGTATTGACAATAGGATACTTTGAATAGGGGATTTGCATAGCCGCCATTTTGAATCTAGATTCGCATGGAATTATCAGACTAATGGTACACTCTAAAATCTATAGAAAACATGTCATGTCCAGCATGGAGTACTTATCAATGCTGTAATATCAATATCCATGTGTTATATATGTTTCCAAAACACATGCCTCCATCTTTCCCATCATGCAAAATATGGATTTTGATATATCATCATATTCGAAAAGGGTAGATCAAGCTGATTCCAATGGCAGTAAACACTAGGACACCTGATAAGAATTTCCATATTAAAACTTTGATATTTTTAAAGTTTACAATGTTTCTGGATTGGTAATTACCAGTAAAGTAACTAAATATACTCCATACAAAGACCTTCAAAACACAAGGATATTTTTACTACAATTTCCCGGAAAATTTTACATAGATTCATATGACTATAAGTGCTAAGCCCACCAAAAATCAAAATATTTCAATAAAGATATCTTGTGACAAAAACACTTTGAAAAATATCAATTTTGCGACTTATGACACATTTTCCTGAAACACATCACATAATAAAGTAGGAGTGTGACACAGAAGGTGGACAGGCCTCTGGATAAGATCCAGTTCATCCATGTCCCCAAAAGCTTTGCATTGCATTGTAGGAATAGTATGTCAGTCACAAAACTTTCCCACTATTAATCCAATCATGCATTTGGGATTCATACATCATTTGTGAGGTGTTTCAGAAAAATGAGTCATAAGTCGCAAAAAAAAAGATTTTGAGATACCATTATATTTGAAAAAAAGAGATCCAGAAATTCTACCCGCTAGTACTTTTGCTTGCTCTACTTATTTTATTGTCTGTTTTTGTTCTTATAGTTGTCATTTTTCTCACCTTGAATGACACTGCATGCCCACCAACCACCCATCCTTCACTCCTCCCATGTGTTAGTGTTTGATACCTGACTGCCTACCTGCCTAGTGTGTGTGTAGCCTTGAGGCAATGCTACACACACACTAGTGGCAGGCAGTGGTAGGCAGTGGCAGGCAGCGGGAGGGGCAGTGGCTGGTGAGTGAGTGTAGTGTGTGAGTGAAGGTGCAGTGTGTGTGAGAGCTCCGACAGGGGTGGGAGACTAAACCAATCTTTATATTTAAAATTGCAACTTTCCTGTACCAGATTATACATAAGTCGTCCCCTAAAAAGGCATGAAGAGGAACAAAACTTGCCATTCAGATGATGTAATGGTACCCATTTAGATGGGAAAACATAAAAAACAGGTCGATGGGTGTGAGTTCTGTCTAACTGAGAATACCAGGGGTAATGGAGCAACGAAAGGAGGTTTAAAGGTGGTCTAAATCCGCCCTATAGGGGGCGGGGTCGGTTGCGCTTGGTCAAGCCGATTCCAATGATAGTAAACAGTCTAATAATCTAATAAGTATTTCTAGATTTTAAATTTAATACTTTCGTTTTTGAAAAAAAAAAGTTTCCAATATTTCTGGGGGTCAATAAACACTAAAGTAACTAAATGTAGTCCATATGAGGACCTGTAAAACTAAAGAATATATTACATAGATGGTCCTGACATTTGATACATTAATTGATATATCGATAAGTGATAATCTCTTCAAAAATAAGAAAATTCCAATGATGTGATCTTGTGAAAAAAGCGCTTTGAAAAATATCAATTTTGCGACTTATGACTCATTTTTCTGAAACACATCACATTTGATGATATTGTTGATGAAAATGTCCGTCTAATTTATACATCCCAGCATACCTTGTTATAGACATACGCAGTGAGAGAGCCAAATTTTAGATGAAAATATGAAAATCACTATTATTTGATAAATAATATAGATATTATCAACATGTACTGGTGCTATTAACAGGGCAAAACTCCCCCAAAATAAAGATATTCTGCGCAAGGTTTTTTGTGGAAAAACGTTCGTATCATTTCTGCAACTTGTAACATATTACATTTTGTGGAAATGTGACCCAACCCCGCTCTAATAACACACACAGCCCCCCTCCCCCTCTCCCTGGTCCTGGGTATGATAATAAAGTACCTTTCTGTCTCTTTTTCTCTGTCTGTCTCTCCCTTCTTCTCTATCTCTATTTCCTGGGTATGATCATAAACTGCCTCCCTCTCAGCTCTCCCGCCCTTGATATAACCATATTAAATGTGTCGATGAGGGTTTAAAGCAACCAATCTCACTCACTCACTCCCTCTCAGCTCTCCCACCCTTGATATAACCATATTAAATGTGTCGATGAGGGTTTAAAGCAACCAATCTCACTCACTCACTCCCTCTCAGCTCTCCCACCCTTGATATAACCATATTAAATGTGTTGACAAGGGTGTAAAGCAACCAACCTCACTCACTCACTCCCTCTCAGCTCTCCCACCCTTGATATAACCATATTAAATGTGTTGATAAGAGGGTAAAGCAACCACTCACTCCCCCTCTCCCCCAACTCCCAACAGTCCCCAAGCTTTTGTGATGTGGCATTGTCCACGTATATATAGAGAAGGCCCTTGAGGTAGAGTTTCCATGTATACTCATGTATATGCGCCTAGGCACGTAGAAGGTCATTAATTATCCTTGTACCCATTGTTATATTGAATGTCACATATATTGCAACTCAAATAAAATGAGCAATCTGTTTGACCACACCCATTCTGAATTACAACCTCGACGCTTCTACAAGTCTTTGGACATCTACTATATTCCCCTAAGAAATATAAGTCATTATACATAGATTATTCCCCTGAACTTGGAGACTAACACTTTCCCCCCCCCCCCCCCCGCCCCTACAGCTCCCCACACAAGTGCAGTTTATCTGTAACTGTGCCCACGTGTGCCAGACGCATGGCTTCCTCTTCCTCGCCTGTCTCTCCATTTCTCTCTATTTGCCTGCGACACGCTTGTCTCCCCATCACTCTAGCATGGCCAGCTAGCACACCATCACATGGGTCAGATTTTCAGAAAATGTACAAATGGCAGCTGTACACATTTAGTAAATTCTGCTAAATCAGACTGCAATTTGGTCAATACTAGGTACATTCAAGTATATTCGGCATTGCATTGATTCTAGCAATCTGTTTGGTTAGGTTGAACTGTATTTTGAGCTTTATTTTCGTCTGAAATTTGAGTTATTTGAGAAGATTGGGGAAGTTGAATTGTACATTTCTGAAAATCTGACCCACATCACTAGTCTACATGAGAACTGCATTGCCCATAATGAGGGCTGGCTATTGCCTAGTGCCTGATGCCACAAATGGGTCTGGGTACAAAAAGCGTGCAAAGTCCTCTATGTTATAGAAAGCGATTGCAGATGACATAATATGCTTTCATGCTTAATGTGAATAATTAAATCACTTCTAAACTCAAAGCTACTTTAGGATTTTGTGAGTGCCTGCACGTGTTTAAAAGAGAGGTCCACAGGAGGAGTTTGTGATTTAGTTCAATGGCGGCCAATAAGATAAGAAAGGTTCTTGACATTAGATCAGTGATAAATATTCCATGCTGAACATGATATGTTTTCTATAGATTTTACACTATACCATTAGTACCATAATTCCATACAAATCTAGATTCTAAATGGCGGCTATGCAAGTCCCCTATTGTGCATTGTGTTGTGCAGGGAATGCAGCTCTAGGCTCCCCCGTGTGATGGGGTATAAGTAGAGGATTAACTAATGGACTAAAGTCATAGATCAGCAGTGGCTTCAGATAAGCTAATCCGCCTAATGCTGCCTATCTCCTGGGTGCTGATGCAATAGCTTAGCCTTGAATTCTGCTTAGGATTAATTTAACCCTTGTATTCATGTGGAATGTTCGATTCAATTCATTATTACATACGTGTGCAATTTCAAGGGTGCTATTCAGGGGTGCTATTTGAAATGTCAAATAGCACCTATGTGCTATTATGTGCTATTTGAGCGGGACATGAACATGTGACCCATAGGATGCAATTTCATTGGTTTGCCGATGTTGCGCACTTTGTGTTGTTGCGCTCTGCTGTGTAGCGCTGCCTTGCACGTTTCGGAAGTTTTCAAGCAAAGTTCCGATAACTTGGCAAGAAAAACAGTAATAATTAGGTAAATATAACAGATAAATATACAAATCAGTATGTAATAAATATCTAATAGCCCTCTGTTTGGTTTACAAATCGATCTCAACGTTGGGTCAAATCCAACTCCACCCCTTTGGGGTCTCATGCGATTTGACCCTCCGTCTCGATTGATTTGAAACCTCCATCGGGCTATTAGATATAAAAGCATTTTTTATTTATATGAGAAAGGTGTACAAAAAGGAGACCTGTGTCTGAAAGATGACTTCCAGGTCTTCCAGCGGGTTCCTGACCAATATCAGATCTCCTATAGAATCTGCATAGCATAGCTGACATACTATTTTAACACCCAAATTAAAACAACAGGGCGTCATTGAACTGAAAAAAAATTATTGAGAATTTAAGCATTCCCATTGAACGCTAGTAATTTTCAGTCATTCCTAAAATATGAATGTGATAACATCCTTTTTTGTTTCTTTCTGTATTCACCCAACAATGTTTTTTCTTATGATAAAGTTTGAACAAAATGGTACCTATTGTTCCTCCTATTCTTTCATGCATTAGTTCCTTGAATTTCCGCCTGCAGTAGTGCTGACAATGCTGGCATTTACCTTGAAGCAAGGATGCATGGGTCAGATTTTCCGAAAATGTAGAATTCACCTTCACCAATCCTCTAAAATAACGCAACTTTCAGACGAAAATAAAGTTCAAAATTCTGTTCAACATAACTAACCGATTGCTTGAACCAAGGCAATACAAAATATACTCAGATATAACTAGTATTGACCATTTTTCAGCCTACTTTAGCAGAATTTACTAAATATGTAGATCTAACCCGGTTAATATTCTTATATCAATGTCTTTAGAACTGTAAAAGCCCAGATGGCAGGTGTTAATGAATAAGTTCGTTTGTAAAAACAAAAAAAAAGTATGTAGATCTGTCAATTGTACATTTTTTGAAAATCTGATCCACAAGGCCGTGATTTAGGGTGCATTTAAGTGATGAAATACTGCACCAGTCAATGTTATTAAACATGGTAATATAAAGTGATGGAGGAGGAGGCAGGGCAGGGGTTGGGGAGTGAATCTACTGTCTAATGAAGATGCTGGGTTCTCCGCCATTGTGATGTGGTAATGGTTGTTTATGGTGACCGCCTGTGGCGGGTAATGGGAGGAGCATGTGGATCAAATTTCAGAAAATGTACAATTGGCAGCTGTACACATTTAGTAAATTCTGCTAAATTAAGGTGCAATTTGGTCAATGCGAGCTAAATCCGAGTACACTTGGTAATGCATTGATTCTAGCAATCTGTTTGTTTATGTTGAACTATATTTTGAATTTTATTTTCGTCCGAAATTTGAGTTTTTTGAGTAGATTGCGAAGTTGAATTGTACATTTTCTGAAAATCTGACCCAAGTGTAGGAGAGGAGGGGCCTCAGGAAGAAGAGTAGAAGATGCAATTTGAGGAGGAGGAGGTGGTGGTGGTGGTCGTGGCGGTGGTGGTGGTGGTGGTGGTGGCAGTGATGAAGGAAGCAGGGGGGCCACAGGGGCCATGTCCCGACCGTCACCAACGAAAGGGTGAGGAGCCAGAGTATGGTTTGCTCCCCCCCCCCCAACCATTTTACCTTCATATCAATTTCAAAATGCTGAAAAATGAACCAATGTCCTTCTAATTCCCAAGTCAGAACCACTTGATGAAATCGGGTCCAAATAAACCATCTAAAAAGGGCAATAGTAGATTTGAGTTTTTCTAATGCTGCTGATCATGGAAAACCTATGAAACAAATTAGGTTGTTATCATGTTGGCAAATGGGTACCAGCCTTGCCGCGCCAAATCTTTCCGCGCTGTACTTACCGCGACAGCTTACCTAACCGCGACTCACGCCCATGCAAGTGCTGTGCCTCACCGCGCCAACTGTAGCCCTTCCCGCTCCCTACATTGCCGCGCCCAACCTGGCCGTGAACCTTTCGTCTGAGAAATAGAACTTTCCCACGCGCCTCCCCCGAATAGTTGCGTCACAAACTGGCGACGTGATTAGATGAAATGCCAACATGTATGGGTTCACATTAGAAATGTGTACAATTGAACTTTTGAGGGCCAACAAAAAGTGTTGCATTTCACTGTTGAAATGGGAAACGATGGAAATAAATATTTTAGTTTTGTTGGGGAATCTGAGAGGAAGATATACAGAGTGAGAAAGAGGGCGGGAAGGGTGGGGTGTGAGAGGATAGAGGAATAGAGAGAGTGAGAAAGAGGGTGAAGAGAGAGAGAGAGAGAGAGGGGGGGGGGGGGGGGTTTAGACAGATATACCTATGGCTCTTCAAGCTCATTTCATTACTATAAAATAATTGTGTTGGAACAGGAGGATCTCTCTTTTTTGTAATGATTATGGCGTAACGGCGACGCTTACGGCGACACTGGTACACAAGCTCTCCTAAATTTAACAACATCAATATTAAATAATATTTATATTTTTCACCTTTTTCAAGCAGGTATGAATAGTTATAAGGATGGTCGAAATTACATGAAAATGTTATTTTAGAAAAAATATTGGAGATATGTGATGTGTTCCAGATAAATGAATCACAAGTCGCAAAAAATGGATTTTGAGATATTATCATATTTGAAACGATGAGATCAAGCCGATTCTAATGATTGTGAACAGTAGGACATCTCAATCAATATTTCTATATTTAAGTTTGGAATTTTTATTTGTGAAAAAAAGTTTGAAATATCTCTGGGCGGACATTTACTAGTAAAGTAGTTAATATGCTGTATGAAATGACTTTAGAAATACATGGATATATTTTTCAGACTGTTCTGAAATTTGATACATGTATTCAAGCTACAACAAAATATCCATTTTGCTACTTTATGACTCATTTCCCTGGAACACATCACATATATCACACGTCGTAACGCAACATAAAATACTCCCATAACTGTTTTGTGAGTTATTATTAAGTTTCAGGGATGTTGTGGCCTAATAACTTTGGTTTTTATCTAAATATATAAAGAAAAAAAAAAAAAATATACATACATATACATCTTCCCCACACAACAAACTAAATGCAGTTTGGTATATTTAGTTACTCTTGGGGTATTTTATTGTTTTGAAGTCAATGAACGTTGTTAAAATCGCTTATTATACTTAGCTACCCAGTACTGTGCAAGTCTACTTATTCATGCTAAGCCATAGGTATTACGTAAGGGCTCCGCCCCCTACTCTTTACCCACATCCTGAAGGAACATGTGTACAGATTCTAGTTCATTAAATCAGTTGCTTAGTTCTTCTCACCAAGACCACACGTTTGTTTGTATTCTTCCATCATACCTTAACATGTGCATGGTAGAAACCATTTTTTCGAGCAGAAGTAATATATTTTCCAAATGCATCAGTGTATTACATTCAAATTCCATAACTATTACCTATTTTCTAGCCTGAAATAGCCCTTTTATCACACTAGTGGCGAGGATTTAGGTATAAGAACTTTGAAAGGGGGGTTCCCACAGCCTTATTTGTGCCAAGGAATTCAAATGAAATGGTTATGAACATGTGTGATCATCCCAAATACAGGTTGTAGATACTCTAGGCTGGAAAACCAAATGCTGCCCGATTGGGAGAATTACTCATATATCTCTTATATATATAACTTAATTCATCATTTATTTAAATTTCTTAACTTATGATAAATCTTCATGTATCTGGGGAGGTCACTAATTCCACTTTCCAGTCAGGTTCAGAAGGCAGTTGTGGTCACCTAAGTTTCAGGGAGTCATTAACACTTTAGCCTTAGACTTAGCCTTGCGGATAAGCTTATCGCTGGATGTGGAATGGAGGAATTTGGGTGTCTGGACCTAACTGTTTCGGGAGAGAATCAGCATATATCGAGGAAATTATATATCCATAAGATTTAGATTTATAATGAATATCATGCTGGTCATGATATTCATTATGACTCTAAATCTTATGGACAGAAGCAGAATGTATTAAATATCAACGTTATACTATGTTAATATTTCCTTATTTCTATTTCATTTTCTACTTATTCTAGTATCTTTCTTGTGGGAATTAGCGAGTTCCGTCGTGCACACTATTAACTGTAATAATACACATTCATGTTGATTATAGATATATATATTCAAATTAGATATGATATGATTGTGTAAGATCAACTATGCGTAGAAGTCACAGAGTAGCTGGGCAGCTGAGGAAAGTAGGCGAGGAAGGGAGGCCGTCACAGGAGGCCTTGGCAAGCGTGTATACATTGACGGGAGCGTGTCGGCCGTCGGCCGGGAGCGCACAGCTTGAGTGCGGTAGGCAGGTGTGCGGTATGCATGGGAGCGGTATGGGAGGGGAGCGGTATACATGAGCGCGAAATGCAGGTGAGCGGTATGCATGAGCGCGGTAGGGTATGGAACCTTGGCAAATTTGCATATTGTGTTTTGAGAAAATCCACATGGATCCATTTTCCCTCATATATGAGGTTGACAGATCATCCTGAAACTGATGCATTATCCTGTGTAATTGGGTTCCAGCACATTGGGGATGGACAATATAAGTGGACAAACAATAAGTACATTTAATCATTAAAACAGTCATACAGGGTAATTCTTATATATGAATTTGGAATACAAACTCAACTGTCAAATTAGATATGTTAAATATTGATAAAGGGCAAATGAGCCCAAAACGTTGGACCCCAATAAACTCAAACCAAATACTGACGAAACCTATCCTGTCCCCTTCATTTTAGGGTTGAACCCCATCACTTAAGGATATATTATTGAACCTATTTTGTACTTACATATCTCAAGTACCTCATATATACCTATTTGTACTTACATATCTCAAGTACCTCATATATACCTATTTGTACTTACATATCTCAAGTACCTCAAATATACCTATTTGTACTTACATATCTCAAGTACCTCAAATATACCTATTTGCACTTACATATCTCAAGTACCTCATATATATCTTTTTGTACTTACATATCTCAAGTACCTCAAATATACCTATTTGCACTTACATATCTCAAGTACCTCAAATATACCTATTTGTACTTACATATCTCAAGTACCTCAAATATACCTATTTGTACTTACATATCTCAAGTACCTCAAATATACCTGGTCCATTCCTACGAAATGGGCCCAGTGACCTTTTCCCTACCTTTGGTCCCTCTATGCCTCATATCTCAGTGTAATATTCATTGATATTAAAACAAAAGATACTGACAGATTCGTCTGGGCATCAGAATTCCTCTGATATATACATTATTATAGGGCTGGTGGATATTTATGATGTTAAAACCCTTTAAAATCGAAATTTTCATAGAAAGATGTCAATGATTAAACATTAGGGACTTGGTGATTCAGAAATTTACATCAATTTGTGTTTTTCATATCTGATTAATTTGGCTCAGTAACCAGGTTCAAATTTGTATGCATTTAAGTAACCCAAATTACTTTTTAACAAATTTATAGCACAAACAAAATTAAAAAGTCTTTTTTGTTGTTATTACATCGCACATGTTGCTCACTTTCATGCAATGAACTTGTGGTATAACACAAGAATAAAAGTCATTTGATATATAAGCAAACCAATCTCTAACTTTTGATACCGAATGTGTCTCAATAGGACTGTTAGTATGCATGTTATGCTTGTTTAAAAAAGTTCAATGGGAAAATGGCTAATTATGTGTGTTATTACATCGCCACATGTATTGATTGTGCTTTTCCATCCTATTATTAAAACACATTTATAACTAACATGAATACATTGGGCAATTGATTCTCTTGTTGTCAGTGCAACATGAATCGTCTGAACAGATATGCCTTGTGCATAGAGAGTGAAAAGACCTGTTTTTACGTCGCACACTGCACATTATTACATCGCACGTTTTTACGTCGCACGTGGCATTTGCTTAATAAAAGCAAAACTGTTTAAGATAGAAAGTTTTAACATACACCAGGCAAACCGCAATAATATCAGCTTTCTGCTGATATAAAATCATTCATATCCCTTGAATGGTCTGGACAGAAATGTCTTGTGCATAGAGTGGAAAAACACTGATTTTAGGTTGCATGTTTTTACGTCGCACGTTTTTAGGTCGCAACATTTGCTTGATAGAGCCAAGACTATTTAAGATAGAATATATTACATATACCAAACAAATCGCAAGAATATCAGCTTTCTGCTGTAGTAAAATGATCTTGATCCCTTGAATGCTTTCAACATATATGCCTTGTGCATAGAGAGGGAAAAAACCTTTTTTTAGGTCGCACATTTTACGTCCAACATTTTTATGTTGCAATATTTACTTGATAGAGGTAAAACTATTTAAGACAGAAATTTATAACAGATACCAAACAAATTGCAATAATCTTAGCTGTCTGCTGATATATAATCATCCAGGTCCCTTTAATAGAAGCAATGCTACTGCCAAATGAAAATATATACATTTCTACTTTTTAAATGACCATTCAAATTTCATTGATTTAAATATTTAAAATGAACGTTTTCGGCCATAGATTCCTAGATAAATCACTCTGGAAATCATTTATTTCAGGATTATATAGAGAAGAATATGAGTTTTCAAGAAATATTATCCAGAAACCTCTTATATTTAATCTAAATTTCATTTTTTCTCATTTCTATCACAGAAATTGATGATTTTTCATCAATAGCCCTATGGCGTTTTTACGTCGCCCATAATTTCAACCTGGTTTAGAAAATAGAAATATAATCCCTGGCAGAAATAACACTTGAATCTTCAAGGTAAGGTGATAACAAAGGTATCTGAGTCGTTTTTTCTTAGTTTTCTTGGTTATGAAGAGAACAGTGGTAGATGAAAAAAGGTAATGTCTGAAAAAACCTATATCTGAAAAACGAAGCTGTTTTTAACTTTGAAATTCCTATATCAAAATAGGAGAGTCCTTGTACCATAAATTGTCAAACAAATGTTGAATTGCCCCTATTTTCTAAAAAAAAATTGCTTAATCAAACCAAAACTAATTTCTCATTGCCAAAATGCCTATATGCCTAGTCCATGTGATGTGCGACGTAAAAACATAGGAAATCCTAACCTAGTCATTGATTTTATGTAGAAAAAAAAATATTTGATCAATTTAGTAGCAAATTTAGATTTTAAAAGTCTCATTACTCTACTTTAAGTTCCCTAACTATGGAAAAGATTTAAGGGATTTTTTTTTGTACAATAGTTTCAGGCTACTGGGCCCATTTCGTAGGAATTAACCACCTATTTGTACTTACATATCTCAAGTACCTCAAATATACCTATTTGTACTTACATATCTCAAGTACCTCAAATATACCTATTTGTACTTACATATCTCAAGAACCTCATATATGTGATCCGTTTTAGGAAAATGAGTCATAAGTCGCAAAAATGATATTTTCAAAGTGTTTATTTTATAAGATCACTTTATTGGAATGTTCTGATTTTGATGGAGCTCATTACCTATAGTTACATCAGTCGATGTATCAAATTTCAGGACAATGTATTAAATATATCTAATTGTTTTAAAGGTCCTCAGATGGAGTATATTTAGTTACTTTACTGGTTATTGTCCCCCAGAAATATTGCAAACTTTTCTTTTCAAAAATAAAAATATCAAAATTAAAATCTGGAAATACTTATGAGATTATTAGACTGTTTACTATCATTAGAATCGACTTGGTCTCATCTTTTCAAATATATGGTATCTCAAAATCCATTTTTTGCGACTTATGACTCATTTTCCTGAAACACATCACATATACCTTTTGGTACTTACATATCTCAAGTACCTCAAATATACCTATTTGTACTTACTTACCTCAAGTACCTCATATATACCTTTTGGTACTTACATATCTCAAGTACCTCAAATATACCTATTTGTACTTACATATCTCAAGTACCTCATATATACCTTTTGGTACTTACATATCTCAAGTACCTCAAACATACCTATTTGTACTTACTTATCTCAAGTACCTCATATATACCTTTTTGTACTTACATATCTCAAGTACCTCAAATATACCTTTTTGTACTTACATATCTCAAGTACCTCATATATACCTTTTTGTACTTACATATCTCAAGTACCTCATATATACCTTTATTAAGTTTACATATCTCAAGTACCTCATATATACCTATTTGTACTTACATATCTCAAGTACCTCACATATACCTATTTGTACTTACATATCTCTAGTGCCTCAAATATACCTATTTGTACTTACTTATCTCAAGTACCTCAAATATACCTTTTTGTACTCATATATCTCAAGTACCTGAAATATACCTATTTGTACTTACATATCTCAAGTACCTGAAATATACCTATTTGTACTTACATATCTCAAGTACCTCAAATATATCTTTTTGTACTTACATATCTCAAGTACCTCATATATACCTATTTGTACTTACATATCTCAAGTACCTCATATGTGATGTGTTTTAGGAAAATGAGTCATAACTCGCAAAAAATAGATTTTGAGATACTGTTATATTTGGAAATATGAGATCAATCCGATTCCAATGATAGTAAACGGTCTAATAATCTAATAAGTATTTCTAGATTTTTAAGTTTGATATTTTCGATATTTGGTTTTTGAAAAAAAAAGTTTCCAATATTTTTGGGGGTCAATAAACAGTAAAGTAACTAAATGTAGTCCTTATGAGGACCTTAAAAACAAAAGGACATATTACATAGATTGTCCTGAAATTTGATACATCGATTGATATAGCTATAGGTAATGAACCCTTCAAGGAGTAGAACGTTCCAATAATATGATCTTGTGATTAAAACACTTTGAAATATATCAATTTTGTGACTTATGACTCATTTTCCTAAAACACATTACATATATACCTATTTTGCACTTACAGATGCTACGTTTGTGATCTGCCTCCTACTGGCCAGCCTCAACAGTTGCTGCAACCCGTGGATCTACATGGCCTTCAGTACAAACTTCATACAGACCATCCTTCCATGTTTCCGCTCCCGGCCCCGTAAGCCTGTGTATCACCCGCGCCCATGTGAGGGCGAAGGTCTGGCCAAGCCTTCCTCAGACTCTAAGTATGAACACATAGAGCATGCACCAGCTAACCAGCACCTGCTGCTGGACAATGGGTGCAGCAGCAGCACCAGGAGGCAGGTATATATATATATATTGTTATTTCTCTTCAACAGTACAGTGCTAAAACAATTGTGAGAAATGGGATGAAACCTGTCAGCTCAGAGCTGATATTCCCAGATGTCCTATGGCATATTGCATACATAATTTTGTTTGCTAAAGGCCTGTGTGTAACATCTAATATCTACGGAAATAGAGAGTCAAAGAAATATAGACTAAGAATACTAATAATCAACCTTTGAGTCTCGTTAATAAAACACATTGTAGCATCCGGTACTAGATGCGTACCAATACAAGGCTAAAGATAACTCCTGGCTGGCTAAGTACATAGCATCTGTATCTGACTAGATATGTACTACATTTTCAGTTCATGTTACAAGGTTAACCTATACCATCCTGTACTAGATGGTTTGACAGTTACTAATAATATATGACATCTACAACACCATTCTGTACTAGATGGTTTGACCGTTACTAATAATATATGATTTCTACAATTCCATCCTGTACTAGATGGTTTGATAGTTACTAATAATATATGATTTCTACAATTCCATCCTGAACTAGATGGTTTGACAGTTAATAATAATATATGATTTCTACAATTCCATCCTGTACTGGATGGTTTGACAGTTACTAATAATATATGACGTCTACAACACCATCCTGTACTAGATGGTTTGACAGTTACTAATAATATATGACTTCTACAACACCATTCTGTACTAGATGGTTTGACAGTTACTAATAATATATGACTTCTACAACACCATTCTGTACTAGATGGTTTGACAGTTACTAATAATCTATGACTTCTACAACACCATTCTGTACTAGATGGTTTGACAGTTACTAATAATATATGACATCTACAATTCCATCCTGTACTAGATGGTTTGACAGTTACTAATAATATATGACGTCTACAACACCATCCTGTACTGGATGGTTTGACAGTTACTAATAATATATGACGTCTACAATTCCATCCTGTACTACAACTCTTCATGAAAACGTTACAGGTGCAGCAGCAGGCTGTGTGCAGGCAGTGCTGCCCTCAGTGTGAAGGCTGCGGCCAGCACCTGCATGAGCCTGCACCAGCAGAGGCACGGTGTCTGCAGTGTCCGCCGTCCACTAACCCTGACCTGTGGCAGTGGAAGTGCAATCTTTTCCCTGCTGCGTACAGAGGCAGGGGAGGCAGCGGCTTCAACCCTTACTCTGCTGAACCTCTGCTGTCCCCCTGCCCACATCAGTGCCACAAACTACAGGACATCAAGGAGCATGATGAAGGCTGGGCATGCTTCAGGAACAAGCTGTCACTGGAGAGGTACCTGCACAGCAAGAAGTCCCGCAAGACTCTCAGTCAGCCCTCGCTCATGGCTAGTCGACACTCCAGCGATGTCAAGGTGGAGGCGCGATGTACTTCTGTGTGAAAGGATGAAACAAACAGTTTTCTACTTGTATTTTGGTGGTATATCTCAGCTCTGTGCTCATGTACTTCTATTTGAGAAGTTGTGACAAACACTTTTACACTTGTATTGTGGTGGTATAATTATCACAGCTCTGATGTACTTCTGTATGAGAGGTTGAGACAGTTTTATACCTGTATTGTGTTAGTATACCACTGCTTCAGCTTAATCTAGTTGTGTGTCAGTTTCAGACAAACAGTTTTACATTTAGTTCAATATTGTGTGAACATAAAACTGCTTTGGGAAGGACCCTAACCCAACACCCCTGTATCACAACCAACTGTTGTACTTGGAGTTCCCTGCCTTGTGGCTCAAGGCAGAATCCACAACATTATCCTTATTGGGTCAGATTTTCAGAAAATGTACAATTCAACTTCGCCAACCTTGTCAAATAACCCAAATTTCAGACGAAAATAAAGTTCAAAATACAGTTCAGCATAACCAAACAGATTGCTAGAATCAATGTAATACAAAATATACTCGAATTTACCTAATATTGGCCAAATTGCAGCCTAATTTTCCAGAATTTACTAAATGTGTACAGCTGCCGATTGTACATTTTCTGAAAATCTGACCCTATTGTAGGAAGACTTTGAGCCAAAGCCAGAGCACAAGGTTCTTACTCGACTCCACTTTACAGCTCTACAATCTGTTTGTATATTGGAATATTTCTGGAACTAGATGCGTAAAACGTGGCCTGTCATGAATCTGACCCCGGTGTCTGGTTATAATTTTTAGGTTTATTTCTTTATTACTGAACGCCTAATGGCGAAATAACCTTCTGGTTAACGATTGTTATTATTATCGTAGAATTTTTCTATCATTTTTCTAACATTTTCTATACCTTTTTAAAGCAGCTTTTCTGCGAATAGTGTACCTGTTGCATAATATCTAGCTGAATCAAAATCTTAAAACAAAACAAACAATCATACATTAGTCAATATATGTGATCTGTTTTGGAAAATGAGTCGTAAGTGGTAAAATATTGATTTTGAGATCTTACCATATTTGAAAAGAGTAGATCAAGCGGATTCCAAAGAAACTAAACAGTCTAATAATCATGTGTATTTCTAGACATTAAGTTTGATATTTTCGTTTTTGAAGAAAAAGGTTTCCAATATTTCTGGGGGTCAATAAACAGTAAAGTAACTATATGTAGTCCAAATGAGGACCATTAAAATGAAAGGATATATGACATAGATTGTCTTGACATTTGCTACATCGATTGATATAGATATAAGTGATAAACTCCCTAAAAATCAGAACATTCCAATAATGTAATCCTGTGAAAAAAAACACTTTGAAAAATATCAATTTTGTGACTTATGACTCATTTTCTTGAAACACATCACATATGTGATCTGTTTTGGAAAATGAGTCATAAGTGACAAAATAGGGATTTTGAGATCTCACCATATTTAAAAAGAGGGGATCAAGGTGATTCCAATGATAGTAAATACTATGACGCCTAATTAGTATTTCTATGTTTTAAGTTTGATATATTTTTTTTGACAAAAAAAGTGGGTAATTACCAGTGAAGTAACTACATATACTCCCTATAAAAGCCTTCAAAACCCAAGGATATATTTAATACAATGTCCTGAAATTTGTTACATAGATTCATATGCCCGAAACTGCCAAACCCCTTAAAAATCTGAAGATTTCAATAAAGAGATCATGTGAATAAAACACTTAAAAAAAATACCAATTTCATGACTTATGACTCATTTTCCTGGAACACATCACATATTTCTAATTCTGAGTGAAATATTAATCTAGATCAAAGTTGGAATATGATGACAGGGGGACTTTATATTTAGTGAATGTAGATTTGACAGAATGCTTGAATTAGAATTTGTTGCTGGGTGTCAATTATTATGTACTGTGATTGATAATGATCACATACTGAATTTGAAGAATAGATTTTCTATTGTAATTTGATCATTTTGTAAATTTTTGAAAGAAATGTTTGTTATATGGCATTCATAATGTATGATGATGCTAAATTACGAATGGCAATATGAACCATGGCATCAGGAAATGTACAATCTGCCTTGAACCTATTCTCTAATGATAATACTAAAAATGTTTGTATGTATTGGTATTAAGCCTAATTAAGCCTTTCTTACTGAATATTTAGGGAAGCCTAGGTTGTCATGTTATTTGATGCCAGTTCATGTCTGGTGAAATGCAGATTCATAAAGGTACAACAGTTTCATATGTGATGTGTTTCAGGAAAATGAGTCATAAGTCACAAAAATTAGATTTTGAGATATCATCATATTTGAAAAGATGAGATCAAGCCGATTCCAATGATAGTAAACAATATAATAATCTAGTAAGTATTTCCAGATTTTAAGTTTGATATTTTTGTTTTTGAAAAAAATAGTTTCCAATATTTGTTGGGGTCAATAAACAGTAAAGTAACTAAATCTAGTCCATGTGAGGACCTTTAAAACGAAAGGATTTATTACATAGATTGTAATGGAACTTGATACATCGATTGACATAGCTATAAGTGATAAACCCTCCAAAGATTAGAATATTCCAATAATGTGATCTTGTGAAAAAAACACTTTGAAAAATATCAATTTTGCGACTTATGACTCATTTTCCTGAAACACATCACATATGAATTATACAACAATAGGGGAGTTGCAATAGGGGAGTTGGATGTCTCACTGCGCATGTCTGTCACAGTCTATCCTGGAATGGATTCTGTTCAGATCTGACATACACATATTTGGCTACATTTTCATCTAAAATGGCAAGAATGTTTTCACCAATATTGCTTCTGTAAATGATTTATGACAACCAAATGCACGATGGGAAAGATGAAGTCTCTTGTTATGGAAACATGCATGACACATGAATATTGACATTGGAATTCCAATGAATATCCCATGCTAAACATGGCATGTTTTCTATAGATTTTACACAGAACCATTAGTCCCATAATTCCATGTGAATCAAGATTCAAAATGGCGGCTATGCAAGTCCCCTATTCTTGCTGTGCATGTCTACTACAGTGCATTCTAAATTCTGAATTCTACTGAACTCTTACACAAATTCACAAATATTTGGCATCATCTTTCTCGAAAATTGCAAAAATACTTTTACCAATCTTACAAGTAGGAACCATCCCCCTACCATCAGCAAGCTGGTGTTTGCATGTAATGGTTAGAATGAGACTTGGTGCCACCTGGTGGATTGATAACCAGATCTATAATGTTGGTCCTGCCCAATAACTGACGTTGAGTGATAATGGAAAAAAACTCGTTCATGTCAAAGCTTCTTGACATTATTACAATTATTTTTGGTTTTGATTTTACACTTCACTCACAATATAATGCAGCACTCAATGTATAATTCATCTTTGTGTCTTCTTCTCTTTTTGTGTTCTCCTTCTTAGATTTTAATATTATTGACATTACACTACATTCAAATTAGACAAGCTCGTCCATCAGATTTTAACCAAGTATCTCACAAGGGTATCATCGGTATATGATTGTTATAAAGTTTCCAGCACTGATATTGAAGCATATAACTTACTGGATATATTGTACGGCCAGTATGTGAACATTCTAGCGTTTGCGAGGCATGAAAAAGACACAGTATGTAAATACTTTCAGAATTAATAAAAGTTTACAAACAATCACTGCACTTTACTTAAATATCTTAATGTGGGCAGCGGAGACAGGATCAAGACGGAGAGGTTCATTGTGCCACAACCCACAAACCCTACCCTCACCCCCTGCCCCCTAAATGCCATTAACGTGACATTCATGGCTGAGTTCCCAACTGTTCAAAGAGTTAAGAGAGTTCGCTGTTCTATGCTTGCTGACATGCAAACAAAAACAATGGTGGCCTTAAAGAGATAAACCACTGTTATACGCACTGCTGCAGGCGGGAGTTAAAGGAACTAATGCATGAAAAATAAGGATTGACAGTAATTTTTTCAAACTTTGTCTTGAGAAAGTATATGGTTGGAGGATAACAAAAAGCAAAAAAAAAATGGATCTCAGCATATTTATTTTCTTTCTAGAGACCAGCAAAGTTTAGTTTTGAAGTATGTGGGGAAAAATGGATATTTTCTCAGTTTTTCCAAGATTTCAGACAGACAAATAACATTTTTCAATTGAAATGTCTTCTAAACATAACCACTATAGATGTTTACCCTCATGTATGAAAGAACAGGGTATCAACATATTTTGAAATATATTATTTAGCATTGAAAATCTTCAATATTCCTGTTTTTAACTCACCAGGATGCAGATTCAGTTGAATAACTTTTTTAAAAGGTTGGTGACTCCCATTTTTTATTGCTTGAAAGGGTAAAGCAATATGTTAGCTATGTTTATAGAGATTTTTAGGAGAAAGTTATTTTCAATTGTTTTTTTATACTGAAAAAACGAAAAAATTGTCCTTTTCTCATAGACTTCTATAGTGAACAACCATAAATTTTGAGGCTCCCTAAAATGAAAACTAACCCGGTGACATATTGTTTTTATTGGCTTTTTGAATTCATATAACCTTGTTCTTTCATGAGGCAAAGTTTAAACAAAATGTTATTTTCAGTTTTTTTCCCAGTTGAACTGTGGTTTATCTCTTTAAAAGAAATAATGCATAATGCATAAAAGAAATAATGCATCAAAAAACTAATGCATGAACAAAATTAATAGGAGTAACAATAATTTGTTCAAACTTCGTCTTGAGAAAGAACAAGGTTGGGGGAATACAAAAAGCAAAAGAAATAGGATGTTATCACATTATTTCATATTTTAGGGACACTTGAATTTCATTAGCATTCACAATGGATATCAATGGTAGAAAAAACATATAAGGGTCAGATTTTTAGAAAATGTACAATTTGGAGCTGTACAGATTTAGTAACTCCTCCTAAATTAGGCTGCAATTTGAAGTCACTAGGTAAATTTGAGTATATTCATCATTGCATTGATTCTAGCAGTCTGTTTGGTTTGGTTGAACTGTACTTTGAACTTTATTTTCGTCTGAAATTTGGATTATTTGAGAAGATTGGCAAAGTTGCATTGTACATTTTTTGAAAATCTGACCCATATTCTCTGTTTTTATTGAATATCCGTTTTTTTTAGTTCTATGACCCACTGTTTTCTTCCATTGGGAAAAAAATAGGGGAAAAAGCCTTTTTCTCATTGACTCCTATAGTGAATGGTACTAAATTTCAATGGCCCCTGAGATCAAAACACATGACACATGGATTTAATGGCCTTTTTGGTTGATCCAGCCATGTTCCTTCTAAATCCAAAGTTTTAAAACATCCATGATTCGTTCTTCAATTGACTTTTTCTTTGAATATTTTTCATAATTATGACATTTGAGTACTTTTGCGTGGATTCCCCCTCTTTCAATAGTAGAAAACAACGATCTAATAAAAAACAGAAGTCCTTTAGTAATGGAAATTCCTTCATTATTTTCACTTGCTTCCATTTCAAAATTACAACGGTGGACAAAATAGATTTGCACATACATGAAGACGTTGTCTTAATCAAGGCAATATATAGTGTGCATGTTGTCCCGGTACTCCAGGTGTCAGCACCATCCAGGAGATCATTGCAGACGCCACCTAGTGGGAAATACAGATACTTGTAGTTTGAGACTAAGAAACGTACATTTCCAGAAAACAGCTGTACACATTCAGTAAATTCTTCTAAATTAGACTGAAATTTGGTCAATAGTAGGTCAATTCCAGTATATTCTGCGGTGCATTTACTCTAGCAATATGTTTGGTTAAGTTGAACAATATTTTGAATTTTATTTTCATTTGAAATGTGGGTTCTTTAAGAAGATTGGCGAAGTTGAATTGTAAATTTTCTGAAAATCTGACTCTAGTATATTGTCCTCGTATAGATAAGATATCAGTGGTCTGTGGAGTGGTTCTGATAAGCTTTGTGTAGTTACCATAATATCCACCAGCTGGCGCCACAGGACCTCATCTCACACAGATCAGGCAGGGAATGGACAAGTTACTGTGATAATAAGGTAAGATAGTGTATAAACATAGGGTTCATAGTTTTAATGTTTTGATATCATTCTCTCCATAATAATGAGGTACATTGCCTATTCTCCGTAATATATGCAGTGTTTGCTTGGCACAGGAACTTTAGGGTTAGGATCAGGTTTGCAATAGGATTTGCTGAAATGATAAATATCTGTATGTTTACTGATCATTTATCAATACAAACAAACACCAAACACAGTTTAGATAGTACATTACATTTTGAATTCTTCCAGATAAATAATAAATGTTGGTATAATTAGTAACAACTTAATGCAGCTCTATAGCACACATGTAATTAGTTCACACGGCAGGTGTCAGTATACTGCCCACTTCTAGATAAGATATAAGTGGTTTGTGGTCTGATAAGCTTTGTGTAGTTACTATTAAATCCTCCAGCTGGCACCACTAGAACAATGATGAATTGCATGACAAGAACTTTTAGCCTTTGGTTGTCTCAACTGCATTTAATTGTCAATGCATAACATGAATAATATGGGACCATGCAAATGTTATCAAGTTATTTTGAATTCCTCATTGACTTTTCGGAGATTCAAATTATTTTTTGTGACTGGGAGTTCTGTTGTTCTTCTGTTGTATGAATGATATTTATTTTGTGTATGTAACCAAGGGAATGCAGTCCTACTACCAATAATAGAATAGGAGATAAGGACTAACAAATATATTTGTGATGTGTTTTAAGGAAATGTGTCACAAGTCGCAAAAATGATATTAATTTTTCAAAGTGACTTTTTTGAATGATTCCTTAGATGTAATGTTCTGATTTCTCGAGGGTCGGTTATACTTAGTCATATACACCTATGCATCAAATTTCAGGACATAGTAATAAATATATCTTTCCATTTGAAGGTTCATATTGATGATGTTCAGTTACTTTACTGGTAATTACCTACCCAAAAACATTGCAAATTTAAAAATATCAAACTTGAAATATAAAAAAAATATAAGTGTCCCAGTATTTACTATCATTGGAATCCTCTTGATTTCATCTTTCCAAATATGATGATATCTCAAAATCAATTTTTTGCGACTTATGACTCGTTTTCTTAAAAAGAATCACATTTGTGATGTGTTTCAGGTAAATGAGTAGCAAAAATGATAAAATCACTTCATTGGAATGTTCTGAGTTTTGGATAGTTTATCACTTATAGTTATATTGATCGCTGTATCAAATTCCAGGACAATGCATACTTTTGTTTTAAAGGTCCTCATATTGAGTATATTTACTTACTTTACTGGTTAATATTGCCCCCCAGAAATATTACAAACGATTTATTTTTTTCAGAAATCAACTTATCAAACTTAAAATATGGTAATACTTATATGATATGGAATTAGAGTATTAGACATTGGTATTTTTTGTGACTGGGAGTTCTGTTGTTCTTCTGTTGTATGAATGATATTTATTTTGTGTATGTAACCAAGGGAATGCAGTCCTACTACCTAAATATTGATAACTTGTGACTTGGTCCTAAAAGAACTGCAAAAAATAGATGAAAATAAGAATTGTGGTTTCGATTGGGTGAACTAGAATGGAAAGAGTTCTGTATTACACCCATACCAAATATAATAATCCAAGAGTATTATCTAACTTGAGACCAATAGCAATCGTACCACTACCTTCGAAGTTATTGGAGCACTTTATCTGTCGAGCTTTAAAACAACATATGGATATTGATAAATTCTTCTCAGACAAGCAGGGGGGATTTAGAAAGGACCACTCTACAAACCGTAGTGTGTATGAGTTCCTTGAACCCATCCTTAAAGGTATTGACGAAAGAATAATAAACAACAGCAACATACTATGACATGGCTAAAGCATTTAATTGCATAGACCACAATATTCTTAATTTGAAGCTCGAGAGGTATAAAGTAAATCCTATCATTCAATTGTAGATAAGATATATGTGGTTTGCGGAGAGGTGCTGATGAGGTTATTGTAGTTATTACTAAATCCTCGAGCTGGCGCCACTAGAATAATGATGAACAGCATAGCATGAACTTTTAGCCTTTGGTTGTTTCAACTGGATTTAATTGTTGATACAAAATATGGGACCAGGCAAATGCGTTCAAGTTATTATTAACCTTTGAGTGATTTAAGCTTAGTGATTTAAAAACTTTTGCTCTTTAGTATGTGAACAAGGGCGCCGAAACGATATGTCGACTCTGGTCACAATTGAGTGGCTGGTGCGTTTGAGTATTACTTTTTCATGTTTGCTCATGTCAAATACTTAAAATTTACCAATTACCACTGATAAACCGCATTGCAAGAACGTTTAGTCTCTGGTTGTTTCAACTGGATTTAATTGTCGATACATAATATGTGATGTGTTTCAGAAAAATGAGTCATAAGTCGCAAAAAATAGATTTTGAGATACCATTATATTTGAAAAGATGAGACCAAGTTGATTCTAATGATAGTCAACAGTCTAATAATCTCATAAGTATTTCCAGATTTTAATTTTGATATTTTTTTTTTTGAAAAGAAAAGTTTGCAATATTTCTGGGGGGCAATAACCAGTAAAGTAACTAAATATACTCCATCTGAGGACCTTTAAAACAATTAGATATATTTGATACATTGTCATGAAAATTGATACATCGACTGATGTAACTATAGGTGATGAGCTCCATCAAAATCAGAACATTCCAATAAAGTGATCTTATAAAATAAACACTTTGAAAATATCATTTTTGCGACTTATGAGTCATTTTCCTAAAACGGTTCACATATGAATAATATGGGACCAGGCAAATACATTATTATTATAATGCAACCGAGTTCAGACTGGGCAGAAAATGTAAAACGGGGAACAGAGTGATTCAACACGAATTGTATCATTAAAAATAGCTGCTAAACTAAGTATTTGGCTGCCAATTCAGTGTAAAAATAGTGTTTCGTCCATATTTTACCGAGATATATTTTTTATGGCGAGCCATGAGGTCATTTATTCCAGCAATAGAGATATCTGTATTGTAATACAGATATCTCTATTCCTAATGCAGATATCTCTATTGTAATAGAGATGTGGATGCATATTCACAATTACATTCACAATACAGATATCTCTATTCCACACCATATTTTCGTGTGTACCTTATCAGTCACTTACCTATTGCTGACACATCGGTCCATCTGAATCTCTATTTCTAATACAGATATCTGTATTAGCAATAGAGATTCGGATGCATATATACCCATTGCTGACACATCCATACATCCCATCCTAGAGATTCAAATGCATATGTACCAATGTATGAGGGGAGGGGCATTCCTAATAGAGATATCTGTATTCCTAATAGAGATATCTGTATTCCTAAAAGAGATATATGTATTCCTAATAGAGATATCTGTATTCCTAATAGAGATATCTGCATTCCTAATAGAGATATCTGCATAATAGAGATATCTCTATTAGGAATAGAGATATCTCTATGCCTAATACAGATATCTCTATGCCTAATACAGATATCTCTATTAGGAATAGAGATATGGATGCAGCAATGTACAAGATGAGGGGCCTAGCGGGACCTCCCCCATTCCTGCCGACCCCCCCCCATTCCAGCCGACCCCCCCCCATTTCCGCCGACCTCCCCCCAATTCCCGCCGACCTCCTCTCTTCCAGCCGACCCCCCCCCCCCCCCCATTCCAGCCGACTCCTGCCGACACCCCACCCTCGCATTCCCGCCGACCTCCCCCATTCCCAAATGTTTTGTCCCCAATCAGAAAGGATATTTATGTGGCATAGGAAAAGTCCAAGAGTTTTCTTTTTGGAATAACCCTTTTCCTTTTTGAATATCCATTTTCCTTTTTGAATAACCCATTTCCCGATGTGCATTGGAAAATCCACCAGTGCATGCAAAAGTGCCACTGACCAGTCACATAAGTGCAATCCTCTCAAAAAAGCAGTTTTGCACCTGGTTCCGCACCTGATGCAACATGCATCATCTGATGCACTTCAAAATGCATATCAAAGCTATGTATCTAAATCGGGTGTAAATGCACTAGCTGCATGCAGTTGAATTATTTATCAAGACTTAGTGATAAACATGTAAATATTTGAACTGATGAAACAATGTTTGGGCCTTTACTACATATCCCATATGTGACGTGTCACAGGAAAATGAGTCACAAGTTGCAAAATTCTCCTTTTTTGAAGTGGTTTATTAACAAAATCTCTTCTTTACTGGTAATTGCCAGAATTTATATATGGTATTAATACAATCGGAAATTCAAATATCTTGCTCTTTATTACATTGATTTCTTCAGGAAAAGTCATTAACCACAGGTTCTCACGATTTGATGTTATTAACCCTAATTTAACCACCTGGACGAATAAAGAATAATAATAATAATGTTCCACATATGTCTCAGATATAAACGGCAAAATCACCACATACACACCAGGTCTACATAGCAATGAAAGTGCCTCACTGAGTGCATTATAAATGCATGGTTTACACCTGGTTAGTAGTGCATCATTGTGAACATTAGAATCTCATTTATAAATCGGGTCCATTGAGCATATTGTATTTATTTAAGAATCTCAGATATTTCGCTGTATAACCTTAACAATCTTAATACTTCTATTAGAAATAGTATTTAAACCAAATCCGCAACCACAAGTACCATACAATTATTCAACACAATGAAGCCACAACAGGCCACAAAACCTGGCACTGCACTCTCAGCTGGCATTCACAGCTCATTGTCGCACTTCTGACACTCTGGGCTCTGACACTCACACTCAGTCATAGAGTCAGTCATAGAAACCCTTGTACACTAAACGAAACCTAGAATGTTGAATTAATAAAAATATTACTTCACCATTTCCCACCATGGACTTAATTCCTCTTTTTATATTTCCCTTCCCATCCTTCAACTGAAATTATATTACTACCTAAATTTGAGGAACATTTTAATTGCTAACCTATGCTGAGCATGCGTAACAAATACGCATGGCGATAACACACTCTATATTGAAGTGATAACAAAATGGTGCAAATGGTTAAATTCCTCATTCCCTCAGCTATCTGTAGGTATAAAGTTTGTGCATATTAACCAAGTATGAGTGTACATTAGAGACCTATCATCCTCAGATAGAATTATCAATTATCCATTATATCTATAAACATTTATTACTTTATAACTATGACGTATAATGCGTAACGGTTACGCACATCGGAACGCACTCCGGCTGCTAGTGAGATCATAATGATGCATATGGTTGAATTCCTCATTTTCCCAGCTTTCTGTAGCTATAAATTGTGTGCCTTTTAAACATATATGCGGGTGTCCGATGAAGAGAAAGTTTACACTGAGATTCAAAACATTTGTTTTTCTACAGCTGTTTGAAAAAACTATATCTATCTATAGGGCATATTGTTCAATGTTTTAAGCGGCATGATGGAATAATATATTTGCCATGTAGAGCTAACTAAATTAGTATATTGTATTGGTTATTATTTTTTTCCTGGCCTGGATTTTATATTCAACAGGTGACGCTGACATTTAGACTTCCCAATATATTTTGTAATTCTTACTATGCCAAAAATCCAGAGTAAACGAACAAAAAACAGATCATGGATTATCCAGTGTCAAGGCTCATTGGTAAAATAAATTTAAACTATGTTCGACTAAATATATTGATTTATTTCCAGCATTTCATTGGGCCTCCCTTGATTTTTCTTCATTTTTAAGGCCCTAAAATCCAGTTTTTTCACCCCCATGCCTATATTCTTAGGAAAACTATGTAAATAAGGGGTATTTCTTATGTATTTCGGGCAGGTGGACACGATAAAACTATTAAAAAATGTCTGCAACCATTTTTTCCCATTCAAATAAGCAGAAGACAATTTCAGGGTCAAATGTCGACCAAATGGTGGATTTGCTTATATATGGTACTTCAGAACTTAATTCTACTACTGAGACTTTTTCGAATTTTAATATATAACATGAAACTATGAATAATTTATGCAGCTTGGACGCTAGGTAGTCATGAATATAATACAACCAATCATTCTCAATAAAGGGTACTTTTTGTCATAGGGTCCCTATTGTGTGACTTGTTCTCACCAGGTGGTGGTACTTTTCACTAGGTGGCGTGACAGGTCACTGCATTGCATTTATAATTTCTTTAACAATAAAAGTACCACTAATACACTAATGTGTCATTTATACACTATTGATATTGTCCAACAAATACTTATGAATATTATAAGTGATATTCTTCTAGAGTTTATATGTATATGTATGATGTTGGGAATCGACCTGATCAAAACACCCATATAACTGTACATATGATTGTGCCTAGTCAGCTGGAAGTATCTAAGCCCACCAACCATTGAAATGATTCATACACAGAGGTCGGTGGGGATGTCTACCAGGATGGAAATAATGATGAAATAATTGATGTATTTTCATGCAAGGGCAGGGAGACATACCTTGGTATACACTCTTTGAGTTATATTGGGGAATATATTTCTGTGACGCATTCACCAGCCTTAATACTGTTGAGATTCAGAGGTATGAAACTGCTCTCCCTGAGTGCAACAGAACTGATTTTATAGCCTGGTCAATAGCGCATCATTGAGTGCTTCAAAAGTGCATTTTATAACCTGGTTAATTGTGCATCTCTGAGAGCATTAGAAGTGTATTTATAAATCGGGTCCAAAGAGCATGGTAAAATCAAGTTTGACCCTCAAAATCGTTTACGATTTCCACCAGTAAAGCACCAGGTCAAAATCAAGTCAATATTTCCAGGTCAAAACTAGGTCAGTAATGTAATCCTGCACATCGGGTTACCTTTTTGAATATCCCTTTTGACCAATAAGGTAAAATCGGTCCGGCCCCGAGTCTCTACTGGCCCATGATTCCACGCATCAAACAAGATTTCTCACGGCCTGGGGAACCATGCACTCCTTGAGGCAACAGAAACAGGGAACCCGTCGAACTCAAGAGACCAGAGACGGGTTCCCGGGTACAGCATGCATGTGTTACGTAACACAACCAAGCTGTCAGTGGTTGCATTCGGGAAGCAAATGCTTGGTGGTCCAATGTACCGACCTTAGTGGTTGCATTCGGGGAACATATATATTATATGCTTTGTAACATAGTTGCCTTATATAGAAATCAGACCAACTATTTTTCCAACCAACTTTTTTCTGACCCAACTTCTTTTTCAACCAACTATTTTCCCGACCAACTTTTTTTCGACCTTTCGACCAACTTTTTTTGACCAATTTTGTTTACAACCAACTTTTTTTTTACGCATGAACCCTCTTATATCAGTCATTCTCATCTTTCCTCTCCCTCTCTCTCTGTCCGTCTCTCTCTCTCACTCCTACAGCTTATAACCGGCCAGTAAATTGTTGGATTCCTATAAGAAGTAGAAACACAACTGCCTCTACAATCCAAGTGCCAAAGGCACTTGTCCTTTTCGAATATCCAGTCTCATGCTATTCTCACTCCTTCTCACCATGTACTATGATGTATTCCCACACCAACTTCTAGATCAGGGGAGAGGGAGGGGGAGGGCAGTGATTAGTACATGTGCACTAGTGGTCATGTATAGCTTTGACTGCTTGGTTGTGTTATATAACACTGCTACACTAACACTCACTTGTCTCTTGGTGTCCAAAGTGCGTGACCTATTTCCCTTGTTCTGGACTCTAAAATAGGCATTGTTTATGAAGCAGGTAAATTGTTGTTTATTGTCAGAGATATAGGTGAACAGGAGGAGCTGTTACATATATGCATTAGCTGGACCATATATGGGCAATAGAGATACAACTGAACAGGAGGAGCTCGTGTTAGTTTGATCAGAAGTCCTGTGCGACACTGACGCGTTGGTGGGACTGGACAACCGAGGAGAGGGGTCGAAGTGGTGCCCCCTAGTGTTTGTTCATATATATATATATGTACTATATATACCACATATGGGCAATAGAGATACAACTGAACAGGAGAAGCAGTTACATATGCCATATATATGGCGAGCCATGGGGTCATTTATTCCAGCAATAGAGATATCTCTATTGTAATACAGATATCTCTATTCCTAATAGAGATATCTCTATTGTAATAGAGATGTGGATGCATCGCTCTGTCAACACTGTACTTTATCAATATCTCTATTAGTAATACAGATATCTGTATTCAACAATATGGATATATGTATTAGGAATAGAGATATCTGTATTCCTAATACAGATATGTACTTGACATATCTATCAATCCATATCTCTATTCCCAATACACATATGTCTATTACATTCACAATACAGATATCTCTATTCCACACCATATTTTCGTGTGTACCTTATCAGTCACTTACCTATTGCTGACACATCGGTCCATCTGAATCTCTATTTCTAATAGAGATTCGGATGCATATGTACCCATTGCTGATACATCCATATTCCACAATACAGATATCCATATTCCAAATAGAGATATAGTGTCAACTGTAGTGAACATACATCCAAATATGCACATCGAAATCTCTATTCCACAATAGATATCTGTATTCCTAATAGAGATATCTGTAATGTAATAGAGATATCTCTATTCCTAATAGAGATATCTCTAATACAATAGAGATATCTCTATTACAATACAGATATCTGTATTAGGAATAGAGATATCTCTATTACAATACAGATATCTCTATTGCTGGAATAAATGACCTCATGGCTCGCCATACAATATTGGAACTAAATCAATTAATCATTATATACCACCTTGTCCTGCTGTTATTAGCCACAGTTGAATATCACTTATGTATTGCTTGAATAAATTCATACATTCAATGATTAAATAAAAGATTTCATGAGATAATTACTGAGCCAACTTCTGTCAGTTGCTTGATGATGCATACATAAATGGCATAAGGCAACCTGATAATCCTTTGTATTCAGTTTGACTGAAAACTCTATAGATTCAGATGTTCAAATACTTATTAGGCCTGGGCTATTGTGAATGGTTGTTTTATTATGTAGACTTGGAATTAAAGTGGTAGCAATAATCATTGTAATAATACCATGTTCTGTAAATTGTATTTATTATTATGATTACTTGATGCTATATTGGGGGGAATGATGGTGGGACAAAGTTATATTTACAATGTGGTAAAAATCATATATAACATTACATTATATCTACCATGAAACCTCAGAGATTAACTTATGCACAGGTAGACTTAAGTCCCAGTTCAGCCATTTCTCTGTATCTATTGTTTAAACATGCTCAGTGTGGAGGACTACTGGTCCCCGTACACTTGCCTCTCTTATCTTTCCCATTAATCATATCTCTACCTAACATAGCCAACTATTGCTGGTCTACCACCCACCCTCCCAGTCCAGACAATCCAGAGTGTGTGTCTATCTAATTACCACCCACTGCCCCTCCCCCACCATTTCTTCTCCTTCCTTGCAGTAGCTTACACCCTCTTTTGCTCTCCCTCTTTCCCTCCTTCATTCTCTCCCTCTTTCACTCCTTCTTTCTCTCCCTCTTTCTCTCCCTCTTTCACTCCTTCTTTCTCTCCCTCTTTCTCTCCTTCTTTCTCTCCCTCTTTCCCTCCTTCTTTCTCTCCCTATTTCCCTCCTTCTTTCTCTCCCTCTTTCTCTCCCTATTTCCCTCCTTCTTTCTCTCCCTCTTTCACTCCTTCTTTCTCTCCCTCTTTCTCTCCTTCTTTCTCTCCCTCTTTCTCTCCCTATTTCCCTTCCTCTCTCACCACCCCACAGTCCCCAATACTCTCTATCCAGTCTTCTGTCGAGGGCTCTTTTCATTCTTCACTCTTTCTCTCTACCTCCCTTTCTGCCCTTTACTCTCTCTCTGTCTCTCTTTCCTAATTACTTCTCTCTTCCACTCCCAACCTCTTGTTTCCACACTCATTCCCTTCCTGCTCAGCTGAAACACTACCTGGTATGAAATATAATTATGACGCGTACCCCGTAGCTCCCAGTATCTCCCCCCTCCCTCCACGTTGGGTCTCTGCTACTACACTTAAACATAGCTTGCCTCACTAGGTCCCCCTGGTAAGGAATATATACACAACACCAACATGTTGAGGAGGTGGAGATCTATGCCAAGATAACCAACCACTTCCGGTAAATCAAAGATACAGAAATATACACACCAGATATTCGGCTGCAGTGCAGCCATCTCTGGGATATGCAAGCAGTCAAATGGACATAATGGTTGATATGTGCTTTTTACTTTTTCCCATGCATGGTTTGTGATAATTACAGAGTGTTGTTTATAATATCTCCACAAGCCATTCATTGAAGTTCTATATTCATTTTTTTGTTTTTAAATGTGACAATTGTTATCGGAATGATGTATTTTAGCGACGTCATATAAATATCTTAATTCTGAGCAAGTCTCTTCATATAACCCAGGAAGTTGATATGACCTATCACTTGCATTGTATGTATTGCCATGACAGTTATCATTTCGGTCCAAAGGTATGATTTTGTTGTTTTCAAGACCAAGGTATAAAGATACAATACTAAGAATACTAAGTGAATATCTAGCATGTTGTACCAAGAAACTGTATGACTTTAAGTGTATACATCAGCGTGTATGAGTGGTAAACTGTGTATTACAAGCACATGCATTGAACACCACAATATGACAACTACATTTAAAATTCAACCATACACATACACACACAATGAGCAAAATCGCAATAATAAAATATCTGCCAATGTTTACATAGGCTACAGTTTGCAATAGTGCATTCGCATAGCCGCCATTTTGAATCTGTATTCGCATTGAATAAGAATGATTAATGGAATTATAGGACTAATGTATAAAAATGTGTAGAAAACATGTTATGTTCAGCATGGAATAATTATCAATGTTCTAGTCTCAATGTCCATGTGTTATATGTGTTCCCATGATACAAGTATCCATCCTTCCCATCATACATCATACATCAGTTATACAAGCTGTGATATTGGTTAAAACAATTTTCAATAAAAATGTTCAAAAAATGTGTATGCCATATTTCATCCGAATCCATCCCAGGATGGAATTAACAGACATGCGCAGTGACATATGCAAATCCTGTATTGAATTATACAATTATATGGTGTAATGTTGTAGATATTGGTCCCGTTTTGATTTGTTTTATTTTGAAATTGATTACTTTTCAGCGCGTTCTAGTGTAATGAACAGCTGTACATGTGTGTGGATAAGCCATAAGGGTCAGATTTTCTGCCATGTTATAATTCGCCTTCATTAGTTTTCTGAAATAACCGAAATTTAAGACAGAAATGAGCCTCAAATTACAGTTTAACATAGCAGAACCGATACTATATATCAATTTGACACTGAATATACTCGGATATATCGAGTGTTCATCATTTTCCAGCTTAATTTAACCGAATTTCCTAAATGGGTAGAGCTGGCAATTGTATATTTTCGGAAAATCTGACCCATATGGTAACCCACCTGTACCATTATGGGTCAGGATGCAAAATAATGTAGTATTGGCCATATAACTAGGCTGGAAAATGTGTATCTTGAAGAGTGTGTGAAACCTCATTTGCGATGTTTTATTATCATCATTATTATAATACTTGTATTCAAATCAAGTTATGACAGTTACATAGTATTGGAGTTAAATTCGAACAGGCTAATGCCCTCTGCTCACTCGCAGGCTTTCCTGACTGGCCGTAGAACTAGTACTCCATTATTAAATCAATACAGTGTGAATAGTAATACATGACAGTAAGATGTATGAAACATATTTTGCGATATGATGGCATTTAAAAAGGTACAGATTTTAATTATCATCAAAAGTTACCCTTTAGAGGACAACATAAGTACTTCTGTATTTTTTGTATGCAAGAAAATGATATTGACCATTAATCCTAAAGTAGCTAGATATGCTCCATAGGATGACCTTAGGAATGTAAAGATTTATTTAGTGCACGGTAATACAATTTTGGAATTTATTTGCACTATTTAAATTGATGAACACCCCAATATACAAATATTCATACAAAGAATTCCTGTGAGAAAAAAATATCTGAATCATATATTTGCAATTTAAGATGCCTTTCCATTTGTCATGAGACACACAAAATTGAGTTAAGAGTGAAAAACGATTTGGAGATACATGTTTAATGGCAAAGAAGAGAATAAATGGAATCCAATGATGTTAACATTCAGGAATTTTACAATTTATTTCCATATCTTATGTTTTCTTTTGTATTATGTTAAAAAAAGTTCGCTATATTGCTGGGTAGGCAATTAATAGTAAAGTAGCTAAATATATTCTATTCACTGACCTAAGCATTCAGGGCAGTCTGTAAATATTATGCATCTAATCATAATGTCTAGTTGAAGACATACGATTATAAGCGTTAGATACCTCCAAAATAATATCATTACTACAATGGAATCTTGTAAATAATACAATTCGAGAAATATCAACCTTGCGATGTGTCACTAAATTTTCTCCAACCGGTTCAAATAATTTATTTTTTAATCTGAAAATGATTTTAAGATACCATATATAATTAAACAGTATATGTGTTTCTGTATTTTAAGTTTGATATTTTTATTTTTGAAAACATATTTCGCGATATCTCTGGATGGATGAACAATTACGGGTAAAGCAGCTGAATATAGTCCAAAGGATGACCTTAAAATTAAAGATGTACGAATATAACACACAGTCTTGAGATCTAGGAAATGTATTTATACAACTTAACGCATTAAAAAATGAGAACATTCGTACAAGGAAATCTTGTAAATAAAATACTTTGAAAAATACCATTTTTGTGACTCGTGTCTCATTTTCCTGAAGAATACCACATTTGGGAGGATTAGTGAAGGCCAAGTGTACATCTTCAGGTGAATAGACCCATATGTAGAGCTGACAGAGATCAACCAGACTATGGACAGTCTGTATGTGAAGGCCAAGTGTACATCTTCAGGTGAATTGACGCATATGTAGAGCTGACAGAGATCAACCAGACTATGGACAGTGTGCATGTGAAGGCCAAGTGTACATCTTCAGGTGAATTGACCCATATGTAGAGCTGACAGAGATCAACCAGACTATGGACAGTGTGCATGTGAAGGCCAAGTGTACATGTTCAGGTGAATTGACCCATATGTAGAGTTGACAGAGATCAACCAGACTATGGACAGTGTGCATGTGAAGGCCAAGTGTACACGTTCAGGTGAATAGACCCATATGTAGAGTTGACAGAGATCAACCAGACTATGGACAGTGTGCATGTGAAGGCCAAGTGTACACGTTCAGGTGAATAGACCCATATGTAGAGTTGACAGAGATCAACCAGACTATGGACAGTGTGCATGTGAAGGCCAAGTGTACACGTTCAGGGGAATTGACCCATATGTAGAGTTGACAGAGATCAACCAGACTATGGACAGTGTGCATGTGAAGGCCAAGTGTACATGTTCAGGGGAATTGACCCATATGTAGAGTTGACAGAGATCAACCAGACTATGGACAGTGTGCATGTGAAGGCCAAGTGTACATGTTCAGGGGAATTGACCCATATGTAGAGTTGACAGAGATCAACCAGACTATGGACAGTCTGTATAATATACTGGTCACCTCATCATCATGAAGGTAACACAAGTCCATTGCACTCCTTTTGTATGCTCTTTATCTATTCATTTATTTGTTGGTTTTATTTATCTATTGTTATATATTAATTCCTTTTTTGAGTTCTTTGTTAAGTATTTTTTTTTGGTTAGTTATTTATGGATTCATTTATTCACTAACTTATTAATGTAATTGTCATTGATTTATTTACTCATTTATTCATTCATTCATTTATTCATTTATTCAGTTGGCAATTACATCAGTTTTGTTGATCCTTTATCTTCTGTTGTTACTCAATGCTCTTCAAACCAAATAAAATTGGTGCGGATGTAAAAGCCATGGCTCGTCTTTTACTTGCCTCAGGTTTTGTATTTGAGTTTTATTTTAGAAATGGATCTGCCGCGACCCCTACCGGCTCAGGAGCCTAACTATGTGTCTGACCCCCGGAAGCGTCTAGATACTAGGTGCCAGGCTGCTATATGTGATGTGTTTTAGAAAAATATGTCACAAGTCGCACAATTTGTATTTTTCAAAGAGAATAATTCACAGGATATATTTGTGGGAATGTTTTAATATTTGGGATACTTAAAGCCTCTTGTAGCCTGAATACATGTACTGAATTTCAGGACAGTGTAATAATTATATCCATGTATTTTTAGGGTTGTTGTGATGAATATATTTGGCTAATTTACTACTAATTGCTTACCCCAAAATACAACAAACTTTGGTTTTAGTAATAAAGATATCAAACTTAAAATATAGAAATGCGCATTAAATTTCCTACTGTTTACTATCATTAGAATCGGCTTGATCTCATCTTTTCAAATATGGTAATATAACAAAATCCATATTTGGCGACTTATGACATATTTTCCTAAAACGGATCACATATCACCATTATGCACTGGTTTCTTATATCGTCCTGGAGGTGGAATGAAGTACATGGATTGATAACAATGCTTATTATAACCCTAAACCTAACCTTAGATTACTAGTCCTAAGTCAGTGTAGGTAGTAGATATATCACATTGGTAGCCTGGTGTCTAGTATTTAGTCAGTACCCTTCCCGCCACCACTTATCTTCATTCACAAAACATATTCCCTTGTTACAATCACCATTTAACTAATTATTATCACGTGGGCGGGAGGGGTGATGGGAGCAGGTACTGACTAAATACTAGGCGATCTAATCGATCTATCATTGAATGAATGTACATTCTGGAAATAAACATTATACATACATACACGTTAGGATACAAAAGCCAAACAGATACAAAGAAATTTTAAATTGGTTTGTATTAGTGGAAAATACTATGTACATAGACAATGTGTGTTTCATAAATGTGACATTGCCATTATAATATTCCTTTTGGAGATGCATGCTGACAATACTACTCTATGGCAGGTTCAGGTTCAGAGTAGGTTCAGTACAGGTTCAGATCCAATGAAATAGGGAACTTGCATGTGCCACTCCACATGTCTGGTACAGGTCATAGTGGGATGGATTTTGATGAAATCTGACATACAAATATTTGGGAACCTTTTTATAAAAAAATGCAAGAATGTTTTCATGAATATGAAAACCAAACGCATGATGGAAACAATGGAGTCTTGTGTTATGAAAACATGTATAACACGTGGATATTGACATTAGCTAGCATTAATCAATATTCCATGTTGAACATGGCATGCTTTCTATAGATTTTATACTGTACCATTAGTCCCCAAATGCCATGCGAATTAAGATTTAAAATGGCGGCTATGCAACTCCCCTATTAACTTGGAAATCAGAAGTGATGAGAGTGTGTTGACAAGAATATTCTATGGCACAATTGAATCCTCTCCAGCTTGTCATTCCCCTATTCCATTCCTTCTCCTTAGGAAATAATTCCCTCGGTTTTGGCTGTTCGCGGGTTCTGTTGCCTCAGGGAAGTTTGAGGGCTTGCCTGAGAACTTCCCTGAGGTAACGGGACCAAAGAACAGACAAAACCAAGGAAATTATTGCTTTTGGACGTGATTTGATGAGATTCACTTTCTGGGAGAGAAAAATGATAGACAATCCTTCTTTATTCCTGCCAATAAACAACATGAGAAGCCATGAGAGTTGCCATACTTTGTATGTGACCTGACCCAGAAGTTCTTGCATGGATCCTTCTTTTACTGCACACACAAAGAAGATGGAGTGATCCTTGCTAGGCCAAACTGACAGAAACCACCTTATAGACAATATACACTCACCAACTACTTCTTTAGCCATCTTAAACTAGTATTTCATTTGATTAATAACTTTCTAAATTCTAAACACATTATCACCTTAGGCCCCGTTTTTTCGAAATATAAGAGTTCACATACCCGTTCCGTTTTGGAAAAATCCTTCTAATTTTACGGGGCTTCTGGGTGCCAACTTCAGCCTTGCTCACTTGTCAACAGACATCATGGTGGAGGCAACAGCTTTCAGTTAGGGAAAACATGTGCTTCTAAACTGTCTAAATTATCCATGGAAGGCATTTATATAGATCATCGTTTAAATCAATGTCATGACCCGTTATCAACAGGTTCACGATTTCCAATGAACACGTTGATTTAAATAGCGGTACCAACACTACATGGCGTGCCTCGACGAGATGAGAATCGCCGGAAGCGACAGGGGAGGGCTCCAAAAACAATAGATCCCGGCCGACAAGTGATCTATGGCGGTGGACACGCAGAGGGGTTCTATAGAGAATAAAAACATCCCAGAATCTCATCAAATCGCGTCTAATCCTTTCATTCCCCTGTTTCATCCCTTCTCTTGCTTGTCCATATACCTTTTGGTTGCTAATCTTTCATCTGCTCTATTCCTTTTTATGCTTGATGTTCCCCTGTTGCCAACCCATACTTTCTCGCGCTGACTTGTTCTCTTTCCCCTCATCCCCCACTGCTTTCTACATCCCCACCCCCACAACGCCCTTTTTCTTCCTCCATATCCACCTTTTATCTCCTACACTCTTTTACTTACGTCCCATACCCTCTTTCCATTCAACCTTTTAGTCACCTTAAATCCAAGATAGATTGGATCAACCAAAATGCACCCCGAAATTGCGACTTTGATAGTTGTATACATACATATAGGTGGACCGGTATCAAAATATGAACTGATCACACATGTAATAATGATTAACTTTATGTGTGTTACAGATCCAGCGGTGGAACACAATACTCTATTCTTGTGCCATACTCTCATGTGTTGGTATAGCCTACATATACCTTGGCTGTCCTGACTGCACTGCCTTTACCTCCACTAGTGGTCAGCTTCAGCAGGACATAGAGCTGAGGAATGGAAATGATAATCATTTAATCAGCTCCACACCAGATACATCCACAGCTGCCACCTCCTCTCCAGACAATGCCGTCTCAACCTCTACAGGAAGCAAGACATCATTAATGAGGAATAAAACAAGCACAACATCAGTGAAACATGACGATAGTAAAACTCTGAATAGAACATCTGTAGGAAAAAAATCCACAAGTTTGGACAAAACTCCTGTAGGGGAGAAAACAAATCCAGACAAAGCCAAAGGCAGTATGAATAACACTAAGTATGCAGTTGATACAGAAGCTTGTAAAATCCCTCAACTGGATCCTTTTGATCCCAATTTATTACCTTTGGGGCAAAAAATGGTTCCCCTGCCTGCTTGCCTGACACCTCATACACTTACCCACATAAATGGTGACTATGTCAAAGTTAACCAAACCTACCTCCAGGACAATTTCAAGGGCCAAAATTTAAAGTGTAGCTATAAGAAAATTGTTCGAAATCTGAATAATGATAATAGCAAGGTCATAAATACAACCAATTTTGATATTACCAAAGATTCCATAAACTTAAGGGATCATCCTTTTATCCGAATAGAATGCATCACTTCAAAAACAGGGAAGATAGCTTACAAGCATTACCATAGTAAATACTTTGATAAGACAAGTGATAAAGGTAACAACAAGAGAGGAGATGATGAGTGGAATGTTATATTGCTGGGCACAGATTCAATGGCTAGTTCAGCAGCCAAGCGTTACATGCCCAAATCTATGAAATACCTCACTGAGAAACTGAAGGCAATCCCTATGCATGGCTACAACAAAGTAGGCCTCAACACCTTCCCCAACATGATACCCTTCTTGACTGGCTTCACTCCCAAGGAGGTCATTGTACCACACAAAAAGTTTGATTACCTGCCCTTGATCTTCAAGAACTACACAGAAGAAGGTTACAGCAGTCTGTTTGCAGAAGATGAGACTGAACTTGGTATGTTTAGTTACCTTGCACCAGGCTTTGTCAAGGCACCAGTTGACTACTACTTTAGAGAATACCCAGATGCTCTACGAAATACGGCCAACTGGACATTTGCAAAACCCAGTTGTGAAGGAAAACTCTTCCAAGTCAATGAGATCATGCGGTACCTTGGGGACTTTGTTGAAGCTCATAGAAACAGGAAGCACATGTCATGTACATTCATCACTGGTCTGTCACATGATTTTATTACACATTCTCGACACTTAGACAACATATATCCTGAGTTGTTCCACCGGTTTGAGAAACTTGGTGTGTTTGAAAACACAATTTTCTTTTTCTTTGGTGACCATGGTTCAAGATTTGGAGCAGTGATGAACTCCTACATTGGGAGAATGGAGGGGAGGCTGCCGCTTATGTCCATAGCCTTTCCTGAGAAATTCAGGGAGAAGTATCCAGAGTACATTGAGAAAGTCAAAATAAACAGTCACAGGCTTACCACGTCATTTGACACCTACAGGACACTGCTGCACATACTCAACCCGAGAGAAAAGGCTCCAGGAACCACTGCACGGTCTAGAAGCTTCCTTGAGGACATCCCAAGCACAAGGACCTGTGAGGAGGCAGGTATACCTCTCCAGTTCTGTTCCTGTCATGAGGAAACACAGGAGAAGCTTGACTCAGACATTGTACAGCAAGCTGGTGAGTTCATTGTCAGTGCCATCAACAACATACTGCTTGAAACCCAGGGCCTCTGTGCCAAGTTAAAGCTGGACAAGGTGCAGAGTGCAGTGTCATTTGTTGTGCATGGCAGTAATGAGAGTGATGTGTCACAATTCAAGCACTACAGACTGACACTAGTCATGACACCTGGAGGGGGAAAGTTTGAGGCCACAGTGGGTGCAACCCCAAGCAATGCTGCGGAGCCTAGACTACAGATACAGGGACCTATTGGTCGACTGAACAAGTATGGTAACACTTCTATATGTGTACACAAAGCTATCCTCAGACTCTACTGCTTCTGTAAATCTAACCTATAGGTCACCTGAACAAGTATGGTGAAACCTCCATAATTTATGTGTACACAAAACTATGCTCAGACTCTACTGTCAATCTAATTTTGAACCTAACTGAATGATGATGAAAGAGGAGACAAAGCTTGGAACACACCAGTTTCAATTGGCCTTGCAATTGACTTTGCGATTTGACTTTGTGAGTGGAACGTGATTTTCATTGTACAGTCGCAATAACATGTTCTTGTTTCTAATTGGCTTTTAAAAACATACACAGGTTTATCAAAGACATGCAATCCGATCTCTAAAATGTTACTTTATGGTGTAGGAAACACGAAATATCAATCAATATATCAAAAAGTAATATACTAGAAATACTACCAAACCAAAAGGAAAATATATTAAATTAATTTTGTTTGAAACAAGGGAAAAAAGGGATATACAAGTAATAATAATAAATATTTGAGACTGATAATTATTGATAGTAAACTAACAGTTAAGGTTGGTCTCCACTGGCTGCGGTAAGCTCTGCGGTAAGCCTGGCCATGGTGCTGTGTTAGTGAGAAGTGGTGAGTTCCTGAGTACATGATTCACTGACTACATGGGCATGGACCTCGTCATTCCTCACCACCTACCAAACCTGCACAGACCATCACAAGGCTTACCGCAGTGTTTACCGCAGCCAATGGAGACCACCCTTTAAAGTGCATCTAAATCAAAATAATAAGCATCAAACAGGCTTTGTTAGAATATTTTTTGGCCTTCACAAGACAACAAATGTGTCTCTGCAAAGAGTGTCCCAAATGTTGTACAACTGCTAAAAACTTATTATTTACCTTTGTAATCAGGAATATTATGTTAAAAATGGCTTTCGATCTATGTGATCAAATATATACAGATAATAGAGATCTAAATTTTAGATCCCATAATGAAGGGAAAACACTGCTAGTCCCTCAGCCTCACTCAAAAGAAGTTATAGTGATATTTAGCTTCTTGCTGGTGACAAGAAATGTCTTGACAGGAAAATGAATGTTGTAAGATAGAAAGTAAAAGCCGTCTCAGGACTCGGTGTAATTTATGACCAAAAGAACCTGTCCCTAATATACAATACCACAAGTTTACTTAGTGTATGGTGACACAATATACTTTTTGGCACTCCAAAATTACTAAGAGGAATTACAAACACTGCAAAGCTCCGCACTCAATATAGCTCGTGGCCTCCCAAAATTAACAAGCACAACTGAAAGAAAATATTAGATGTCACATATGATGTGTTCCAAGAAAATGAGTCATAAGTCGCAAAAAATAGATTTTGAGATAGAATTATATTTGAAAAGATGAGATCAAGCTGATTCCAATGATAGTAAACAGTCTAATAATCTAATAATTATTTCTAGATTTTGAGTTTGATATTTTCGTTTTCGAAGAAAAGTTTCCAATATTTCTGGGGGTCAATAAACAGTAAAGTAACTATATGTAGTTCACATGAGGACCTTTAAAACGAAAGGATATATTACATTGATTGCCCTGAAATTTGGTACATCGATTGATATAGCTATAAGTGATGAACCCTAAAAAAATGAGAACATACTTATGACTTATGACTCATTTTCCTGAAACACATCACATATGTATTATTATCCATATGATAATACGGGTAGAGTGATTACCACAAAAAGCGGTAGAAAAGAGGGGTTTCTTTGTGTGACATGTTCTCGGAATATGGGGTCTCCCCATCTACTTTGTTGGTCTCTACAAACACAAAAACACTAGTATATTACTCCGTTTTTATCATCATGCTGCATATCAACTCCAAGCCGTGTTAAAGACGAATCAAACTGTGTTCAGGAATTTGTTCTACGAATGTTCTGGTAACCATGGCAACCTCTAAAATATTAGTCATTTTTGGTCAGTATCATCGGATTGTCCCAAAATGATTAATTTTCAAAGGTTGCCATGGTTACCAGATCGTAACTTTGCTACTTGTGATTCATTTCCTTGTAACACATCACACATATATGTTGAATTGAATTGAACATGTTCTGCTGACTAGACTAGCTGCACACTCAACCAGACAGCAGCAGCACCTATAGTTGAGTCAGATTTTCAGAAAATGTACAATTCACCTTCACCAATCCTCTCAAATAACCCAGATTTCAGACAAAAATGCATTTTGAACTTCAATGTAACCAACCAGATTGCTAGAATCAATGCAATGCCGAATATACTCGAATTTATCTAGTATTGACAAAATTGCAGACTAATTTAGCAGAATTTACTAAATGTGTACAGCTGCTATTTGTACTCTTCTGAAAATCTGAACCTAATTGATAATATGGTCCCCCACTCCATTGTGTAGGAACACTGGGCTCCATGTATACCACCATATGGGAACCCAATCTTTGACTTTAGTATCACTTGATACCTTACACACAATTAATAGACAGGACATGCATTCCTTTCCATTGCAAAATCGTTCTCTGGAAAGCTAACAAGTATTTGTGATGACCCAAGGGCAAAAGGTAAATGTTTCATGAAAGCTTTTCCTCTGATCATGGGGCAGTGCGCATACTTGATGTGTGGACGGAGCACACCTTCATTACAAAACAACACAACATTATGTATGACCAGTTTCCACATTAGTAGAACAGTATACATAGGAAGCACTTCATCAAATTTAATTATGTCCATTCTAATTAGTCTAGGAAATATCATTGCCCCTCACAGTTTAGTGAACCAAATAAACTGCCCTTTTGTAGCATGGAGGTACTAGGAATGTATTTGTATACAAATGGCCACAACAAATCGGTAGTGGGTGTGTGGATGAATAAATAGATTGGATGAAACGAGGCGCAAGCTATGGCAATTGATTTAATGGACCACAGTCTCCTTGTGCTTGACACAAGACTTATAAGTTAAATGATATTATGTCTCATTAGACTGGATTCATCAATATTCTGCTGCTGTTATATGCTTATACAAGTGTTACTCATATTATGACTTATAGGACTGAATTTATCAATATTCTGCTGCTGTTATATGCTTATACAAGTGTTACTCATATTATGACTTATAGGACTGGATTCATCAATATTCTGCGGCTGTTGTATGTTTATATAAGAGGTAATCATATTATGACTTATAGGGCTGGATTTATCAATATTCTGCTGCTATATGTTTATAAAGAGTTGCTCATATTAGGACACTTAATATATATTTCCATATTTCAAGTTTATTTTTTTTACTTTTATTTTTGAAAAAGAAAGGTTTGCAAGGTTTTTGATGGGTCATTACAAGTAAGGTGACTAAATAACTCCATACAAAGGCCTTTAAAACGCAAGAGTATTATTTAATACAATGTCATGAAATTTGTCACATGGATTTATTTGACAATAAATGCTAAATCCCCTAAAATCAGAATATTTCAATAAAGAGATCTTGTGAAAACAACACTTTGAAAAATATCATGTTTTGCTACTTGTGACTCATTTTCCTGTAACACATCACAATACCGATCTCCAGCAATACAACATTATAGAGTAGGAACACCTGATGAAGGGAGTGTTTCCTGAAAGCTTGTGAAAGAATAAAATAACAACTACAACACTCGGGGTTTAATTCCTAATCCTTAACAACCAACATCATTTACCACACCGGCCAACCCGATATACCACAATCTTTTCCCACTCCACTTACAACATTTTAGAATGGCAGTTGATAAAATATTTGAAATTTAAAATATTTGAAGATATACGCAGTATTATTCATTGTTCGGCCTAATTTAGCAGAATTTCCTAAATGTGTAGAGCTGCCAATTGTGCATTTTCGGAAAATCTGATCCACACGTAATCTGAACAAGGAAGATTGTAATGTTGAATGTTAATATGAAAGAACACTTATTTACAGCAGAAATATCATTGAAGTAAGACAAAACTCAAAATTAAAATGTATTTATTGACGAAACAACTATATAATGTAAATTCTGCTCTCACTATGCTCTCTTTATCTAAGGGATGAACAGAGCAACAGCTGTGCAATATCTGACAACCGTTAGTATAATATTTGTTTCTCCCACTAGCCTGTGTTAACCTCTGATTGTTTAACAGAAATAAACCCAGATTGTTCAAATAATGCAATAATGGAACAACGGTGAAACATGTCCTCATGAACATGGAATAAACATTGCATACACATGTTCAGAGGTCGTATTGATTGGTTGAATTATTGATTGTGTCAGAAAACTAACAAATCGGCCATATGTGATGTGTTTCAGGAAAGTGTTTTTCCACAAGGTCACTTTATTTAAATGCTTTGATATTTAGAGGGTTTAGCACTTGAGGTCATAGAAATCCATGTAACAAAGTTCAGGACATTGTAATATGACATATGACCCCAAGCACGTGGGTGGACCAATAGTGGAATATCCTAGTATTAACTCAATAGTCAGGGGGCAGAACCGCATTTTTTGTGGTGAACCTTGCGTTTTGGGTCATTAATTCATGTTTTTTAGAGTGTTCTAGATCTCCAAAATCTTCCGATTCCAAATCTGCCGGGTGTCACTCTGTATCCCTTGAGGAAAATTGATCAACAACATTGTGTTATGTATATATGTATACATCTATAGTGTTTATCAAGCTAATCTCCAGGTTGTGCCCTGCTTGATTGCGGGTCCACCTCACCTCAGTTTCTCAATCACCCTTGGTTGTTGTACCACACTGTTTTTTCTTGCTGGATTAAGCGACGCAAATGCGGCCCCTCGGGCCGGAGGACCAAACCATAACAACAACAAACTGGTCACCACACTTCCACCTAGTGCTATTTATCTGTTATATGGAAAATAATGAATCTCAAATTCCACCTGTGGAGTCATACCTAAATTGCAGTTATACTAGGCCAAGAATCTCATGCTACTAAAAGTTTAGATGCATTATTACATATGTACTTGATTTCGAGTGCGTGATTCGGGGGTGCGATTAGAAATCTCGTATAACATACGTATTTGATTACAACCAAACTACTTTCGAGCATCATATGACTTGATCTGACCAATGAGAAGCCAGAATAAAAATCGTCTGCTTGACCTGCTTTTTTAGTGACAGCATCAATGCCGGCACGGCCGTACATTCGCTAGTTCAAGTGACCAGCAACAAACAGAAAGATGTGTATTTGCTGGTTCCAATATTAGCGGCCAAAGTTTTATTTTCCATGTTGAGAAGTAATTTGAGAAATATGATATGTATTGCTTATTTATTGTCTAAAAAAAGACGAAAGTTACGTTTTGTTGATGTTAATGTGAACGTATCATGACTTGGTAACCAGGGAGAGAAAAAGTAGTCCCCCATCTGAAGAATTTCAAGCGATATATCGTGATCCATGAGATAGAAAACCAAATCCATACCTTTAATGTCCAGTTCGAGTTATATTACTTCCGAAGAAATCAGACATAGAAACATAATATTAACGAAAAATCGAACGCGTATCTCACAATCAAGCCATGGTAGTGAAAAGTCTCAGCGTGCAATGATATAACTTACTTCCGCCATTATGGCTTCCGCTGTCTTGTTCGTTCAAGACGGATGTCTGCATACTCGATGGAAACCAAGGTAAAATGTGATTAAAATCATCTTTCTCTTGTTGATTTAGTATGAAATAAATATTAAATAGCCCTCTGTCGATGTCAAATCGATCTCAACCTCAAATCAACCTCAAATCGCACTCCACCCCTTTGGGGTGTCGCGCAATTTGACCCTCTGTCTCGATCAATTTGACATTGACTTGGGCTATTTAATAGAATCATCATGTACCTTCTCGACCGTATTTTGTTTTAGGCACAGAAATCAACAGATTGGTTCAAGCCTAGATGCATTTATACAAACCATGCATTGTCCACCTGATCCCCAACCTACTTCTAATAGGCTGACACAGAACTAGCTCTGACCTCATATTATAAGCATTCACCGCACGTAGCCGCATCAGCGGCCAACAATGTCATGCTACTGATTTTTCATTTTTATCTAATACGGCTAGGGATATCCCTGTATTCAACCGCATCCTGAAATTCACAAAATACATTTGAACAATAATCACGGTGTTACTTATCATGTTTGACAATACATCTATAATTTGCATTTTAGTGTTAAATTAATGGTATAATGAGATGGGATGGGATGATATTTAAGAGTATAATGAAGTGAAACGGAAGTTTGATATAATGGAGTATGGCTAAACTTTAGTCATATAAACATCCTAACTTAAGAGTTCTTAAGTTCTGAATAGGTAAGTATCAGTACAAGTATTTACACTTTTAGTAGTAATAATGGCAACTGCAATGGTGCAGTTTTACCGGTTTGTGTCCGTATGTTGCATACGCCATGGACCTTAGACAGTTATCTACAGTTTTCATTTGTAGTATTCCTCTGTCAGGTGTGGGTGGCATGGACGGCCAATACGCATACAAGCACCAAATCTGTGAAATTAACAGACAGGCTGAGAACATCTCAGAAGCGGAAGCAATCAACATGGCTGTTGCTCTACACACACTAGTCAGTGAATGTGACAGGGGCACCCACATACACATACTGTGTGATAACATCTCAAGTGTGCATGTATTTAATAATGGGAAAGGGAAGAACAAAGCCATGTTGGCCGCGGCCTATGGTCACATAGCAGGATCCATCAACAATGTTGCAGACTCACAGAGTAGATCCCATCTTGGGAAGTGTGAATCTGATCAACACTGGCTAAACCATTACTCTCTTAAGCTCGTCCAAACATGTACATACATGCTTGAACAGTCCCTTTTATGTTTCAGGAACCCCAATGGAAGCACTGGCCGCACAGGCAGTGAACACGCAAGATGAGGCATTGGCGTCAGGCACCACCAGCAATAGGAAGTTGGCAGCGGCGTTGCAAGAAGCAAGTGAGACCGAGGTCAAATGCCTAGGTGGATGGGCATCAGATGCCTTTAGGGTATACATGGCCACCGACCTGTCTAGCACTAATAAGAAGCTAGTAAAAGCCATACATGCTAGCCAGCCACAATAAAGTGGATTTCAGCATATGGACAAGTGCCCTGGCTCAATAAAATGATTAAACATCTCATACATAGAGCTCTCTCACAACATCCAAGCAGAAGACCAGCAAAACAATGAACTGTCTCCTGGTATAAGAAGAAGAACTCAAATAATGCCTGACTCTCAGCCATATATACTGACTCAACCAATATCACTAAATACACATCAACCACACATGCCTCTGACTCCTCTCCATCCACTATCACACTTTTAAATAACCCTCCCTTCCTATAATGGCTCTTGGCCATAGAGTAAATCAAATCAAATCATAATTACATCATGTAATTAGTATAACCTAATTACCTACTCTTAATTACCTCTATCGTTTTTGTTTCTGTGTACACCAACACCTCAAGCATTGGAAAATAAAAACAATTTCCCACACTCAACTTGTGGGCGTTGTCACTGGGGGGAGAATCTCGTAATGCCCACATCTCTGTATGTTGTAATGTCCAGGACATTTGTGACATAATAATGAAATCCCAGACCCTGAAGGGCAAACATTTGTGTAAATACAATACAATTTTAATTTTCATTTTCTTTTATCACAGGTGACTATTCCATACCTGAAGATTGACATCGACACCTACGAGTTTGATGTTCTTCATCACATGTTTGCAGATGTGGTGCTTAAAAGGGTGATGCAGCTGTCAGTTGAGATCCATGTGTTTGATCCCTTAAATAAAAAACATTTAATCTCAATGTTTAATGCTGTCAAGGGACTAGAAGCCCTGGGCTTCAGGAGATGGTTTTACCACCAGAGACTCAATGGTTTACCTTTTCAATGTGATCAGTCTTATGTCAACATCAATTATTTGAAGTCTTCAATTGTTCATACTAACTGACAATTCTTTGTTAATAATTGTAGTGTGTTTCAAGTTTTAACTGATTTATGCATGACAATGCCAGCAGAGTGTTTATATGATGGGTAAAATTGCCAGGAATTATACAATTGGCCTTCAACAATCCGCTCAAATAACTCAAATCTAAGAAAATCAGGTTCAAAGTATAATTCAACATAACCAGATAGATTTATTAAATCTTATTGAATGAATACAATAGAGAATATATTCAGATACACCTAGTATTTATTATTTCTAATGTAGCCGAATTGGATAGATGTGTATAACTGTAGATTCTGACTGCATTTTCTGAGGATCTGACCCAGATTTGGGTGTAAACCAATCCGTTATGTGATGTGTTTTTATGAAAAACTAGTCATAAGTCGCTAGAAATAGATTTTGAGATACCATTGTATTTGAATAGAGGCGATCAAGCCAATTCCTATGATGGTAAACATTAAGGACATTAAATAAGTATGAGAATATATATGTACAGATACATTATGATCAGTATCAATGACTTGAACAATCCCTTTCCATTAAGGTATGAACAATAAAATTGCTTGCATATTTGAGAATGTTATGGAGACTTTAATTCCTACAAGGCTGGGTGGCTAATTTAAGGCACAACTACGTCGCCCAGGTTATTCCCTGTGCGTTTTATAAATATAAATCAATTGTTTTCTCCCTTATACCCTCATACCTCACACCCTTCTCCCTCATACCCTCATGCCTCACACCCTTCTCCCTCATACCCTCATACCCTCACGTCACACCCTATGTCCTCATACCAATCTCCCTCACACCTCTCTACCTCAAACCCACCTCCCCTTTCTCCCTCTGCCCCATCCACCCTTACACCCTACTCCCTCAGACACTTGTCCCTCAGACCCTTCTCCCTCAGACTCTCGTCCCTCAGACCCTCGTTCCTTAGACTCTTGTCCGTCACACCCTCGTCCCTCAGACTCTTGTCCCTCAGACTCTTGTCCCTCACACCCTCGTCCCTCAGACTCTCGTCCCTCAGACGCTCGTCCCTTAGACTCTCGTCCGTCACACCCTCCTCCCTCAGACTCTCGCCCCTCAGACCCTCCTCCCTCATACTCTCGTCCCTCCACCCCTTCCTCCCTCAGGCTCACCTTCCTCACACCCTTCTCCCTCACACCCTCCGACCTCAGACTCTCGTCCCTAACAACAAGACAGCCACTCTCGTTCACTGACAAATCAGCATTGTCTGACTGGCGGGCAGGTGCCTAGCAACCATTGTGTTCGGATATTTCAGGTCTCAGTTTGGTCTATACGAAATAAACATGTATAATAATATATATTCACCATATACGTTATACATATAAACTCTAGAATAAAACTACTCATAATATTCATAAGTATTTGCTGGACAAAATCAATAGTGTATAGATGCCACATCAGTGTATTATTAGTGGTACTTTTCTTGTTAAAGAAATTATAAATACAATGCAGTGACCTGTCACGCCACCTAGTGAAAAACAAGTACCGCCACCTGGTGAGATCAAGTCGCACAGTAGGGAACCTATGTATGTCAGAAGTGCCATGTATTGAGAATAATTGGTTGTATTATATTCAAGCCTACCAGCATCCAAGCTGCATAAATAATTCATAGTTTCATAATGTTATATATAACTATATTGAAAACAGGACTCCTTTATCTGAGACAAACCTCATAGCAATAAATTCAAACATCAGTTGATTAATATAGGAATACTCTCAATAGGATGATCTGATAAATTGCGCTGATATAATTAATAAACAGTCTTGAAATTTGGTAGATATATTTATACAAACACAAGGACTAAACACCAAAAAAATGAAAAATGACAATGAAAAATGAAAAAGACATGACTCATTTTCCTCAAACACATGTGTCTATCATATTAAATATTCGTTAACATGCACACACTTTATATCTACAGAAAGCTGAGGAAATAAGTAATTCAGCCATATGCATCATTATGATCTCATTAGTAGCAGGCGTGCGTTACTGCCGCGCGTAATCGGTACGAATATATTTGTAATTCATGGCTGTGCGAGGGACTTGCAACCAAAATTATAAAAGGATGGATTAAATCCGGGGAGAATTTGGGAAGTAATATTTGTATAATATGGAGGTAGCATTACATCGTTTAGTTTAGTGGAGAGGGATTTCTATGAAAGAGTGTCAGAGACTGAGTCTGAGTGCCTGAGAATGGAGTGTCAGATATGTGCGACAATAGGGGTGAATGCCATGCAGGTGAGTGAGCAGTGTCAGGTATTATGGACTGTTGTAGCTTCATTGTGTTGTAGAATTTTATGGTAGTTTTGGGTGCGGATTTGGTTTAAAATATTATTTGTTACTAGCAAATACTTGTGCTACGCACAGGATTTGCTAGTGGGACAGTGGGGCCCACATCCTCATCTCTCCTTGTTCCCTCTCCCACTATCTTTCTCTTTCAAGTTGTTTCTATAACTTAGTATCTTCATACCACAAATGCAACCCTATTTAGATGCTTTTTTTGGTCACTGTTCAGTGTTGTGCTGTAGTTGTGTTGCCTGACCCTGTCCCTGTCCCTGTCCCAATCCCTCTCCCACTCCCTCTCCTGTTCCCTCTTTCATTGTGAGGTAATTAGTGGGCAGGTAAATTTCTGTGTGGGTGGGCCTTGTCCTTGATTCTGTCCTGTTTCCTCTCCCACTCGTTCTTCCTCTCTCCTTCCCTTCCCTCTCCCTTTCCCATTCCCTCTCCCACTGCCTCTTTCATTTTCAGGTAATTTAAATTAGTGGGCAGATAAATAGTTTATGAACTGATTCAACTCTGATGATGCTCCTTTCGGTGGAAATATATCAACTCCTGTCCCGTAGTGAAGCAATGATGTGCCCGTCCATGACGCCATGCTTTGGGTGACCCAGAAACCTGTTATAGGGGCACTGATAGGTTTGTTTTTGGCAGCACTGGGGGCCCTTAATGGGGGTGCTCGATGTAAACCCGTTTCTAACCCCTTTCCAACCCTAATTGTTTAATGAAACATAGTGGAATGGCTCGGCACCATTTTTGGCAATGTGCATGTGAAATATAATGGAGGTCTGGCCAGCGGTTTCAGAGAAGATAACGGTTTAAGGCTCAAAACCCTTATTTTATTAATATAGAGATAGAAGTGTTAAGAATGTTTAGGTTATACAGATGAATATATGAGATTCTCTAATAAATATAATATGCTCCATGGTCCCTACATATAAATGTGGTTCTGATACTCCCAACGGTGTGCTACTGACCAGGTGTAAAAGACACAGTAATAATGCACTCAGTGAAGCACTTTCATTGTTATTGCTATGTGAGGGAGAGCCGGGGAATTACTTAGTAAAAGTTATTCCTTCATTCATCCCTATTCATACAAATGAACAGGACATTTAGGTAGAGGTTTTATTCATCATTAGACCCAGTTTGGTCAGATTCTGGGATGTATTTTGTCACAACAGACCACGGCAATCATTTCCAGCAACTTCCGGTAAGGAATGGGGGTTATAGATGTCAAAATAACTGGTAAATAAAAGTCAGTAAGTGGTAAATGACAGTCGAATCTGAACAAGCCGGGTCTAAAAGCACTAATACCCTCAGTTTTGGATGGTCTGGGTGGTCTATTGCCTGGTGGAAATTCTCTGGGGTAACGCCCCTTGAATTATCCACCAGGCTATAGACCACCCAGACCATCCAACACCTCAGGTATTAATGCTATAGTATTTTATTCTTTATAGGGCTTTAACAGTTACATTGAAATAAACGCTGTATTCACCATAAATGATTTCATATGTTGCCTTATGAAATATAATTATATTTTTGAGACAGGATTGTAATGGAGTGGAATCGTCCATCACACAGCATTTAGGTCTATAGCCCAGAGATATGTCACACCAGGTGAATGGGAGTTATATATACACAGATAGGGGGAGGGCCTATGCATAATACATTTTAATAGCAGATCTTTGGATTCTGCTGGGGTTCTGGATACTTATAAATTACTGTTTGGACAGGAAGTGGTCAAACCGGAAAACGGATGAAGTAAATTATTGTTCGGATTCAGGGGTTTATTTTGCGGATGTAGAATTATTTTGCGGATGTAGTTAAAATAAACCCCAGTCGGCGTTTCCGCTCAAATCTCAATCACTTACCTCATCAACTAGTTGTTTGTCGTCGATTCCGCGTTCATTTTTGAACGTGTATAAAGTCCTGGTCACATTAAAGTCATTCCTCCACTGTTTCCGATGGAAATATTAGCCATTTTTAAGTTTTTAGGGCATAGGGTTCGCCATAAGGTGACGACAGTAGACATCGTGCAAGCGATGTTGTGACAATGGCTGTCTCCCAGTGACACTCAGACGAAACCATCCAGGCTCTGTACAACTGCCTAAATATCACTCCCAATAGCTCCAAAATCGCCGATAATGTTCCAAATATCCTTGTACTTAGCATGATTTGCTTGCTGAATGGTGGTAAGCAACGAAATAGGGAATAATCCAAGTAATCACAGCCTAGGCCTCGACACGTGACGACAGTAGACATCGTGCAAGCTCCGGTTTGTTGACGTGCGGGCACTTTCGAATGAAATCCTCCGTGCGCTATTTAGACTACCGTACAACATGCAACGCCATGTGCACCGTGCACAGAGTGGCTATGCCGAAGTCTCCAAACTGCTTCCGCCTTGCTTGATCGCTCGCACGTAACACGCATGGCTTCTGAAATCGCCATTCATTGAATACTTGATTCCCGTAGACTAAATCTTCACTATCGGGCTAAAACTATATTTAAATAATTTCTACCGATTCAAATGTTTTATTTATTTCTTTTTTAAGTCCCTAGACACACGCAACACGGCATTCGATAACCGGAAGTCTCCGATGCTTTGGATAGCAAGCAGCGGATCCTTGCGAAAACACGCCGGCCGGTTTGAAAAGTAACATCAGTAAATACGCACCTCTGATTGGCTGTTGTACCTGGCTGTTCGTTCTGCCAGCCGTCGCGTTACCATCAAGATCCCGACTAAAGCGTGCAAACTTGCGGGCGCGTAAACACATGGTTTCTGAACTCGCCATTCATTTATTACTTGATTTCCATAGAGGAAAACTTCGCTACCGGCTTAAAACAACATTTAAAACATTTCTACCGATTCAAATCTTTTATTTATTTCTTTTTTAAGTCCCTAGACACACGGACACGGCATTCGTAAACCGGAAGTATGATGCTTGGTTGCCTGCAAAAAGTGGAAGCTTCGTTTGTTTCTGGAACGGAGAGTGCGGCTGACGTAAACGACATTCTGAAGTTATGATTACGTGTACATATGTGATATTGGTTAGAAATAGGTAAAATAATCTAAATATTAGAATGTGATGGGTTAAAATGTGTAAAACATCCTGATTTGGATGTTATGAAGGCTGCATTTGACTCGGTCCTTTCCATGTCAGATGTAAAATAGTAACCTATGTATTGGAGTTAAGGAGTTAAATTATTGGAGTTCTTCATGCTGTAAGTACATCTACAACCTTTTTTGAAGCCTAATATTGGTTAATATGTGTTTAAACAGTAGTATTGAATCCAAAAATCGGCTATTAAAGTGATTAATTCTCTCGATTTTGTGTCTTCGGCTTTTGCTTGAAAATAAACCCCGAGGCCCTCCGGGCCTCGGGGTTTATTTTCAAGCAAATGCCTCAGACACAAAATCTCGAGAAATTAATCACATAGTAAACAGGACTCCACCTCTTGATCTGTGCGCATGATCCATGATAATTCTATATGATATATATATGGGGCTAATCCTAATAAAAGAACAGAACCACTATGGAATTGAACTATTTGTCTTGTCATTGATAGTTACAGCTTAGACTTAGAGTATATACATCTACTGCAACATAGAGGGAATCACTATACTGATCTTGTTTGTTTGTTTTAAGATTTTTATTCAGCTACAACATTTTGTACGAATATAATTCTCAGTGCGTGCTGAGTTTAGAAAAGTAGAAAAAAATTATCAGAAAAATATAATCATAATATGGAGAAGCAAAATTATTACATACATAATACAGAAATGTGTCGATATAACATTAAAAACTCTAACCCTGGGCAAGTGTCCATTTTCAAGACATTCCTTGTAATAGTCGTAAGAGTAGAATATCACACCATATAATCAAAACAAACACAGACAATAGAGACCTTTGCCTCTGCGAGCGATACATAAATGCAACCTATAATGAACATGAAATGAATGATGACAAATAGCAACACCCAGTACATAAATTAGACAAGAGAGCTGCTGAAGAATAGCAACACCAAGTACATTGACTGAACGAGGGAGCCGCAGAAAAATAGCAACACTCAGTACATGAGTACAACAAGATTCCAAAATTGGTTCCTCAGCTTGGAGCTCTTAACTAGGAATTTTTTGATTTCTTTTTTGAATATTTCTTTATCATCAATTGTCTTGAAATTTTGAGGAAGGTCGTTCCAAAAGTTATAAATCCTAACAAAGAGACTTCTTCTGATAGAATCCTCAATCTTCAGACTCAGACATCACTTATTCATTCTCCAATATAAGATACAACATATAATTATATATTATGATGACACAGCAATCTAGCTCATATCAGAATAAAATATAATATAATTTACGAATTGTATAAATTCCTCTAGACTGACTGACATCCATTAATTCCACTGCATGTAGCTAGTGCATTGATACCCGATTTATATACATAAACTTGATACACATTTTTGGAGTGCATCTCATGAAGCACATTGCATCAGGTGCAAAGCCAGGTGCAAAACTGCTTTTTTGAGCGGATTGCACTTTTGTGACTGGTCAGTGGCACTTTTACATACACTAGTGGATTTTCCAATGCACATCGGGACGTAAGAGCACAAATGAATACAAATCAGTTAAAACATTAAACACACTACAATTATTAACAAAGAATTGTCAGTTGGTATGAACAATTGAAGTCTACTTCAAATAATTGATGTTGATATAAGACTGGTCACATTGAAAAGGGAAACCATTGAGTCTCTGGTGGTAAAACCATCTCCTGAAGCCCAGGGCTTCTAGTCCCTTGACAGCATTAAACATTGAGATCAAATGTTTTTTATTTAAGGGACCAAACACATGGATCTCAAACGATAGCTGCATCACCTTTTTAAGCACACCATCGGCAACCATGTGATGAAGAACCTCAAACTCGTAGGTCTCAATGTCAAACTTCAGGTATGGAATAGTCACCTGTGATAAAAGAAGATGAAAATGAAAATAATTATTGTATTGTATTTACACAAGTTTGTACCCTTCAGGGGTTGGGATTTCATTATTATGTCCCAAATGTCCCAGACATTCCCCCATACCTCCGCGATGGGGGAATGTTGAAAAAGTAAAAAGTAAAAGTAAAAGTAAAAGTATGGTGAGATACTATCATATTTAACATGATGAGATGAAGCAGACTCTAGTGATTTTAATCTTTAGGACATCTAATAATCTTTTCTACATAGTTATAGTGATAATTATGTTATAATGATACAAATTTCAAGGATAGTCAGTTTTTATAGTAAATTGTGAAGGTCTCTTGGATATGCATAGATTTACTTAATACGCAACTTGAAATCAACTTTGAAATTACATCCATGTACACTACGCCTTAGGATACCAAGAGACAAAATGAAAACAATGCTATAAAATGTGCCTGTCAAAAGAAATCATTGGAATATACAATTTTTGCAACTTTTGAATCATTTTCCTGGGACACCTCACTTTTGGGATCTCTTACGTTTTCCTCCTTAAATCTGGTTAGAAATTGTTTGAAGGTCTTCATGTTCCAGCCTTTCTTTCCTGTGTGCTCCCGGTTTGACAGCCCCAGTGGGTAGAAGATGATGCCCGGACTGTGCACATGTTCTTGGGTCCTCCCCATGCTGAAATTATAAGGTGTAGTGTCTTCTAGTGAATTCCGGCTGTTAAACGACTAACAATCTTAATGCTAGAACAAACACAGAACACAGGGTCTGAAAAATATCATAAATAACTACGGCCCAATCTCAGGTATTTCAATGCCTGAAAAAGTACTAGAGAAAGCTGTGCAAGCTTAGCTAGCCTCATGTATGGAGGTACATAAGATCTATTGAACAAAATTTGGCTTCCATCAGGGACACCCAGTAGAATAGGCACACTTTGATTTCCTTGAACTGATCCATGGAAATTTAAATCGAGGAGAGACCATCTCTTCGATCTTCCTCGATTTCAAGAAGGCATTCAACACAGTGCAACATGAAATACTACTAAAGCAGTTGTAAAAAAATGGCATTTGTGGCCATGAGAATAATTGGTTCAAAAACTACTTCTCAGACCAAATGCAAAGTGTTAGGGTAAATGGTTCCTGCTCAGCCCAAGATAAGATTACATTTGGTGTCCAAAAAAAGAACAATACTAGGCCCAATCCTTTTCACAATCTACATAAACAACATGCACCAAGTAGTCAGGAACTCAACAATTCAACATTACATGGATGACACTGTCCTTTTTCATAGTGACAAAGATGAGAAAAATATAAACCAAAACCTTCAAATTGATCTCAATATGACACTTAGTACAAGTCAAAGAAAATTTCTATGAACGTTGGTAAGACAAAATACATTCAATTCAATTCTAAAACTAAGAAAAATACATCAAATAAAGATGGCCAAGAGGGTCTTACCCTGGGTAGCAAACCTTTATCAAGATCTGAGGATTATAGCTATCTGGGTCTTATTATCAATGAAAACCTATCATTCAAATCACAATTGACCAATACAGTGAATAGGGTGAAATCGAATGTGAACAAAATTGTGATGTGTTTTAGGAAAATAAGTCATAAGTCGCAAAATTGACATTTTTCAAAGCGTTTTTTTCACTTGATCACATTATTGGAACCTTCTAATCTTTGGAGAGTGTGTCACTTATAGTCATGTCAATTGATTTATCAAATTTCAAGACAATCTATGTAATATATCCTTTTCTTTTAAAGGTCCTTATATGGACTTCATTTAGTTACTTTACTGTTTAATGACCCCCAGAAATATTGGAAACATTTTTTTTCAAAAAACGAAAATATCAAATTTAAAGTCTAGAAATACTTATTATTTTATTAGGCTGTTTGCTATCATTGGAATTGGCTTGATCTCATCTTTTCAAACATAATGGTACTCAAAATCCATTTTTTGCGAATTATGACTCATTTTCCTGAAACACATCACAATTGAACAAGAGATCTAACATAGAAACAGAACTCCTAAAAATGAACATATTGCCAAATGCTATGAGAACGCAGATCCATGTCTAAGAGTGTGCCCACCATCTTGCAAAAAATGAGAAAAAAAAATATTGTAGGAAGCTTCCTACATGCAGCCATACAGGAAATAGAAAGAATCTTATCATCAGACATCCCAGAACAGCCCTATATCAAAACTGTTTCTGATACAGAACTAAACAGGCCTGGAACAATCTTAAGAAAAATATGATAATCTCATTATAATAATCTAGAAGTCAGGTGTAACTGAAATTGTAAACCGCTCTCAACTTAAAATCATGTCTGCTTACTGAATAAAGACCCGGTGTTGCGGGGAAAAAAGATAATCTAGAAGTCAGGAAAATGTTTAGAACTAGGATGGTGGCAGAACAATGAACTTGTGTTCAGATCGAATAGACATTGACCTATTAAAGGCACACTACAACTATAACTCTATACTTTTGTGCCTTCATAGCCTCACTAATAGTGATTATTTAACGTCACTACTTGTCAGTGCTGACACACAAAATGTAAACCCTCTCAAGTATATGAGTAGGTAAACTGTTATTCACCATACTGTTAAGTATGAATTACATACTGTATAATGTTATAACCCCACTAGGTGGCCTTCACTTTAATGAAAGATACTGTACTGTATGGAATTGTTATACACATGTCCTTACATGTCCTCTTACTTTATTAACATGTCTAAGTCTAAATTAGGTAGAAATGTAATACAAGTCAATATTTTATCTTATTTTATCATTCATTTATTAAGTAGCTTTAGACATAGGGGTCTTCAGTCACTTGAACCCTATTCCAGAACATGGTAATTGAAGGAAAAAATGATATAACATAATGTATATCAACCAGTTTGTCTTCCTCATGGGCAAAATATGTTTGTACATCTTTAAAGACAAATAAAAAAACCTTTTATTTCATCTTATCCTATCTTATATCATTTAGATAATATTCAACATATTTCCAGTCAGGGGTTTACAGAAGATACTACTATTTCCACAATATATTTCCGCTACATTGTATTATACCCGTGTTTCTATATTATAGAAATAAAAATCTATTATTATTAATATTATTATTCTACCGAAGTTAAGCGAGTGCAGCTTTAATAGGGAATGCAGTGCATATGTAAAGGTAACTACCTTGGATCAAAAGTGCGAATTGTACAATTGTGTTCTTTATGGTAATCCTCATCAAAGCTCCAGTCCCAGCGGATCCTGAAAAAAATATCATAATGTAGTGAATCTGAGTCGCAGGTTCGTTTCCCTTGGCGTATCCGAAGCTTATTAATCGAGAGTTTATATAGAACAAAAGGAACAAAGGCAGGCGCTACCTGTTCACTTGGGTTTTATTGTGAGGTGTTCGGAACTGGCATCAGTTCGCTTCCAGACCTGACTAGACTGCGGATTTCGGATCACCTGGCCAGCCAGGTAACCCTCATCCAAAGGTGTCTATCAGACCTATACAACAACAATCAACATTTCACAATCAGAGGTATAAGTAACACTGTCCACACTGAGAGGTTTATCATGGCCTCTACAGCCTACATTAAATGGTAGAAACCCAGGTCGTGGTTACTATCGACCAACAGCTGGCTGCTGTTAAATACATAAAAGGCGACAGGCAAAACATATCATTTAGACTAAAAAGTCCCGCGGACCAGTAGTGACCACTGGGGAGGTTCGGACGAACTAACCCTCAGCGGCCACCTAAACCCAATAACACCACAATACCCCCTTTTTTCTTTTAAGAGTTTGAAAAGAAAAATCTTGAAAACTCGACAGGGTATAAGAAAAGTAAAAGTCTACAAGTAGGAGCATATAGTGTGTCCTCTCTACAATGAACAAATAAATCAATCTTATGAAAACTTCAGGAATCGACAAATAGGAGCATTCTGTGTCCTAACTAATGTGAACAATTATCCGAAATAAGAAAGAAAATTTATGAAAAACCTTTTCACGTTTGACAGGCAGGAGCATATAGTGTCCTCACTAACAAGCAAACAATCTGTTCTACAGAACTTATTTATGAAAAAGGCTATCACTTTCATTATTGTAGACTTCACGTAAATGTCGGCGCCACACACCAGGGTCATGATCCGAGGATCCAGGGCATCCGAACAGCATCCGAGGTGGTTAAATCGGGTCGAAGGGCGGTCCAGTCATCATCGTCCATGCGTTTCCTCCGTTCAGTCATCATTGCCATCGTCGTCTTTCGTTCCATCGGGCGAGTCCTTCGCAGAAGGTCTGTCCGGAGTATCGAACATACTACCGAACATACCTTGCTCGGGAGGCGCCCGGCCCAACGCAGCCGAAGCCACAGTTCTCTGAGGCTGGGGTGGCTCACGTTGGGACTTCATCTGGTCCAGGAGATTGGTGAGGAAATGGATCTGTTGGTCGTTAACCTCCAACGTCCCACCAGCTCGACTGGACACCACGGTCAAACCAGGAGTCTCGCCCGAGCCTGAAGAAGGCAAGGCTTGAGCTTCCTCAACTGGTTTGGCAGGGAGAGAGGTCGGCTTTCCACCCAGGGAACTTTCCGACCTGCTCACACCTTGATTGGACTCGTCCGAATCATCCAAAAGCAAGCCCTGGAGTCTGGTATTCTCCTCCAAGAGCTTCAGGATGCGTTGTTCTTTCTCCTGATTGGATGCCTTCAGAGTCCGGATGAGGAGAGCCAGCTGACTGATCGTTTCTTTCAGCGTGCCTACCTCATCCACCTTCGCCCTCACCGCCTGAAGCTTTTTCAGAGGAGTCACAAGAGCGGCCACGGTCACTTTGACCTGCCTCTTGGCATCCTCTGCAGCTACTTGCAGGGCTTTCAACGCCTGGTTCACGCCGGTCTCTGATGTTTCCACCAGAGCAGCGGTCTCCAAAGCACAAGGCAGTTCGGCCAGAGTTGTGTCCACCCATTTCTGGGCCTTCCTCGAACGTCTGCTCCTCTTAGCAGGAGGAGCAGTCAACTCAGCTGCCTTCGACTGGCTCTCAGTCCTCGGACGCTTGGAGGCTGCGGCCTTCGAGCTAGTACTAGCACTTGACTTGTCCGAAGTCGCTGTGCTAGACTTTTCCGGGGTCTGAGTCGGTTTGGATTTTCCAGTACCAGCTCTGGGAACATCCACCTCACCAGCCTTTCGAAGGGTCCGGAGATGGGCCATCGAAAGATGGGTAGTCCGAATGAAAGCTCTGAAGGGCTTCCATTCAGGCTTCACCTTCGCCGCCTTCTCCATCGCCTTCGGCCTTCCCTGGTTGTGCAGCAGCTCCTCCCCATTCATGATGTGGCTGACCAATTCCGATTTCCTGTCAAGCTGCTGCTGACAGTTCTCGTATGGGCAGACCCACACTTCTGTTTGAGGGGTGTGAACCTCGCACAGGTGCCTGAAGAATCTTTCTCGGGTTGAGAAAATTCGGACACCTGAAGCATTGAGCTTCACTCGCCTACACACCAAGTACGGACAACGAAATCCAGGCTCCCACAGAGTTGGTACCAGTCGGAGCTTCTCACTGGTACCAGGCTCCATTTTACCTGCCTTACACAACCCTGGGTAGAGACAGGATTCATACCGGAGCATGAGTCCATGGTCATCTTCAGAGTCAGACTCTGTGGCCATCAGATGACGTGAGCCTGGCCGATCGTGCCTAGGGTTCAGCGGGACAATATCAGAGGCTTTGTCCAACTCGGCATTGAACTTGGTCAACGAGCCCAAGTGCGCCAACTGATCCTCCCTCACCTTAGCACGATGCACATGGACCTTTTTCAGCTTCCGGAACTTCAACTTAGTAGTTCCAGTCGCTGGGGCAGGTGCCTTGCCTTTCGAGTTCGACTTAGGGTCCGAACTCCGGGGCTTGCGAATTTGACGGGCAGAAGACCGGGTGCTCTTTGCCGGTGAACCCATGAGCTCCACAGTCGCTGCCGCTGAAGAATCAGCAGGATCTGGAGATAGAGTCCGCGGGGACTCGTTCATCTCTCCATCCTTCATCCTCGGCTTGTCCTGCTTTCTGGGGGATCTAGGCTTCTGCTTAGAGGTACCAGCCGAAGGTACAGACTTGGCTTTGGGAGTCTCGGACTCAACCTCAGCCATGTCTACTACCGACGTTGCCTCCTCTTCAGCAGCTGCTTTCCTAGCATCCTCGGCCTCCATAATTGCGCCCCAGCAAGTTACGGTGCCGGTCCCAGAGCCACCTGTGTCAGGCTGACCCATGCCTACAAGGATCCGAGACCCTTCCAAGACCTTAGCCTCCTCGTCCGACAATACCTCGCAGTCCGAACCGTCCAGATCAATCTCTAGATCAGACTCGGACAGCTTGGCGTTGAGGGAATCAGCCAACTGGTCCTCGGTCATATTCTCGAATTCTCCTGAAGTCAACATCACTAATCAATCGGTACCTGAAAGTATAATGATGGTATGGGTAGAAATAAGTACAGAAAATACCTGTTATTTGCTGCAGATGGACGTTCGGACTCCTCTCGGACACGCTTCGGCTGTGGCTGACAGCTACTACACACATAGAGCGTAGTGGTATCGAGAAATCCAAACCTTCACTACACGAATATACCCACGCTTGAGGCACAGTGAGTTGGTTGATTACTTCCAAAACACAAAGACTGAACGTTTATTGGTATACCAGCAGCGGATACGCTGTTCAAGTTTAGTTTAGCACCTTCGGATAGTAACGTTCATTCATTCCTACACCAATGGCGAAAACAACATGGCCGCTATAGGTCCCACGCCAGCCCGCGCATTATCAACGTGCCCCAAACACAGTTAATATACGACCCACAGCATTCATGCAACTTGACTACTCGAGCAAAGGGACTACAAACACAGGGCAATATATTTCACAAGGATCATCACTTGATAAAACTTACTGCACAGTTCTCTTTCTAAGAGGTAGTCTCGGTGCTTTGCTTCGCGGAAGCAGGAAGTAGACTGACTGAAACGGTAAAACACCAGCGTATTTAACCACTGCAACGCCAGAGTTGCATTCAGTCGCCGCACTACTGCAGCGCCAGTTTTCTTCCCGCGCTCACCTTCTGAGCCTGAAAATAGCTTTGGGCGCGTGTTCCCACTCAGCTATTCGGGTCTCTGCTGAGACGATGCAGAGGTGTAATCATTCCCTGATTTCCTCAAAACCCACCCCAGGCGTAGGCAACACTCTATTCGTCCATAAATAGATTCCGATGCTTACACTGAAGTCTGTGGCCACTGAAGACGTTTTGGATTTCCAGTTTAACATACAAGCGGTACCCAGGGCAAGGTTAAGTACTTTCCGAGACTCATGTTCGTCTCCCAGTCACAAATGGAATTAACTGAATAAAGTCCATTTTTACTGCTTATCAATAGGGGACAGGGCGGCTCTTAGTTCGGTCCACCACCCGTCTGACTTCTTGTTGTGTGATTTTTTAGTTCGGGTAGAAATCAGTTCGGAGATTCCTACCCTCGGTCCAGTACCATAATTAGCTCATCTGCAACCGAACTGGGGCCTTTCGTACACGTTTAGCCCTTGCTATGCCAGGAGAAGAAGGATCTGGTGGTTTTGCATTAACCACAGCTCCTTTCCTTGGTCTACCTGGTCGTTTCTTCGGCTGCACTGGAGGTACAGGAGCAGCTTGGACCAGCTGTTTCCTAGGCCTTCCGCGCTTCCTATTCAAAACGACCGGGGACGCCACCGGCTGGTCGGACGTATCTGTGCGAACCTTCGGCCTCCCGCGCTTCTTCGGACAGACCGTAGCTACCTTAGACTTCTCCTTTCTAGATAAAGTCTTTCCTGGACCCAAAAGCCCAGGCGGGGTAGCCGTAAGTCCCGAGTCTGCTAAGGAACTGTCAGGTTTGGCAACAGATTTCCCTTGTCTACCCCCTCTTTTCTTTAGAGGCAGAGATTTACTGGAGGTTTCCTTGGAACTACCCTTTCGGATCTTCCTAGGTCTACCTCTCGGCTTGACGCCTACAGTAATTTTCTCTTTCTCCACCATTTTTGGACAATCTTTCCCTGGCACCACTCTCCCAGCCTCTAGTCTAAAGATTTCCATACCAGCCTGTTCCTGCCTTCGGAATTCTGGAGCCCGATCCAAGTTAACTGCTTGAATCGGCCCATTTTCATCGAAAGCCGGCTTCAGATAGTCAATATGGTATCGCATTAGACCTTCGGCTGTCTCCAGTTCACAGGTGGTACCTCCTATGAACCTTCTGATTTTATAAGGCCCGTCCCACTTGGGTCCGAGCTTCTTATTTGCTTTGGGGGGACAGAATCGGTATACCACCTCCCCCGCCTCAAAACTGGGGGGCCTAGAACGTTTGTTATAATCCCTAATCTGGTGAACCGCAGATATTCCGAGATTATCCCGCACGTACTGGTGTCCCTTTCTCATCCACTGTTTCAGGTTCTCAACAAAAGCAACCTTGCAAGGGAAATCAAGACTTCCTCTTTCAACTCCATGAACTATGTCCATGGGCGTTACCAACTCTTCTCCGAAGACTACTGAGTTAGGTGTGCATAAAGTAGCAGCATGTACTGTCCCTCTGTATGCATGAGCAATGCAAGGGGTCAGCATATCCCAATCTACTTCGTCCGAATCAGTCATACAAGATAGCTGTTCCACAAGAACTCTATTAAGCCTCTCGGACTGCCCATTACTCATAGGCCTGTATGGGAGGGTAATTAGCTTCTCGATTCCCAGCATGTCAAGTAGACATCTCAAGAGTTGAGACCGAAATTCAGGAGCTCCATCTGTCTGCAACAACACAGGACATCCGAATCTCAAGATCCATTCTCGAAAAAGAACTTCTGCACAGCTTTCAGCGGTGTGATCGGCCATGGGGTAGGCTTCGGCCCATTTAGAGAAATGGTCTACTACAACCATAATATAGCTGTTGCCTCTAGGGGTACTCCGAAGAGGCCCTAGAATATCCAACGATATTCGGTTCCATCTACCACCATGTTTTTCTTTCTTAAGGTAAGAAATTCCACCACCACCTCTAGTCTTCCTCATATTACATTCCGGGCAAGCTCGTACCCACCGCCTCAGATCATAACTCATACCAGGCCAAAAATATCTCATCTTTGCTGACCAGACATTCTTGAAGGTTCCGAAATGACCCGCAGTTTTGGCACCATGTATGCCCTGGAAGATCTCTTTCCTCATGGAAACAGGGACAATTTTCCTCCAGTATTTCTTTCCGGTGGCTAGTCTTGTCCACCCCAGACATAGCACACCATCTCTGACCTCCATACTACCAAGATGTCTGACAAATGCCCGAAACTCATCAGACTCACCAGCAAGATTTTCTCTGCTAGGAATCGGCACAGTTCCATCTAACATTTTCAGCAACCTTTTCACAAGTGGGTCGGCTTGCTGAGCTTCTTGCAACACGTTCCGCTGAGTCCCTAAGGAAACTTCGTTAGTGGCAATAACAGCATCATGCGCACCGCAATCTAGGCAGTCTGGTCTTCCACATTTTCTGGTTGGCAAGCGCAACATCGCATCAGCATTTTCATGCTGTTTACCAGCCCGATGCAAAATCATGCTCTGATCCAGTCCGAATTCCTGTAAGGTGAGTAGCCAGCGAGCTAACATATCGGTCGGATCCTTGAAATTGAGCAGCCAACGCAAGGAGGCGTGATCTGTCCGAACAATAAAATCCTTATTACCCAGCAAGTAATGTCGGAATTTTTGCAGGTAGGTCAGAACGGCAAGCAGCTCACGTTTTGTCGCACAATAGTTCCTCTGTGGCTTAGATAAACTATGGCTTGCAAAACACAGAACCACCTCCCTTCCTTCCTGGACCTGAGACAGGATTCCCGCCATGCCAAAACTACTTGCATCTGTATTAAGGATAAACTTACCCGAGGGTTGAGGATATCCGAGAGTAGGTGAAGAGATTAGCATTATCTTGGCAACGAGGAGTCCACTCTATGGGTTTAGCATATCGTTTATCCTTGCCTGCCGCGGTTACAACTTCCTGCAAGGGAATCACTAATTTACCGAAATCTTTCATAAAATCTCGGTAATAGGAGGCGAATCCAATGAATTGCCTTACTTCCCTAGCATTCGTGGGGATTGGCCAGTCCTTGACTTTCTGGATCTCCTTCGGATCTGCCGAAATGCCATGGCCTGACACAATCCGACCCAAGTATTCCACTTTCTTGCGGAAAAATTCACATTTCTTGGGTTTCAAACGAAGACCATAATCCCGTATACGCTCAAGGACGAGTCTCAGGTTATCTAGGCACTCTTCAAGAGTTTTCCCAAAAACCACGATATCATCCAGATAGACCAGACATGATTTCCAACGAAGGCCATCCAACATCTGATCCATCATGCGTTGGAAGGTAGCGGGGGCATTACACAATCCGAAGGCCATAACCTTGAATTGAAATAACCCTACACTGGATGAGAATGCAGTCTTTGACTTGCTATCTTCATCCATCGCCACCTGCCAGTACCCACTTTCAAGATCTAAAGTACAGAACCACTGGTTTCCACCAAGTGATTCTATGCACTCATCGATCCGAGGTAGTGGAAAGCTATCCTTTATAGTGACAGAGTTTAGCTGACGATAGTCAACGCAAAAACGCTGTGTGCCATCTTTCTTGGCCACCATGACAATAGGAGCACCCCAGGGGCTACTGCTATGTTCAATTCGACCCTCTCTGTACATTTTCCAAATCTCTGCCTCTGCCTTGTCTCTCTTCGCCACAGGAATACGCCGGTATGCTTGTTTGATCGGGCAAGCATCTCCAGTGTCTATCACATGGCGAACTTTATCAGTACAACCAAGGGCTTTGCCACCTGGAAGAGAGAAACAATCTCGGAATTCTTCCAGCAAAGACAGAGCAACGTCCTTCTCGTTTTTCTCGGACAAATCCGAATCATTGACCAGCTTCTTCAGCGGGCACTCTGCACTCGGTGGTACTAAGATGTCGGGAGCTATCAGATCATCATCCGCCACAGGCGATTCTGTAACCTGTATAGAATTAATGATTGCCTCTCTGATAATATTGCTACCGTCATCCTCAGACAAAGCGGAATCCTCTGCCACAAGAGTAACTCTACTTAATCTGCCCACCACTCTCCGTTTGCCAATTTTCATTGGGCGGTCGGACGGATTGTTGAAGGCTACCAAAGCGGTTGAACCTCCACCTGAAACATATGTATTCAGGCTCCCTAAGGCGAAGTCTTCTAGCAATCCTTGGTCTGGCTCGAACATCCAAGCATCCGATGCGTCTGAGCCACTATCAAAGTCCAATTCTGCAAGTGTAATAGATTTGGCCTCCATGATCACCGCTTTCCTAAGTGTCACAGCTATTCCAGTATCTACTTCGCTCACAGTCATGGTCTTTATAGAGGAAAATTCTTCACCTTCGGACTTCTTTTTCCACTGTTTACATACAACAGAATGTCCGAAGTTTTCCAAATAAAACACTCCTGACCAATCCAAACAACAACGGTGCACATAGTAAAAATCTGCACCTAATATCCCGTCTTCAGGGCCCTTCAGACCGCTGACTACCAGACATGTCATCATGAATGTCCGACCCGACACTTCATATGGACAGAGCACGCTCCCATATGTAGTTATAGGCGTTCCATTACCCATCGAGCACGCCATACGCACCGAAATCGTAGGCGGCGCATGTGGAAGGGATTCATAGAAATCCTTGGTAATCAAACTTGTCGTTGGGCCTGGATCTACCAAGAAATAACCACTCTTCCCACCTATGCCTACAGGGGCATACCATCTCTCCCTCACTAGTAATTTGGAAGGGATCTCCAGAGTTTCCAGCTGTTGAACAGAAACTTTCTGAATCCGAGCAGACTTCTCTTGGCCTTTTTCTACCAAGACAACCTGACCTGACTCAGCTTGGTACTCAGCCTGTCCCCAACGCACGCCAGGGCTCTTGTCCGAGCATCCCTGAATCTTTTCAGAGAGAAAATCACCGTCCGGCAACGGCCTAGGACCTCCAGCTATCAGATCGGGTAGCTTCTTGTCACTAAGCTTTAACCCTATCTTACACACCGGTGCCTGGGCTGATTTCCCAGTTTCTAGACTACTACCAAGATCCTCGCGGACTGTGGTACTAAGAAGCGTGTTGTCCGAGGCTCCCGTATCGCTTACTACAGGAGCCGAACCTAGTTTTCCGAAGCCGGCTTCCCTCCTGGAGCGCCTTGCTTCTTCACAAGTTCGAGTAGAGCTTTTTTAGTGGGGCAAGCCGAGGCGAAATGCCCCTCCTCACTACAAAAATAGCACTTCCGAACTTGCCAGGTTCTTCTTTCTCTACCCCCAGCAGACTTCTTATACTGCTGGGTTGAGGAATTCGTCTTTCCTTGCTTTTCTTGCCATGCTTGGAAAGCTTGCACTATCGCATTGCCGGGATCGTCGGACTGATCATCATCGTCGGACTCCTGCAATGCCAGTGCCTGGCTAACCTGTACCATGGCCTTTTCTTTGGCACTTGCCTTTTTGCTCTTCCCCGACTGGGAACCTTCTGCCGCCGCTCCCTCCAATGGGATAGCAACAGCCAACGGACCTATAGCAGCAGCTTGCAAGACAGCAGCGTTCGCGAAATCCATATGACAACTCTCCCATACCTCGGCCCAGTGAATTGCTTGGAGAAGGCCAAACGGCTGTTTAAGCTTCACCCACGCAGCTTTCTCCTGGTTGATCAAGCCTTTCAAGAAGACTCTCAAGCAGAGGGTACGCAGAGTATTGTCCAGATTAATTCCGAAAGCATGTCTAGCACGTTTGGCTAGCTCATTGGCAAACATACGGCTCGGCTGCTTAGGGGTTTGTCTGCAGTTATAGAATTCGGACTGCTTCTTTTCAAGAGAATGCTCACCGAAGTTAGCATCCATATGGTCTACAAAACCAATAAGATCCAAACCTGGGGGCAAATCTCCCATTTCGCCTAGCTGACGGCGGCAGCTGCACTTAAGCTGCATAAGGAACTGTTCTGGTGTCCAATTATGCGCTTCGGCTAGCACTTTCATCTCTCCGAGATGCGTCCGCCAGGAATCCTTAGGATCCCAGTTTCTTATAATCGCCGGTTTAGGGGCATGATTAACATTCGTTGCCACAAACTGATACCTGAAGGTGAGTTCGGCGCCTATAGCGCCTTCATACTTCAGGCCCTGCACCACTGACTTATCCCGAAAGTAGTTTGACACTTGGTTAGTCATATGTCGCATGGGAGAATTGTCAATCGCATGAACGCCAGGTATTTGGATTCCAGAAGTATCTGGCAACCCTCTGACTGTAGTCCATTGCCGACCAGCATTCCTCACATATTGGCTATTATCAACATGACCACGCACATACGTTGTGGAAGCAGTTGGTCTTTTAATGCTGGAGTGCGCTCCAACATAAGGCCTACCCCCTCCCCCTCCGTGAAGAGGAGACGAGGCAGTGAATGTCACCGTATCTTTTTGCCTAGGTGTCCTGGATCCTCCACGTGGAGGAGAAGCTTGCTGGGTTTGGTTAGGTTGATTAGAACCTGCTACACGCCCTCCGCTGGAAGTAGCATGTTGCACAGGTTCGCTTACAGCCTGTCCACCAACCGCTTCGGACAACTTTAGATGCTCGGGCACGGGTGTCTGAGCAGCCTTTTCTTCAGAAAAATGCCTCGGAGTGAGGAGGATGTATGATCCACCACCTTCCTTAGGATATGTAGGTCTCTCTACGCCCAATGGCGGAGAAACTCCTCCTATCCTAGGAGGTGAACCATATAGATCCGTATCCTCAACATCCGAAGAATCATCCAACATGTTTTTCATTCGTGACATATCATCCACCCTGGCTACCTCATTCCATAATTTTTCATTCTCTACACATAGCAGACGTGTAGTGGCATGGCAGTCATCGGTTACCTGAACCAACGTGCTCTGGAGGTCTCGATTCTGCTCTATGAGCTGATCAATAGTTCCACGGGCATCGTGCATCGACTGTCCTTGCACAGAATAGGCATGGCGCCAGGAGGCCACTTCAGTCCTCAACTGCTCCTTTTCTTCCTCCTCAAAGGAATCTGCTATCGCAGGATTCCTTCGAAATTCAGTCCATTGACCTCCAGCAGCGGCAACCGGCTGTAGAGTCAACTTCGGACTGGTCAATTTTACCTTCGGATTCGTTTTCTTTGCACCAGAGCCAGGAGTAGGTTTGCGGTAACCCTTCATACCAGCTGGTGAAATGCGCAGGCCAACTTGGGCCGCTGCATCCGCCACCTGGACTCCATTTGCATTGGTAGCCATCTCAAAGATTTACCAAAATCTCTAGCAAAGTTTAAACTATAAGCCCAACACTCAATCGATAAGACAGAAAGCCAAGTTTGGTCACGGCACCAGTTGTAGTGAATCTGAGTCGCAGGTTTGTTTCCCTTGGCGTATCCGAAGCTTATTAATCGAGAGTTTATATAGAACAAAAGGAACAAAGGCAGGCGCTACCTGTTCACTTGGGTTTTATTGTGAGGTGTTCGGAACTGGCATCAGTTCGCTTCCAGACCTGACTAGACTGCGGATTTCGGATCACCTGGCCAGCCAGGTAACCCTCATCCAAAGGTGTCTATCAGACCTATACAACAACAATCAACATTTCACAATCAGAGGTATAAGTAACACTGTCCACACTGAGAGGTTTATCATGGCCTCTACAGCCTACATTAATTGGTAGAAACCCAGGTCGTGGTTACTATCGACCAACAGCTGGCTGCTGTTAAATACATAAAAGGCGACAGGCAAAACATATCATTTAGACTAAAAAGTCCCGCGGACCAGTAGTGACCACTGGGGAGGTTCGGACGAACTAACCCTCAGCGGCCACCTAAACCCAATAACACCACAATAAGATATTTAAATAGACTGCTATATATGGTCAATTTCAGCGTTGGAGAGAAGTTTTCATAATGAGCAATATTTGTTGATACAATTATTTAACAATAATTTTAACATAAAGAATGACTTCTAAGGTGAAAATATAGGCACCCCTATTGTATGAATCTGCAATGAATATTTAGAAAATTATAATTCCAAAAACCCATTTTTTAATGTAGGACAAGTTAAGTATGCATAATACAAAAGTCCATATATTTATTCTACTCTGATTTCATGCTATTTCTCCTTTTGTGTTGTATTAGTCAAATTTGTAGGTATCAAATCATGGCAAAGAGTTTGAATGTATATATACATTTAGTCAGATTATATTGGAAATTGTGTTTGTGTATGTAAATGTCAACGTTCAAAATCTATATAGTATGACAGGCTCAGAAATCAAATAATAAACAGATTATATTGTAGTTGATTGGGTTTGGGAGCAGTGGATGAATGATGTATATTGGGCTGTTTGTCCACCCCTCAGGGCGCTAGGGTTCCACACTGGAGTGGAGCCAGGACCTGGGGGGGGGGACTATAAATAAGGTTGGGATCTTGGGTAAGGGTATTTGGTGCCTAGGCAGGGTTTGCCGTAGAGCTCCCCAGCAAAGACTTCAAGAATAAAGGAAGCAAGATTGCTCAAAGTACTTTGCATTGTTGTCCAGTATTCTCCGGAGAGATTGATGCTATTTGTACAGCCCTGCTGGGCATTTGTCCCCAACCAACTCAAGTCAGTACCATTAATCCACAGAGAGCCCTTGACCAAGAAGGATATAGCCTCGGTTATAGGTCCCCCAACCCCCTCAATATTAATATAAATCAATGATAACAATTACTTGATTATTGACCATTATACCAATGTATAGCTAATTTAATTCTATCATATTGTATATGAAACAAAACAAATTTTGCTGCGGCCACTACATGCATGTTTATATTTAGTGCGGGCAGAAATCATAACCACTGTACACTACCTACATCTTTTTCCACCTAAACATTGTCAAAATCATAACTTGTCACCTGATGAAGGGCACACCATAGCCCCTGAGCTTGTGGTTAATAAAAATAACCAAACTAATAGTAATGGTTTTTTCCAATCCTTTACCATTCCTTTGATTCAACAACCCGGGCGAAAGATATACAAGCGACCCACCTTACTTCGATACTACTTGATAACTAAGTATAACTGAGACAAGAACATACATGGACGAACCAGGACAAACAAAGACCAACATAGCCTTCAGTTTATTAAACAAGTCAGTACACAAACAAGTCATTGACAACAATATATCCATTGTTATAAATATGAATTACCCTTAAAGGTAAATGCCAGTGTTTAATCAAAAATAAATGAATCATGGAATTTGTTTAAATTGTGGATTAAGAAAACACCCCAAAACACATATCATAGTACCAGTTTTTCTGTCAGTGACTGCTAGAATTTACTACTGCTCACTATAGAAGCCTATGGGAAAAACGTCTATTTTGGGCGTTTTCCCCAGTAGCAAAAGGTTGAAAAATACAATTCTATTTAAAATCTGCATATACCTAGTAGATATGTTAAACTACCCTCTCGATTAAAAAGACAGCCTAGTAAACATCATACAACAATAGATGCCCTAAATGAATGAAAGAAAATGATCGATCCCAGAAGTTATTGGAAGACTAGCAAACTAAATAGTGTGGAAGAGCATCATACAGCAATAAATGGTAGTATTCTACCCCATGAGTTAGTGGAAAAACAGGAGCTGAAATAAACAGTCTGAGAAAGCATACAAAAATATATGGTGGTAAACTACCCCAGGCTGAACTGCACAACCAGGTACAACATTCTCCAATGATAATATATGGGTCAGATTTTCAGAAAACGGACAATTAGCAGCGGTACACATTTAGTATAGGCTGTCAAATTAGGCTGAAAAATGGCCAATACTATGTAAATCTCAATATATCTTGCACTGAGTTGATCTATGGTATCAGTTTTGTTATGTTAAACTGCAATTTGAAGCTGATTTCGTTCTGAAATGGGGGTTATTTGTCAGGGTTGGTGAAGGTGAATTGTACTTTTTCTTAAGATCTGACCCATATATTTCTATAATAGCTATACTCACCCAAATGAGTAGACAACACATGGTGGTGTTGGAAGGAGTTCTTTGGCAAGACAGACAGGCCAGGTGCCATCTCTTTTACCATACATACGCCAGCTCGGGCAAAGAATCTGAGTCTGCTTTGCTAACCTGCTTGACACAGAATTAAGGAAATACATAAATTATACATATTTTTCAATGCAATGGATTAGGCAACAATTATTTATTTTGCAAACAGCTTCATTTCCATTACAAATGTTAAAATGCAAGCATAAGCGTCTATAACAATAGCATGGTTATCAACAAGATACACCCCAGTACAGTGCCAATAAAACCTCCAAATTATAACAAATGATCTTTCCCCTGAAGGCAATTCTTACCATTTTGTCTTATTCAGGATTACCTATTAAATAGCTAAAAATCACTAAATTCCATATCTGTATCTTTTTTTTAACTAACAAATTTAGTTGTTAATGTCACTCCCTTTCAATTGTTAAAATAATTAGGGTGGCTAAGATCAAATTAAATGAAAAAATGAGTTAAATGGGTTTCTGGTATATATTGGTTCTCCAGATCTCAGTGTTACTAATCCTGTGTTTATTTTCTATTTTCGGCGAAAATAGTTTTCTCACAGGGCCACATCTTGTACAGTTATTTTTGTGAAGGGTCTTGTCCTAATTTGTATTTGGAAATCCTTTCACTTTTCGCAAAATATATCTATCAAAACAAAAGGAGTTGCATGCCCATGGAACACTGTGTGAGGACCAAAGAAGGGGATTGTCGGCCGAGGGAAGGGTAGGGTTACAATCTCCGGGACACCACTGAAATAGACACAATATTCCTTTTAGTTGTAGGATAGAGGACAAGACATATCCTATTCACTAAGAGTACAACGTTGAGTGCTATAGCATGCTCATCCCCCACTTCAATACATGGTTTGTTATTATTTAAATGAACCCTACCACCTGCAACAACTGTGTGATCAGTGATTAGAAATTGCTTCAAGATATATGTTCCTCTATGTTGGGCAATTCCTCACTCTCACTGATAGATTGGTTTTGGCTGCATTTGGAAATATTATGATAAATATACCTGATTCATTGCCTTTGACATATAAGTATACATCCTTACTGATATACTGATATACAAAGATAACATGATCATACAACAAATTGTTTGACCTATTAACCTATTGACCTACATCTGAATGGTGTCCTGCATTCTTATTTCATCCATGGAGCTGTTTAGGGTGATGGGTGTGTACGGGAGCACCCTCAGCCTCCCTGACCTCTGAGCTGACCTCTGGGCTTCATTCAGCTGCTCATAGAGAGGGGGGAAATACACAGCACCCTCACTACTGTCTACCCAGGGATTAGTGCGCTGCAATTAAAGTATTTCTTTTATTTAGAATATTTATACAGCATATCAATAATTACAATAATTCTTACAACTAGTCATATGTGTCAGATTTTCAAAAAATGTACAATTTACCTTCACCAATTTTCTCAAATAACCCAAATTTCAGACGAAAAAAAAGTTCAAAATACAGTTCAACCTGACCAAACAGATTGCTAGAATCAATGCAATGCCAAATATACTCGAATTTACCTAGTATTGAGCAAATTGCAGCCTAATTTAGCAGAATTTACTAAATGTGTACAGCTGCCAATTGTACATTTTCTGAAAATCTGACCCATATAACAATACAATACAGTACAATATCTGGTTTGTAAAACAGGTCTGATTCAGTGATATAAGGCTCACAGGTTAGGAAATCCAGGGTCTTCCGCCCACTGCTGTCTCTAACTACAATTAGGTACTAAGCTTAAGGACTTAAACTAGTTGGTTGGATGGGTGTGGTTTGTGGTATAGGTCAGCGTGAAGTTACTGCTTGATGTAATTATGTAGGGTGAGGAGGTTTGAGTTTGCCAGTGGGAAGTTTCTGCTTAGGTAATTACTAATTAGTCTGTAAGTGTTACATTGGTAATACATTCAAGATATTACGACTCTGTGTCACACAGCTGCCTATACATCTCAACTGATAATGATAATTTTTTATTTCTGACCAAGACCACTACATCTGGTTTTATGATTCTTCCCACAGATGGCTATGAATTATTGCATTACAAACGATACAAAGTATCATACTGAAATTAAAGGTTATATGGTTATATTGGTAATAGTGTATTCTATGCTTTGTCTAAGTATCATCACACTGGTGCAGTGCCATGCATAGAAAACCCGCTGCTGTTGACGCCCAGACGCCTGAAATCAGCCCATTTTTCCTATGTCTTGGCTTCATTGGTGTTCCTCTACGGCAAAAGCACTATGCAGTTGTAAACTTGCTAATCCTATTTTTCATTTTGAGATATAAAGCATATGAATAATCATGATAGTGATATTTAACATAAACATGTCATTATACCTTCATGACGCCTACCCTTTGTGGCCATTCATACAGCCTTAGCCGTATGGTACAGAAAGTTGCGATGCAGATAATAAGAAATAGGATGAACCGTAGTTTAGCCATATGTACAAGTCTTGTACAAGCCCTGAAAGCAAAGTATGACATAGGGAATCATCATGTACAGTGCTTGACATAGGAAATCATTATGTGCAAAGTATGAAAAATGAAAAAAAAATATATCCATAAGTGACAGTTATATTCTTTGCCCTTGACTACTTTTTCGTTGTTTGAAAGTGATTTAAGATACAACAGTATGTGAATATCTAACATGTTGTATAAAAACTACCAAAGAAACCTTATGACTTGTGACACATCACATGTAAAAAATCATGAAAAAAATATTGGGGATGTACAGAAGGGGCAATGAGCATTATACAGGTGAAAACAAAATTGTTGATAGTCCAAAAGTTAATGAAGTTACAGACTTTCAAAGTTACCTGCCTGTCAGAATTACTAACATTTTTGGTCAAATCATAGATTCTCTTAAGACTTTTGAATATATTCAATTCTTTTAAGGGCCTTAGTAATTGTTGTAGAACAATGTAGAGTGCATTTGTTGTATGAATTTGAGGTTCATTCGTAAAAAAAACCCACACATTCCAAAACTCAAGAATATTCCCTAACAAAATATTTTGAATTCATCAATCATCAAACCAAATGGTACAATAACTAATTCCGTTCTTCAGTTTAGCGCTCATTATAAATCATACAGAGTACTATTCAGAGTACCCAGGATTCCGTGGACCATGGAACTGCAGTGTGTCAATGTTATAGTTGCGCTACACTCCTTTGTGGGCCCCTCACAAAGGGGAAGTGGGGTGGTGGTCAATTGTGAAGACTAAAATGCAATATGCTCTACTGGCCGCTCCAAGAACCCTGTGATCTTGGAGGCCTGTAGGCACATGTGGATGATGCAAGCTATATTTGACCTTGAGCTTGAATTCAAATGTTGCATCCCTAGTGTTGTTTAAGTCCTTGCTAGAAGCCATATATCAAAATCTCAAATGAAAATTAATTCTCCACAGCCATATCTTGTCTAATATGTTCACAGGCAACGCAATTATGAGGTGTCCTGGTGTATACTACCATTGGAATCACCTTGATCTCCTCTTTCCAAATATGGTGATATCTCAAAATCAATATTTTGCAACTCATTCTCCTAAAACAGATCACATTTGTGAGAAAAACCTTAGTAGTGGATGTGATATATATGTTTATGCTATGCTATTCGTTTTTTGGGAAAACATTTAAAAAACATCATTTTTCACAAATTGTGATCCATTTTCCAGTAACAAACAACTCACAAATGTGCTCCCATATTTCCATCAACAAACATTTACAAATTTAGAAACATTTGTATTCCAGTTAGGATGGGTAATAACACAATCTTACCTCAGCTTTCTCTTCTTGTATTCTCATTAAGTCCTTGTCAAGTATTAATAATGTTTTAATTCTCTTTAATAAAATGCACTATACCTATCCATGACTATGTCAAGATTGATGATCACCTCCGTCACATATAAAGCGTTCTTGCCACGTTGACGTGCTATTCAAACTACCCCAGTAAGGTGGAATACCTGGGAGGAGCAGACTTTTCTGCTATGTGCCTAAGTAGCTATTCTCTGTATTAGGAATTTAGTTGTCATTGTTTATGTTGTATTCTCATGATTATTCTCGTAGGGATGGTTGGAAGAACTGCTTATAGCAGAAACTGTAAACCTTTTTCTTAGGAAATAAAAGTTATATATATATATATAGAGAAGCTATCACATGTACAGCAATATTTGGTCAATAACAAGGGCTAGGCCAATATGGCAGGGATGGACAGGGAATTGGAGAAATGGGAGAAATCAATGAACCATATGTTACAAATAATCCATACTAGTCTCTGGATAATTAATTGCATCAATTGCACTAGCTGGCCTCAGACTTAATTACACGCTTAAGTAGGTATTAGACCCCCATATGGGTGTAATCGCCAAGAAATTTCACAGGTGTTGCCTTCACCAATCCTCTCAAATAACCCAAATCTCAGACAAACATAGTTCAACCTAACCAAACCGATTGCTAGAATAAATGCAATGCAAAATATCCTTGAATTTACCTAGTATTGACCATTTTTCAGTCTAATTTAGCAGAATTCAATCCTCTCAAATAACCTAAATTTCAGACTGAAATAAACTTCAGAATACAGTTCAACCTAACCAAAGAGACGTCTAGAATCAATGCAATGCCAAATATACTAGAAATCTCCTAGTATTGGTCAAATTGTAGCCAAATTTAGCAGTTGACTAAATATGTACACCTGCCAATTGTGATGTGTTTCAGGAAAATGAGTCATGGGTCACAGAAACGGAATTGTGAGATATTATTATTTTAAAAGATGAGATCAAGCCGATTCCAATGATACTAAAAACTAGGGTACCTAAGATATATTTTTTTATATTTTAAGTTTGATATTTTTATTTTTGAAAAAAAAAGTTTGCAATGTTTCCGGATGGGTAATTACCAGTAAAGTAACTAAATATACTCCATACGAAGGCCTTCAAAATGCAATGATATTATACTTAATAAAATGTCCTAACATTTGCTCTAAAGGATTTATATGACTATAAAGTTCTGCTAAACCCTCCGAAAATCAGAACAATTCATTAAATACATCTTGTGGTAAGAAATAATTTGAAAAATCAATTATGCGACTTGTGACTCATTTTCTAAAAACACATCACAATAGGAGAGTTGCATAGCCGCCATTTTGAATCTTGATTCTCATGGAATTATGAGAGTAATGGTACAGTATAAAATGTAAGAAAAACATACCATGTTCATGCATGGAATATTTATCAATGTTATAATGTCAATATCGCTGTGTTATATATGCTTCCACAACTCAAGTCGCCATCTTTCCCACCATGCATTTCGTTTTTATAGATCATTTATACAAGCTATGATATTGGTGAAAACATTTTTGCAATTTTTGATAGAAATGTTGCTAAATATTTGTATGTCAGGCTTTAACTGAATCCGTCCCAGCATGCACTGTGACAGACATGCGCAGTGAGACATGCAACTCCCCTATTGTACATTTTCTGAAAATCTGACTCATATATACAACTCCAGGTAACCAGGTAATATTGACCAGGTAAGAAGCTCACAGAGAAGTACCTTTATTGCTCCAGGTATGTTTCAAAGGCTTATTATCTGTGCATATAAATATTTAAACAATTCCAAACTGCTTTAAGTGAAGCCGGGCCCACACATTCAAGAACTCCCAATTCATATATATTGCATTTTTATTTGGAAACAAATAACATTCCGAAATTGGATACTACTCTCTGCCTGAGCAGGTCTTCCATTCCTACATATATCTTGATCATATACAAAGTTTTGTTTTTTAGAAAATACATACATATAGCTTTTGTTTTTATAAGACATGATTATGGTTAATGCAATTGACTTTCCTGTGTGTTCTATCTACTTGTAACTAACTCTACTGTAAATGTTTACATGGTTATAAATTTTCACCCATCTTAAAATGCGATACACAATGCAGGTTAAACGCTATGTACATAGTGTTGAAATGTCAATGAATAAATGTAATGCTATATCGATGTATCAATCTTACATAAAGTCTTGTAGTCTTTTTTTCTTTCCTATACTGGAAAGCATCTCAGACCAGTCCGAGACATACTTACTCATCTCCTTCTAATAAATATATATCATTTTCTGTTAAATAATAAGAGCGTAGGTATTGCCTGAATCCCTTATTCGTTTTGATTATTTGGGCTTCGTCTGGGATATTATTCCATAGATTGGTTAATTTGTAGATATATGATCTTTCAAAAATTTCATTTTTCGGCTGTGGCACTTTCAATTTCTTCCCATTCTTTAATCTTCAAATACCAGTTTCCTATTATCTATATTTTTCACGTCTGTTGAGCGCATAAATGCTAGTTCTAGCAGATGGTTGTCTCTTCTGGTTGCAAGTGCAGGTAAATTAACTTGTTTGTGAATTTCCGCTGTACTTGTGTACTTTGGGAGTTTTAAAATAATTTTTATAGCAGCATTTTGCAATGTTTGAAGTTTCTGTAATTTGGCTTGTGCCGATGAGCCATGAAATAGATCTCCATAATCGATCACTGGCAATACCATAGTCTTGTACATAAGCATTAGATTTTTTTTATCACAGGAGTCATACAATTTCGACATAGCATGTATTTTTGATCTGACTGCGAAGTATTTTTTTCTGAGGAATACCTTAAAGTCTAGTCTGTTGTCTAGTTCAATTCCAAGATATTTATATGCACTTACATTTTCGAGTGCTTTACCATTAATATTATATACAACTATATTTGTAGGGTCCGTCTTGGACGTATGGTTAAATTCTTACAATTGTTTATATTAAGCGATATTTTGTTTATCGCGCACCATCTACTAATACTACTTAAGTCTTTTTGTAGCTTTACATTCACCAGGGAGCCTAGTGATCTCTCACTGTATAGAACCGTGTCATCGGCGAATAATTGGATGTGGCTGTTTGCCACTACATTATGTAAGTCATTAATATAAACAATAAACATCAAGGGCCCCGAACTTGTCCCTTGGGGTACCCCACATGTTACCGGCTTCAGGGCAGAGAGGTCACCGTTTTCTGAAAATCTGACTCATATATACAACTCTTGACCCGGTAATATTGACCAGGTAAGAAGCTCACAGAGAAGTACCTTTATTGTTCCAGGTATGTTTCAAAGGCTTATTATCTGTGCATATAAATATTGAAACAATTCCAAACTGCTTTAAGTGAAGCCGGGCCCACACATTCAAGGAGACGGTCCAAATCTTGCCTATCGATTGTTGTAAGAAACCATGATTTGTCTTATGAATTGGAGTTTTCTTCCTAAGAAAGCCTACACATTACTGAACTCAAGTATGTTCCTTAAGAATGATTTTGAATTCATACAAATTGTTTTAATTTGAGTCCTTGAATGTGTGGGCCTGGCCTAAGGGTTATGCCTATTGCCTTCCTCTTTCTATATAAAATACAGTAACATCTATTTAAAACTGATTGCCCCAGTCAGGGTTGGCGGCACAGCAGGCAGCAAACATGGATTCTGAGTTCATTCAAGTTGTACAGCTGGCGTGTTTTGCCTACAGGGCTAGTCACAATATTTTCCAACATCTTATTTTAGAACATAGGCAATAGATAGACTCATAGATATATGTGATGTATGTTACAGAAAAATGAGTCACAAGTCAAAGAAAATAGTAATAGTCAAAGACAAATTGTAGATAAAACATTTAGAAGGAAAAAAACAATGTTGCGTCTTGTGACTCATTTTCCTGGAATGGTTATAGAAATTTTGCAGGAAAATAACAAGAATGTCTAGAATAATCTTTATTGTGGAAAGGAGTAGTGCATAAGTAAAGGTAATTAGTAATTAGTGTAGAAGGAAAGATGATAGTTGTTAATCTACATGATAGGATCAGTTATTCTGTCCGTCCGTAGCAGTGTGTTTTAATAGTTGTGATCCTAAGATCTAGAATAATGTTTATTGTAGATTAGGTTTACAGGTGAGTGGTCGGTCCATGAGACTATTGCTGATTGGAGGAATATATAATGAGATGGGGGTGCTACCTGTGGTTTCACATGCTACCGTATTTACTGCAATAAATTCCTGGGTAATGATACCTTATGGATTATGGACATTTGGTTCATGAAGTGGTTACCCATTGTTACGTCATCATTGCTTAACATGATGTAACAAAATACAGACATTGTTTTTCTTTCTATGCATGTATATCTCAGAAAAAAGGTTAGTGTAAAAACATACAGACTTAGTTATCCAGGTTACTCATGAACACAATATTGAATACACACGACACCCATGTGTGAGCAAAAGGCGTAGTCCACTAAGCCGATTCTCTTTTGCACTAAAATCTATGAGAATCGTATGAGACTCCGCCTATTTTGACTAGGCCCTTAACAGGTTCACTTATGTATTAATGACATGTGTATCACAATAAACATATCTATTGTTATTTCATTCATTCTTCCAGAGAGCATCTCCGAGCCAGATTTATCAGATGGTGAACGTCTGTTATTAGGATACTTGATTGTCTCTCTCAAAGTGCATTTCACATTTCAAAAATCACTCGAAAATGAATACTATTTATTGGAAGCAGTGTGTCCTCTGTCTGATAATTTGTCTCTGTCTAGGTATGTATGTATATCTACCCAAGAACTTCATAGTTCTGAACCATAGAAAGCGCACAAACCATACCGATGTAGACAAATATAACAACACATTAAATAAGCATCAGTACCCATGGTGTCGTTTCAAAATGAATGAAAAACAATTGGAAACATACCTTATTCAGGAAGGCCTGCAAAAAGTAGCACTAGTCTCAAATCAGACAAAGCTCAACACCTGCGGAAAAGACGTACTGCAGTACAAAGCTAAGTATGGAAGGAAGGTCAGACAGCGCCATCAATCAAGGAAAACAAAGATGAGAGACATATCTGAGTGGGCATGTTCATACACTCTCGTCATACATTCCATAAGACAGCATTCCATATGCCACTGGGTCACATTTATACTAAGAGAGGTGAACTGTTCTGGTGAAGTCCAGCCTAATCGAAACACATCATACAAAGTGAAACTATTTGGTGATCAAACAAGAGACTTTTGTAATGTTGAGAGTGGTAGGAATGGGACATATTTACTACTTTGTCTAATCTGCGAGGAGTGTACAAAAATAGTTGCAACAAAGATGGCCTCGCATTTCAGGGAATTCTACAACATGAAGAAAATTCTGAAAGAAGTTTTCACTGCAACATTTCACTTTGAGGGTAAAGGACATAAAGGGACATTATTAGTTGGCAAGAAATGTCCTAGACAAACTAAGCAGGTAGATAACCCCCCTCACTGCAACAATGTAAACTCATCAGCAATACCACACTGGGCTAAGGTAAGGGAATATAAGGACACAAAGCTTCTTAATTTTGAATTCGATGGCAAATGGGGACTAATGGCAGATGATTGTATAGTACAAAAATCTAACAAGACATTCCTGCATCAATGTTTCCAGCGCTACAGCCATGTGTACATCCTTGGAGATTCACATAGCCGGGCTCGCTACTACTACTTGATGTTGGTTCTGGGTATCCTGGATCCTACTCTACCTCTCAGGGTAGAATCTCACAGCACAGGAAGGTTCCACTTCTCTACTACCATATTACCTCAGGACATGATTAATGTAATTGTTAAACTGAAGCAACAACTACAGAGAGACGAACTTTTATCAGAGTTGCTGTTGCTCAACTGTGGTCATCATAGCATATGGAACCAAAATGTGATTCAACTTGCGCTAGATATGGAAAAGCTCTTTGTTGTTCTGGCAAAGTTAAAGCAAGAATACAAGGAGAGGGTAAGAGTTGTATGGGTGGGTACTGTACCAATGGCTGATACTAATACACTGCACAGTGAGGTTGTGATGGCAGTCAACAGCTGGGTATATAGCAGGATGGTACATATTGGGGTGGAGGTGTATGACCCCATGGCTGTTCTCTACCCAAGGGAAAATAGCCTGGCTGATAACACTCACCATTACCTTAACATTATACCAAATATACAACTGGCAGCAGGTTTCTTTGGGTTTGTTAATGAGGAATTGTTGTACCAGGTCATCTGTTCATCATCCTCATAGTTCAAATAGTTTAAGAGCAAGTAACATCTATGTAAGATCTCAGGTCTTCAGACACGAACACCTAAAAGGTATTTCTTTATTTATTTGAAATGTAATGTTGCTTGTTAATATGAAGGCCGTTTCTGCTTAGTATATGTTTCCTTTCATAATCATATTATAAAACACATGAGGTAGCATTAGGCAACGCACAAGGACACCCGGGTGGGGTACAATGCATTTTTCTTTTATATTTCTCATAATTTAATTGTATTGACCTCAAATGAAATAAAAAAACAAAAATGATTATTTCAACATAACCTTGAACGTCTCACTTGGAACCTTTCAAATTAAGTACTACTATTTTTGATTTGTAAACATTAGTAGATGCTGTGCCTCTCCTAATGGTAAAATGGATCTATGAAGAGAAAATGACGGCTCAATCTGCATTACAAAAACTACAACGACTGGTATGAAATATATATGTGATGTGTTCCAGGAAAATGGGTCAGAAGTCGCAAAATTGATGTTTTTCAAAGTTCATTACTTACAAGATCTCTTTGTCAGACTATTTTCATTTGTGTGAATACATGTACCAAATTCCAAAATTATTTATTAGATATACCAGTGCGTTTCTTAGATCATCGCATTAAGAATATTTTAGCTACTTTACTGGTATTTATCCACCCAGAAATATTGTAAAAGTTGTTTTTTTCAAAAATAAAATTATCAAACTAACAAGATAAAAGTACTCATTAGATGTCTTTAATATTTACATTCATTGGAATAGGGTTCGTCTCATCTTTTCAAATATGATGATATCTCAAAATCCATATTTTGCAACTTATGACTCATTTTCCTAAAACAGAAACCTCTAGTAAGCCCCATAGTTCCTCTGGTCGCCCTAGGGTCTACATATCCAGGACTGATGCTACTCTCTGCTTCTTATTAGTTCATTCTGTTATAACTAATTATTGGTTCATGTTCCTGACATTTAGGCACCTCTTATTTAATACATTACTGTAGTGAATTGGCACTAATCCAGGTTCTTGGTCCTTGTTAGTTATCAACCGTTATTCTCCACACACTGCTCCGACTAGCCACACAGGGACTAGTCTATACAAGACACCCAACACACATAGGGTGTGACCATGACATACAGGTTACATAGAGTGCTTACAACACAAGACACTACAGTAACACTCCCAAATACACAGCTGCATTGCATAAGATTGACCTCTAGTGGCCTGTACTGGGGATACATATAGCAATGTCCTGCAAACCCCTAGTGGATTATACTGTCAGTGTACCTAGTGCAGGTGTATAGGGGAGGAGTAGTGCCAAGGCCAGCTAGCAATACATCCGAGAGCACCACATTACTCTAATTTATGAACTAGTTCATATTTGGGTCAGATTTTCAGAATATGTACGATTCACCTTCCCTAATTCTTTCAAATGAACCAAATTTAAGTGAAAAATGACGTTCCAAAAGCAGTTTAACACAATGGAAAAGATATTTCTAATCAAAATATTGTCAAATATATCCAGATATACCCAGTATTCATCGATTTTCAGCCAAATTGAACAGCATTTCCTAAATGTGTAGAGCTGTCAATTGTACATTCTCATTATAGGATCTACCTTTATATAATGATTTTGGTGTAACTAGATGGTCTGAAATAGAATTATACAAAAATTGATTAAAACTTGATAGTTATATTATGGTCAATTTAATCAATGAAAATTCAATGTATAATAATAAAAAAAAAGGGCCCACAGGTGATATATCGGTAGGAGTTGAGAATGTACACATTTTAGCATGTTTATTGCATATGAAATGAATTATTCATTCTAAATATGCAAAAACATGCCTCCCCAGAAAGTGTTATCTGTGTTGCATCGGTAAATATGCACCACAAGGAGGAATGAAACTGAACTTACAAAGATACAATCAGATCTGGAGGATGCTGGGGGTCTGGATTTGTCTGGATTTGTCCGGATGTGTCCGGATGGGTCTGGATGGGTCCGGATAGTGAAGAAAATGAGCGGAATGTTTCATAATTCCTTGAAAACTTCCAGTAGACAATCCAGCGTTCTAGGATCAAATACAAAGTATTTTTGAGCAGAATGTTTCTTAATTCTTTGAAAACTTCCAGTAGACAATCCGGTGTTCTAGGAACAAATACAAAGTATTTTTCCCTCACACTCACAGAAACCAGCTTTGCAATTCTTGCCTAAGTTCTTTCCAGTGTCTATGTGGCCATCGTTGCACATCTGTGTTTCAGCTCTGGCTTTATATTAATCGATATTAAATAATGATGTTTTGTGATCGCATAGTTTACTTCGGTCAGAATACATTATGAATATCAATAGCAGGAGATGGGAGGAAATTGACTAAAGCAAATTTAATGGATAATTAATGGATAAGTTCCAAAGGATCAGGGGTTGAAATGTTGTTTAAATATGTTCCAAACGCAGCTCTTAGGTAACATCAATAGTAAAATACTTCTTCCATATATGCCCTTTATTCCTCTTTGTGTGGTGGGTTGAAGATCTTGGTCCTCAACCCGGTTATAAACAAGTATATCAAGACAATCAATGATTTCCAACGCAAGGTAAAATTATGTTTGCAATATAAACCAGGAATAATGAAATGAATAGAGAGAATGGGATGAGCCAGCAATAATCAAAAAATTATTCGATGAGATTTGTTTACATAAGCACAATGCCGTAGGTTTATGTTGATGAATCAAGTCCAATAATTTTTTGGTTGTTGCCAGCGAGTTCCATTATGTATTTATCATAAGTGCATAAAATTTGATCATATGCAATCAGATATCACTGAACAAATATTAAAGAAGTCTCAGTCTCAGAGAGCCCCGTTGCCACGCTGCCAGCCCCACTGACATCCCCTTTAGTATATTGATGAATTAAAACATTCATATCGCGGCCATTTATTGAGCTACATTAATAAAAATTATATCATTTGATGGAGAATGTAATACTCTATTGAATGATATGGTTTGTATTTCTATATGTATTATGTTTGTATGTATTTCTATAATTATAGTACCAGAATCACAGGTGGATTACCAATCACAGGGATTTGTTTACATGCTTCACGGAGAGCCAAAGCTCCGCAAAGCATATCAACACAGCTATTTTTAGACAACTGCATTTTATAGGACGCGTTCTATATGAATATTTTAATAACACCCCACTGATAGCACTTTTCATATAGCATGGTTAACGTCTGGATGGTATAACATAAACGGTTAATTAATGATAAATTACTCAAGTTATATAAACTGCAAAATATTGTCATGGTTTGCAATATATACCCCAGTGGTGTCCATAGGTACTACACGGAGGAATCCGTCAACGAAGGTGCCAGGATCTGGAGCTAACCAGATCTCATTGGAAATGTTCTTGTATCCTTTATACATAATATTTATATATATCCTTTTTTTTTAATGATCTGATTTTTGGAGGGTTTATACTCGTAGTTATATCACTCAATGTATCAAATTTCCGGAGAAGGTAATATATCCTTTCATTTTAAAGGTCTTCATATGAAATACATTTAAGTTACTTTACTGGTCATTGAAAACTTTATCTTTCAAAAATAAAAATATCCAACTTAAAATATAGAAATACTCATTGGGAGACCTAGTGTTTACTATCATTGGAATCACCTTGATCTCCTCTTTTCAAATATGGTGATATCTAAAAATCCATATTTTGCCACAGATGACTCATTTTCCTAAAATGGATCATATATCATGTTCAACCTGGGAAATCCTCCCATTCTCACCATACTCTCCAGTTATTACATTCCTCCCATTCTCACCATTCTCTCCAGTTATTACATTCCCTTCATTCTCGCCATTCTCTCCAGTTATTACATTCCCTGCATTCTCGCCATTCTCTCCAGTTATTACATTCCCCCCATTCTCACCATTCTCTCCAGTTATTACATTCCCTGCATTCTCGCCATTCTCTCCAGTTATTACATTCCCCCCATTCTCACCATTCTCTCCAGTTATTACATTCCCTCCATTCTTGCCATTCTCTCCAGTTATTACATTCCCTCCATTCTCACCATTCTCTCCAGTTATTACATTCCCCCCATTCTCGCCATTCTCTCCAGTTGTTACATTCCCTCCATTCTCACCATTCTCTCCAGTTATTACATTCCCTCCATTCTCACCATTCTCTCCAGGTATTACATTCCCTCCATTCTTGCCATTCTCTCCAGTTATTACATTCCCTCCATTCTTGCCATTCTCTCCAGTTATTACATTCCCTCCATTCTCACCATTCTCTCCAGTTATTACATTCCCCCCATTCTCACCATTCTCTCCAGTTATTACATTCCCTCCATTCTTGCCATTCTCTCCAGTTATTACATTCCCTTCATTCTCGCCATTCTCTCCAGTTATTACATTCTCTCCATTCTCGCCATTCTCTCCAGTTATTACATTCCCTCCATTCTTGCCATTCTCTCCAGTTATTACATTCCCTTCATTCTCGCCATTCTCTCCAGTTATTACATTCCCTCCATTCTCGCCATTATCTCCAGTTATTACATTCCCTCCATTCTTGTCATTATCTCCAGTTATTACATTCCCTCCATTCTCGCCGAACTCTCCAGTTATTACATTCCCTCCATTCTTGCCATTCTCTCCAGTTATTACATTCCCTCCATTCTCGCCATTCTCTCCAGTTATTACATTCCCTCCATTCTCGCCATTCTCTCCAGTTATTACATTCGCTCATTCTCGCCATTCTCTCCAGTTATTACATTCCCTCCATTCTCGCCATTCTCTCCAGTTATTACATTCCCTCCATTCTCGCCATTCTCTCCAGTTATTACATTCGCTCATTCTCGCCATTCTCTCCAGTTATTACATTCGCTCATTCTCGCCATTCTCTCCAGTTATTACATTCCCTTCATTCTCGCCATTCCTTCCACTCAGCCCCGTCACCTCCAACCCACTATTCCCCCCAGTGCCCCCACTCCCTCCACCACCACCATTAAAAGGTACAACCTGGCAAGTCTTCAACCCCAGAACCTTCCTAAAGGCATACTTCATCTCCTTGTTTCTCCAGGCATAGATCCAAGGATTAACCCATGTGTTACACCAGAAAAATGTAGTGGTCACTTTCTCCATTGCTATGAAGAACAATGTCCTCCTGTACTTAATAACCATACTCATGATTACCTGAATGGTATAAGACATCATGAAGAATCCCAAGATTATCAACATCATCTTCAGTATATTCTTCTGCTTACGATTACTAGATGCTTCTATGGTATTGTATGGCATATTCAAGGCCTCAATCGCTTTCCCTTGTTTATAAGCAATAATACAAATACATGTATGGATTATGATGGTTAATATCATAACGATAATAACTTGCGGCATGAGGAAATATTCATATATGTAGCTCGGCAGAAATACACCAAATTTACAGGTTTGACCAATGGTAAGTGTATGTCCAAATATAATCAATCCACCAACTTCTACGCTGCCTATTATCCAAGTGAGAGTTATCATTGTAAAGGCTTTCTGAGGTGTCATAATAGAATAATACCTGAGTGGATAGATTATATAGATATACCTATCAACAGCTATGTAGAACACACTGAATAAATTTAACCCAGTTGAGATGCAATTGATTGTTTTTTCTAAGATACAAACTGGTACAAAATATTTGCTGGTGGGCATTAAATGATGCCAAATGACAAAAGGAGTAACAGCAGAGCCTAATAGATCAGCACACGCCAGACTGCAGATGAAATAATGAGTGTTTGTGTGGAGAAACTCAAACTTGTAGATGACCCCGATGGTGAGGGTGTTGCCGAAGAAGGAGAGCAGAGTGGATAACAAGCGGGCAGTGAAGTAGATAGCTAGACCAGGAACACCCAGCATGATGTCCTCTTGCTGTGGCAGTCCTGTTGTTGCATTGCTGCTGAAGGTGGTGTTGAGCAACAATAAAGTTGTTGCTTCTGTTGTGACTGAAAGGTTGTTGCTGGTGGTGTTGCATGTACTCAGGCTGGCAACAGTGTCACATAAGATGTCCAGTAGGGTGGAGGATGAAGAGTACGAGGTGATGGTGGTCAGGGTATTGTTGTCATCCAGCATTTTGCCTGATTAAGCCTGAGGAAGAGTAAAATAGAGTAACGTTATTATTTAACTTTATTTATTTAGGATGTTTATGCTTAGCACTTATTGGACGAGTTGAAGCATGGCACATAGTTAAAGAACAAGATCGTAGATTGAGTTCTTTACTTACACATCTTTATGGAAAACAAGGCCTATCAGGTGATTAATATACATGCCTAATTTTGCATGTAAAACGTAGTTAATTTAAAAACAAAATAATATGATTTACTGTATGTGGTTTTTGTACGAGAGGAATATTTAATGGATAATGGATGTGTGGGTCAGGGAGCCATGGTTTACTGCGAATAAAGAACACAGACGGCTTTAGCCATCGAGTTCCATTATAAGTGGGAAACCATGGGTCCCGCAACACAACACATTCATTAACCATTTTAGCACACGTCCCAAGAGGAGCATGAGCCTCAATCAGTCAATCAGTTAATCAATTAATCACTGGCCATAATCTCAAACCACATACCACATCATAGGAGGCCCCATCGATGGTCTAATCAAGTCAACAATTGGTCACCTCTACTTCCATGCCTGAGTCATATTTGCCCTAGCATAGACTACCCTCATCCCTAAGACGTAATTGTGTTGTTTGTAAGGCCCTATACTGCAGGTCTGGGACTCCCCATTCATAGACTGTCAGTCAATGGGGGGGGGGGGGGGGCGACCAAAACATAGAAGTGACCATAACATGATAGTTTTGGTTTTTTAAACAAAGAACATTCTAGGACTTGTGCAAGTCTAGCCCTAGCATAGAAAGCGTTTTTTTCCTGGACCAACATGGGTCTAAGAACAAATCTCGAGCAAACATAAGTATATTCTGGAGGATCTTCCAAGAGTATTTCTCCACATAACTTTAGTAAAGGTAACAGCAGGACTACATGGGATTCAATTCCATAAGATTTCATGACCTTGACCCAAATACCCATTTGTTTCATGAGAATCGACCATATAAGTGATGAATAAAAGGTTTTCAAATGAAATGAAATCAAATAATATTATAATCTTGGGTTTTAAAGGTGTGTCTGTCGGCGGAGATGGCGGTGATAATGGGAAGCTCATTCCATTTGATTAGAGGATGAGGCTCCATCGATGGTCTAATTAAATCAACATGCCTGAGATATCATTTTAAACTGGCCCATCAACAATTCTCTTCAAGATCCTTTTCTTTAAAAAATTAATGATTTTAAACCGTTTAATCTTCACTCTAGGAGCTAAAATTGTATACCTATGTCAAAATCAAAAAGTGGACACAATCAGTGTAAAAATAAATCATTCAGTTGCTCTCATTCTCCTTCCCCTCTTTTCCCCGCCCACCTTCCTCTCTTATCTCACCCTGCAAACTCAACACTAATTTTGCCTCTCATTAAGGGACCCTCTGCCGCCCCCAAAGCCCTCCAACAGTAGTGGACATAATTGTGGATAATTGTGACCACATGTGCATGTGGCTGTGAACTGTCTTGGTACTTTTGGGGAAAAGGAATAACAGTCACAGAAGCTCTGAAGTGGAAGAAATATATTCTACCAGTTACTAGGATAATAATCGTTTTTGATTCATATTCATACCATATATAGATCCAAAGTTAGAAAATGAGACATCTATGATTAATTTATTTATGTAGTTCGACTAAGTTGTGTGATGAAATACTCTTGGAAGCTGCTCCAGAATATACTTATGTTTGCATTATTAATTAATGTTTATGTAAAAAATAGATGACAGACCTATGTCTCACCTATTTACTATCCTCCCATATTAGAGGCTAAAGAATAAGAAAGTTATTCAGAGTATTTATTCTGAATAGCAGTGTTTAAGGATCATTTGTAGTGTTAGTGAAGGCCCTATTAAATTATCAATAGGCTAGGCCGCCTGGTCTGGCCTATAGGTCGATATTAATTTAAGGATGGGACTAAAAATTAATAATGATGTAGCCTATGAAATAAAGTCATGAAATATACTTTATACTTTAATTTACATTTATCTCTGCCTACAACAACTGGAAGTCGTCTACTCATTGAAGGAATATTAGAATTAGTAAAAAAACAGTTCTTAGGCTGAGAACAACATTGAAAAAGTCAAAATAACTAAGGGCTTAATTTCTAACTTTGAATCTATTTATGGTGGGAATATGAATCAAAAAAGATTATTATCCTACAAACTAGTAGAATTTATTTATTCCATTACAAAGCTTCCGTAACTATTATTCCTTTCTCAAAAAAATGTCAAGACATGCACATGTGGTCACAATTATGTCAACTAATGTTGGAGGGCTTTGGGGGCGGCGGGGTCCCCTAATGAGAGATGGGATAAGAGATAAGGGAGGAGGGGAGAGAAAGAGGAGGCTCAGATTATTTCATTTTCAGGAGGACCAACGATGTCCAAAGACAATAATGTTTCCGCATACAGATCACAGTACCTCCAGGGTGATATTGCATCGGCATATAACTCAAGCAACGCATCAATGCACGCACTAATGCATGCAAACACAATAATGTTGCCCCATTCAGATCACAGTACCTCCAGGGTGATAGTGTATCGCCATACAACTCAACCAATGCACCAATATATGCACTAATGCACTCGCATGCAAGTCCAACCCAATTATCACCAATTATCCAATTAAGTATAAAGCACAGGGTGGTCATTATTATCCTACTAGAATCCTATAATGACTAGTTGTAATTATTGGTAGCAGGTTTTCTGCAAATTTGTTCAAAATAAAGTTGTTCCCCAAAACCCCCTAGAAGTGTGTTGAAACTAGATACAGGCGAAATGATCAAGGAAGTAAGCATACGCAATGGCAAACTTGCGTTAACAAACTTGCATCGGCAATCTTGCGCCACCAAACTTTTGTCGCCATGACAATGCGCCGGTAATGTCCTAGTCCACCGCGTTACAAGTAATGAGCAACCATCGGGCCTCAGCTATGCGTGTATAATAAACCCAAGTAATACTGTGAAACATTGAAGAAATGTGGGCCATTCTTCGTAATAATTCAGGGTCAGTAGTTGGGCGAGAAATTAATCAACGCAACACATGGAGATGTATGCTTCAAATCAGTACGATCCTTAGAAGAGGTCGAACTAATGCTGCTGTTTATTCTTATACTAGACAGATTAGAACGAATACACTGGTCCTGCGCTGATTGGCTTAGGTCTCGTTGGTCCAATTAATTGACCACTGCCACTCTGACCAATCTCTTTGGGTGGTGACCAGGTCACGGGGTTATCTCCCCTCCCCTCTCCCTCCCACTCTTTAATCAGTATTCCCCCCCTCCCCTGACCTGGCGGTCAGCCCCTCCCCTCCTTTCCCTTGTGATCGACTTTGAGATAACGGTCAGACCTGGACCTCACCTGTACCTTTGGACTTTGGGATGATAAGAAATCCGCGAGCGTTGTGGCGGTAAGAAAGTGTAGGTAGCCTTCTGGCCGGTAGGGGCGCGACAAATGTATGGCTGAATGAGACAACTTTAACTCAAAATTAGACAATTTAGGCTTGTCAATTTTACAACATAATTGTGACATAGGCTCACGCGTTTAATTCAAATACCGATTGCCATGGTCTTCTGCCCACTGCTGTGTTTAACCATTTACTGTTGTTGAGTTCTAACAGTAACTGGACTGTGTCCCCTTTTCAGAAACAATTGAACATGAAGACTTAAGGACTAGGGGTGTAAATATTTTGAAATACACCAGCTGTAACATATGAATAGGTTAATATGTGATGCGTTCCAGGAAAATAAGTCACACATCGCAAAATTGATATTTTCCAAAGTGTGTGTTTCACAAGATCTGATTGTGTTAAATACATCCTTGCGTTTTGAAGGCCTTTGTATGGAGTATATTTGTTATTTTACTGGTAATTACCCATCCAGAAACATTGCAAACTTTTTTTTTCAAACATTAAAATATCAAACTTCAAATATAGAAATGCTTATTAGGTGTCCTAGTCATAACTATTATTGAATTCATCTAGATCTCCTCTGTTCAAATAAAGTGATATCTCAAAATCCATATTTTACGACTCATGACATATTTTCCTAAAACGGATCACACATATCTGGATGAGTTATAACCTCTGTATCTAACAGCCAGACTACTCTATGAGTTAAGCGAATTCATGGCAGCACAACTTATTTTCCGTGTCAGAATATACCGTTCACCTCATTATATGAAGTTAACTATATCAACTAATTATCATAACCTTACTAAGATGTCTTGGAGATCACTCTTACACTGATATGTATAAGGTTCATTTATGAATAAACGATCTCTATTTTGTGTTTGTTCTCTAATAACAATATATTGTGTAATCAACTAAAATGGCCTCAGATATTCAGTGTACAAATCATTTAATGATGCCAATTACCACGCCCCTCAATTGGCACGCCCAGTTATGCAATCTAAAAACTTTTTATTTTTAGCCACTGTAGGCAAGAGAGGACAAACCAGATATTGTACCGGTTCCTTGACTCTTTTCAGGGGGTAGGGCATTTTTTGTGTGCAATCTGAAGGGGGGGGTCACCTCTTTTTAAACAGACTCTGAAGGGGGCGAGGGACCTTTTTTACACTGGCTCAAAAGACGGAGGGGGTGGGGGCAGCTATTTATTTTTTGATCAACTCTGAAGGATCAACTCTGAACGGCAGTGCAATTTGTGATGTGTTCTAGGAAAATGTGTCATGAGTCGCAAAATTGATATTTATATATTATCACAAGATCTCTTTATTCAAATGTTCTAATTTTTAGAGGGTTTAGCACTTATAGTCATATAAATCTGTGTAACAAATTTCAAATCATTGTATTAAATACATCAATGCGTTTTGAAGGCCTTTGTATGCAGTATATTAAGTTACTTTTACTGGTAATTACCCATCCAGAAGCATTGCAAACTTTTATTTTTCAAAAATAAAAATCTCAAACTTAGAATATAGAAATATTTATTATATATCCTAGTGTTTACTATCATTGGAAATGGCTTCATCTCCTGTTTCCAAAAATCCATATTTTGCGACTTATGAGGAATTTTTCTAAAACGGATCACATATATTTAATACACAATCTTGTGATTTGATATATATTCAAATGACATAAGTGCTTTAGCCATCCAAAAGATGAGAACATTCATACAAAGAGATCTTGTGAATGAAACACTTGAAAGGTACTAAGTTTGCGACTAGTGACTGATATTCCTGCAACATATCACATACTGTATGATTCTCACCACAAATCCACTGACTTATTTGTGTATCAACCACAACAAGTGGGACGCACAGAAAAGTGTTTTATTCACAAGACGTCCATGTGTGAATGTATACATGTATTTTTGGGGTGCTTAAGGCTGTCGTCTATTGGCATGGATACATGCATCAAAGTTCAAGACAGTGTATTAAATATTTTCATGAATTTCTATACTAATCTCATAGAGTGCATTTCATTACTTTACTGGATATTGCCCCCAAGAAACAGTGCAAAGTTTTTTTCCACAAACAAAAATATCAAACTTAAAATATAAAGATACTTATTAGATTAATAGACTGTTACTACCATTGGAATCGGCTTGATCTTATCTTTTCAAATATGGTGATATCTCAAAATCCATATTTTGCGACTTATGACGTATTCTTCTATAACGGATCACATACATGTTTCCATAATATATTGGCAATAACATTCTTGCAATTTTCGCTAGACGTGTTGCTGAATATTTGTATGTCAGATTTTGACTGTCAGAATCCATCCCAGCATGCACCGCAGTAGACATGCAAAGTGAGACCTGGCAAATCCCCTATTGAGAATTGATGCCTGTTGCAGATGTCTCATTGAAAAGCTTATCTTTTTGTATTTGAATTTATCTTCCCACCGTTCTGATAACTATATATACGGGTATCACAAGCTTCTGGTTCCGGTGTTTATTTTCATCCTCAGGATGATGTTGACCTGGGCAGGGCCAATGATTTCGTTGTAATTAATACTGAGCCCAAGCCACCTACATAACCTGCAAAGGGCATTGAGTGTATCCAAGCACTACTACAACTGCCTTAAAGTTGTGTTGTATCATAGTATATAACAAAGACGTAATAGTGATTAACCCCAGTAAAATTAATGAGCTATTAAAATAATTAATTGCAGTAATATGCAAGTCTACTGTGGAGGATCAGTTTTCAATAATGAACTCTTATGTCAGACCTTGTAATTCAAAGGCTCTGGCCTCTATTTATTGCTTCTGCAACAGTTGTTGCAATAGAAATAGGTTCCACCTTTAATTTTTAAAGTTTTATGGAATGAATTATGTGGTAAGGCAAGATCCATGAAAACCAGGAAACACTTTAGACAATATTTATCCCTTGAGGTTGACAAATTCATGAATATATATCAAGAAAGTGCAAATGTCATGGAAATTGGGGATGGGAGGGGCGAGGGGAAAAAAATAGACAAGAAAGATCTATAATACTTACGATCTACTTATCTCGATGGCGCGGAAACTGTAAAACTTATTATTATACCTGTCCTCATGCTTTGTGTCTACTGACACAGTCCTTGTGTTGTGTAATAATTGTGATTTTCTATTCTACCTTACCCAGTACAGGAAAAACTACCATTTTTGCCTTAAAGTTCAGGAAGGTTTGCCTCTGAATACGATATGTAATGGAACACTGAAAATGGTGTAATATCTCTATTAGCTGTATAATCTTTAAATGTATTAAAAATAGATATACTAATTGACCATACAAATAGTTAAGAAATCTAAATGCAAATTTCAATATAGTCAAGTACACTAAATAATATCAAACGATATCAAATAATACTTCCTGTCAACTTTTCACGTAATATATTTTAAGTATAATGATGTAACCCTGTATTCTGTTATCATACTTACTTTACACCTCCTTTTTGAGGTTGTCCTGGAAAATATACGTAGTAGAAGGAACATCCCATTCTCTATCATTATTTGATTACTTAATACAAGTTGTTATATATGTATATATAGTTTTTTTCATTTCTTATACGAGTTCAGACAAAAATATACATATTATCAGAGCTTACACTGTGGGAAACAGTTTTGCACAACTGTCACTTCTTAGAAATTATGTTTGATAGTTTCTGAAAAGTTTTCAAATTGTAATCAAATATGGACATTGTGGCAATCAAATCTCTCCAATTTCATTTAAAAACAAATGAAAACTCATTTTCTCTCTGCTAGTTGTGGTAAACACATTTCCGCATCTGTTGGTATATCAAATATCAAAATGGAAACACATTTTGGCATAGTTTTGGAAAAATCGTATTTTCAATCAGAATGATAAACCACCCAAACTATCACCTAAGGCTGATGTCCAAATTTAACTGATTACATGATGTATTGTAGTAATAATTATATTCTTAAATAATTGGCTCAAGGGAGAAATTAAAGCTAATTAAGCTAATGTAAATCCAATTTGAATATTAGTTAAATGGCTAAAATAGCGCAAGATATGGTTGGTGATGACATAACCTAATAATGATGAATAATTATGCTTAGCTGGTTGTCATGGTTACGTCAGTGATTTTAATTTTCTGAAAAACAAATTTGATTTAATTTGGCTCTAAAATGAAAAGTATACCAAATTATAACTAAGAGATTCCGAATAAACAGGTAGAATATCAAATTTCTGTAAGCGTCCACATCATGAGCCTTATTTAGTGCAATAGACAAGATTCAGAATGCTTACTAGTAGACTGGGGCCAGATTTGAGGTTCATGGGTAAATCTGACCGGAAGAGGGGCTAAGCCACCTGTGTTTACAATATAAGGATGCAGGTTCCAATGGATGCAGAGAGGCACCCTTCATGAAAGTCATATAAGAGGCAGAAAAACACCTAATATTGCCACCAAACTTGATGATGTTTGAGACAACACCATTCCCAATCTGCATATTAATTTATTTCAATTATTAGAACAAATCGCAACAGATCATATGATGCGCTGTATGTATGTGTAGGTTGAGTGCATGATGCATGCACCTGCACTGTGTGTCAGGGGGTGTGGGGAGGCACATACCTACAGCTGTGGTCAGGGCCCCACCCAGCCTCAGACTGGTCTCACTTGCTCTATGAAATTAGTGTCAGCTGCACTTATCTCAAGCCAACCTGGGTAATTCAAATCTTGCCTATTACTATTACCTAAAGTGGTGTTTGGTTGATAGGAGAAGTGGCTTATAATAACAAGACGATAAACATCAGGCTTGCATAGATACAAAATTTAATGTTTAGTCAGAGGTTAAAAGCTCTTGTGATTTAACATTTCAGGGTAATTCTTTCTGTTTATCTTAGTTCATCATGGTACTCATTATCTGTTTATCTGAAGTAAAACTTGGCAATTTTTTAGTGAAATCAACAGTGATCCTTAAGTCATTTATTAGTCAGATGAAAATGCTTAGTAATTTTGGCAATTTTTTAAACAGTGATTCTTAAAGTTATATGCGGGCATTCAATGGGAAAATATTATGCTATAGTTTTACCAAAGACAAACTGTACGTTGATGGGGTTAAACAATGTTGGTGGTCCTTTGAAATTGACCACATCACCCAAATTTCGTAATCAAGCAGCATAATCAATGAAAATGAATCCTTAAAACATGACTCAAAACAGCTGTAATAAAGACAAACCCTGTAGATATTGAAAATGGTGCACAAATACATATCAACTTATGATGATAATAAAATATTCCAATGAAATAGGATCCACTAGGTGGCGTGTGGGTTGACACCCGCATATATCTTATAATCATTTATTAGTCAGATGAAAATGTTTAGTAATTTTGAAACTGGGTGCTGTACATGTTCAACACATCATCCAATAAAAGGAGTTGTTGGGTCTCCAACTTTACCAGACTTTATTACACACATGAGCAGTTAGAAAGGTGCAGTTTGGGGGTGCAGTTCAGTTAACCCGAACTGCATACATGATCAGTTCGGGTAAAGACGCAATTTAATTGGTGCAGCGTATGTCAGATGACATCTCCCGACCGCGTTACTTAGGCCTGCAAATTGCAGTGAATCAAGCCTCCTCGGCCTAAACTATAGGCTAAACAAGTTAAATTTACTTTTTAACATACTAATAGAGTGTGTAATAAATAGCAAATGGCACTCTGTTTGGGTTCAAACTGATCTCGTATCGTCAGAAAATGGGAACTCACCCCTTCGGGGTTCGTCCCGTTTTCTGACGGTTTTGATCAGTTTGAACCCTCCATCGTACCATTTGCTATAATTACCGACTTTTTTCATGCAGACACACTAGCGGGAGCTATAGCTCTATACTTTATTTACACTATGTATCATGTTTATTGAATCACAATTGTATAATCATAGTACTGTGTAGATAAAAACTTTCACTTTTTCGCTGTAAAGTATTTCAAATCACTTGTGCAGAAGATGAATTTTGCAGTTGAGTGCCTCTATGCCATAGAACTGATATGGCTCAGAAGTTCAGAAAATATACAATTCTTCAATAATCCTTTCAAATAAACCACATTTAAGTCAGAAATGGGCTTCAAAATGCAGTTTAACATAACACAACGGATACTTTAAATCAATGCGATTGTTGTTGTCGTTGTAACTTGTATTTGTCTAATTAACAGAATAACACTATCGGTGGTTACTGAGCTCCCTACATAGGGAGGATTTCAAGCCCTACCGTATAAATTTGGGTTTAATAGCGCAAAGGTAACAATGCTTCCCAGGGTCGACAACAGTAGGGAGGCCTTTGCAACAGTTGGTTTACACAATTTAATCAATTTGGTGCAAGCAGCACAACATGCAAGATGGAAAATAAAGTAATAAATGTAAAGGGAAATTGATAACCGCCCAGATCAGTACACTATAGAGCAAGGTTACTAGAGATACACTACAGAATATAAATAGTTTATTTAGCAAGTATAAGTTTGGAATATACAGTACAAATAGATTTGGCAGATGTATTGGATTATTAGAGGAAGTATGGAAAAAGTCAGATCAAATGAGTACCTAGGTTGAGGAGGATGAGTGAAAGCGTTAGGATTATATTTAAATTTTAAATTTGTAAAGGGGGTCAGGTGGAGAAGGAATTTTGGGTTCATCAAGGAAGAAGGAGAGGAGGGGGGGGGGGGGTGGAAGTGCTTCAGGCAGATAACAGTGCAAAGAAGCTTTCTAGTATAAGAAATTGCAGTCATTCCAAATGGCTGCTTCTCTAGCTAGGCTTGAAAATTTAGGCCCAGTATCGGCTGAGTGCAGGTTTACATAAAGAGAGTTCCAATGAAGGGATTTTATAATAGATTGATTTCCTTATTTGTGATCCGTTTTAGGAAAATGAGTCATAAGTCGCAAAATATGGATTTTGAGATATCACCATAATTGAAAAATAGATAAAGCTGATTCCAATGATAGTAAACACTAGGACACCTTATAAGTATTTCTATAATTTCTATATTGTAAATTTGATATTTGTATATTTTTTTTTTAAAAATTGCAATGTTTATGGATGGGTAATTACCAGTAAAGGAACTAAATACTCTCCATAAAAAGGCCTTCAAAACGCAAGAATATATTGTATTGAATATATTCAATACAATATCCTGAAATTTGTTACACGGATTTATAAGTGGTAAACCCTCTAACAATCAGAACTTTTCAATAAAGAGATCTTGTGAAAAAAACACTGAAAAATATCCATTTTGCGACTTATGACTCATTTTCCTGGAACACATCACATTTGCTCAAGCCTGGGGGTTCTGCATTTTAATACAATTTTAGGTAGGTGCTGTATGGTTTGTCTGTGCTTTGCGCGATACCAAAGAACTTACTGAATGTTTAAAGCTGCCAATTGAACTTTTTCGGAAAATCTTACCCTCATATGAAACTCCAGTTTCATGTAGAGAGGCAATTGCAGGGCCAGCAATGATTTTGTAGTTTTAGGACGCATGGTGCGTAAGAGAAAAGAATAAAGATATATATTTTTTTTTGACATTTCTTCGTTCAGGTAAGACAGCTTAAAGGCATGTGCCAAGAGTCATAATAACATCTCCCGCCAGGCCCTGAGGGTGGACTTACGGTTTATATGTTTTGTCTGTGAAGTCATGTCATGAACAGAACAACTTAATTACGTAACAAGTAACAAGTATGAATTAATGAGATGTGATGGTAATGAGATTTAAAAGAAGTATATAAAAAGGTGGTAACGATATCAAGTACATGGAGTACATCGATATTTTGTGTCAATCATTTTCATATGCGTTAGTGTTGACAGAGTAGTAACTTTTTTCATATAAAATATAAAATATATATATAGATATGTCATACTCAAGTATATGTTTTTCGATTACACTAGTTTGAACGCCTGTGGTCACAGGAAGTAATGTTCTATGGGGATCTGTCCCCCCAGTATTACATTCTTAATTAGGGTTTTGAACACCAGATTGTCCTCAATATTCTTATAGTTCTGGTCCAAGTCATTCAAGTCATTCCACATATGTATACCATATATATGTTTTTTATGTTTTATATATATATATATATAAATAACTTTTTACTTATGTTGTATTGTTTGAAATGGAATAGGATAAGTATGCATAACAGAACGGTAAAAAGGTAGAGGGCTGGTAAGTGCCGGATAAGCACCAAAGATGATTCAGTAAATGGCTGAGACTTACCCAAAATCTACAATTGGCAGCTCTACACATTTAGGAAATTCTGCTGAATTAAGCTGAAACATGATGAATACTGGGTATATCTGAATACATTCAGTGTCGGATTGAATTATAGTATAAGTTCTGTTATGTTTAACTGTATTCTGAAGCTCATTTCTTTCTTGAATTTGGGTAATTTAGGAGAATTACTAAAGGTGAATTGTACATTTTCAGGAAATCTGACTCAAATATGTTATATTTTAGGGAAATGAGTCATAAGTCGCAAAAATTAATTTTTTTAAAGTTTTTATTTCACAAGATTACTTCATTGGAATGTTCTAATCTTTCAACGGTTTATCGTTTATAATCATATACATCCATGTAACAAATTTCGGGACATTGTATTAACTATATCCCTGCGTTTTGAAGGCATTTGTATGGAGTATATTTGCTTACTTTACAGATAATAACCCATCCAGAAACATTGCAAACTTCCGGTCGATCCTTAGAAGAGAACAGTGTGCTCGGGACTCGCTCCCATCTCTAATCCGTTCTTTTTCAGGAAAACACCAGTAACAACCCAGGAAAATCTTCGAGTAATTACATATCCATACAGAGATCCACCAGGAAAGCTAAATTGGACTGATAACGAAGTATCTGAGGAAATACCAACGTTTTCGGAACGACCACGCTTAGTGAAGAGCAGGCAGCCATTCGGACCTCCTGCCTCCCTAACATCGCTCAGTCGCCGCACTAAAGGAGCAGACATATAAAGGTGAATTCAAAGTTCAAGAGCAGCTCATGAATTATATTCAACAAGCAATACCAGCAAAAGTGAACTCCATCTCAAGGATTAACTGTGTCATCGTGTATTAACTAGCAAATTCTTCTTCTCAACTTTCCCGCCCTGGAGGAAAAATGGCGGCGTGGGCATAACAAACCCGTGTATAACCTCGCATATACCAACCCCACGTGGGTAACGAAATCTGTGCTCGGTGACTAAAAACATCTTCAAACCACAGTGAGTAAACGGGAATGTAATGAAAAATACCCCCCAAAAAAAAAATAACTACATGTGTTCTTAATTGTATGTGAAACTCTGAGTAACTGTCTTCAACCGCTTCTCGCGCTTGACAAGAGCTGCGGTATAATCTAGACCCCTAGAGCCACGTGACCTATACTACGTAGCGTCAGTGCTATTCAGCATCTCGCTACGCCAACTACTTACTCCAGCTACTAAAGGTATTTGCGAAGACTTTCAAATAGTACAAGTGCATAAACATTGGGTAAAAACACCCTCCTTGGTAGAAATTAGTGATTGTGACAATTTAAAGACCCAAATTCGCATCAAAACATTGCAGCATCGTACGTACAAGTCCCAACCGGAAGCTTGTACACGCCATTTTGAAAAGGCAAAACACAAATCTCTAACACTGTGACAACCAACCTGATCTTGTGACTAACTGATACAACGGAGGTTCCCGCCTCTGTCATGTCGCATATCTCTCCCTCTACCCCGAAACGGAAAGACAGAGACAGTGAAGACCTGCCTGAACCTAAGCAGAATAAAGCGCTAAGAATCGACGATAAAACCATTGCAATGAAGGATAACATAATCACTTCCTCTTCACAAAATAACATGCCCGTGGCACCTGAGTCCAACACAATAGGTGAGAATGAAAAGAACGCACCCCCCAAAATCGTGAAAGCTGAAAGGGGTCTCAAACAACTCGTTCAAGGCATGATCACTGAGCGAGCAGAAACAAACAGAAAAGCTGATGAGAGCTTCGCGGAGTTATTCAAAAGGATCGAGGACCTGGAGAATTTAAGTCAAGAAGTTGACCAAAATTCTCGCGAGGTTCAAGGCCTGAAGGAAGATAACATCCACAGAGATGCTGATATAGATGACATTAAAGAAAGATTAAGACATCAGGAAGAAGAAATGGCAGCGATCAGAGAAGCCAGGTCTGAAACTGTAGCGAGAGATACGGATTATATGGACCAAGAGTGGCGAGAAAGAGAGAGAGATAGAGTTCTAATCGAAAGAGAAACACAGTAATTAGAGAGAAACCTCCTATTCCTGGGGTTAAAATCAACAGTGAACGATACCCCCGCTGTATTAGAAGAAAAAGCGCTGCATGTAATTGAGGACTGCCTGGGGTTATCAGATATAAAAGTAGTGCGAGTCACAAGAGTTAGCTGGAAACCGGACGGCCCCCTCAAAGTTGAGTTCGAGTCCCTAGAAAAAGCCACTAGAGTTCACCTGGTAAAATCTAGACTCAAGCAATATAACTCCGCCGGGAAAGATGGCCTCAACATGGCAATCAGAAGAGACACTCCCTTAATTGTAAGGCAACGACTTGCAAGAGTTCGCACCATCATAGCCGCCGCTACCCACCCAGAGAACAACTACACTGCGGAAAACTATGGTCAAAACGTTAAAATCAACTGGATTTTCTATAGACATGATCAACTAAACGCTGTACCGCAAGAATTACTCCTCTCCTCCCTCACAAAGAGACAAGATGAGCACACGATGGTTTTCTTTACTGCTGAAAACCCCCTATCAAACCACTACAGAGCCCCCTTCACACTTGAAAGCCATCAATTCGAAAATGTCGAACAGTGCCTGTACTATAGTAAAGCAAAAATTGTGGGAGACCCAGAAAAACCCATCATCGCCCTAAACACCAAAGATCCCGCAGCCTGCAAACGTTTCATGTCAGCCATAACTGATGTGAACGGGGTGTGGGCCCAGCATCGTGAAGAAGTAGTTCTCAAAGCCGTCAGAGCTAAAGTTCGTCATCATGAATCAATTAGAGACTTTCTAATATTCACTGGAGACAGACAAATTGGTGAGGCTTCGCCGACAGATAGAGTATGGGGCATTGGAAAAGGCCTAACTGACCCCGAAGTCCTCGACTCCTCCAAGTGGCCGGCTAAAGGAAACCTCCTTGGCCGAACCTGGATGAAAGTGAGAGCCGAGGTCATGAGAAAGATGAACATTGACACCAAACCTGTCAAGAACGCAGATGACATGACCCAAGCTCCCGTCCAACAGCAACCCATAACCCCACAAGATCCAGCCCCCGACACCCCCGCTGCAACTGGCCCAGTTGAAGACATGGACATTGCTGCTCCATAAATGGACTATGTCTTGAAGATTAAAGATATCGTGGTTATAAAATGTGAACAATGTATCCCAATCCATCTTATGAAAAACAGAACCCAACTAAGTTTACCTCTCTAAATGTAAATGGATTAAATAACGTTGAGAAAAGGAAAATAATTTTCAATCAGTTCTCTAACAATTCCGATACAATAATAGGGTTACAAGAGTCGCACTCAACTGTGAACAAAGAAAGAGTGTGGAATACACAATGGCCTGGAAAAATTTTCTATGCCCACGGCACCTCAGCTTCTCGAGGTGTCCTCTTGCTTATTAGTAAAGATCTAATGCATAAAGTAATTTGCTCTGGTGCGGATACTAACGGTAGATGGCAATATGTTATCCTACAAATCGAAAAAAGAAATATTTGTATTTTTAATGTATATGCCCCTACGGCAGATAAACCGAAAGAGCAAACTGAGCTATTAAGACGCCTAGACGAATGTATTGACGAATTAGAATATGACCAGCTAGTAATAATGGGAGACTTTAACGCGGATATAACATCCAAAAGCTCCTCTACGTCAAGCAAAGAGTTATTGAATTATATTGATAAAAGAGATATGTGTGATGCAGTTGCTGTCAAAAATTTAGAACCCCCTCCGTTTACTTGGGCTAAACTCGAACTTCGCTCTAGAATTGATTATATACTGGTATCCAACAATATGGTGAATAATGTAATGTCATGTGATACTGTCACTAACTCCCATACTGATCACAGAGAAGTCCACGCGGAAATACATATTGGGTCAATCCCTCGAGGTAAAGGGTATTGGAAATTCAATACCCAGCTGTTACATGATGATTTCTTTAATATCGAAGTAGAAAAAATCTGCCTTGAATCTTTAGACAACTCCTTAAACCCTAAACTCCGCTGGGAATTTCTCAAGATGAAAGTAAGGGAATTAGCCATCCAAACATGTGCACAGAGGAACAGATCTAGAAAGAAAGTGCTAGAAAATCAAAAAACCAGGTTACAAATATTAGACAAAAAAAGAAGATTAAATATTAATGAAGTCGAAGAAAGAAACACTCTGATCCACGAAATCCGCGAGTTTGAATTAGACAAAGCGGAGGGAGCCCTGGTCAGGTCCAGGGCAAAATGGGTTGTGGAAGGGGAAAAACCATCTAAATACTTTTGCGCCCTAGAAAAATACAAAGCGGAAAAACGAACCATAACTATGTTGAATATAAATGGTACGCTATCGTCGAACCCTAAAGATATCTTAGAAGAAGGGAAATCCTTCTATGAAAAGTTGTATACAGAAGAAATATTAGAGGAAGATGTAGCTCATGAGTTTGTTAAACGTGACCATACTCCACAACTTGGTGATGAGGAAAATGAATATTTGTGTAGAGCGTTTACAGAATCTGAGATCGAAAATGTCATAAAATTAATGAAGAAAAACAAATCGCCCGGGTGTGACGGCTTTACAGCCGAGTTTTATCAACACTTTTGGTATGCATTAAGAGGCCTTTTCATGGCAATGTTTGAGTGGTGTCTAATAGAAGGTCAGATGACGGAGAACCAAAAAAGAGGTATCATAAGTATTATTCCAAAAAAAGATGCCGATTTAACCTTTATTAAAAACTGGAGGCCCATCACGCTTCTCAATGTAGACTACAAAATCATCTCCAAGACCCTGTCTAATAGACTTTCTTCCTTTTTACCCAATATTATCAAAGAAGACCAATTTGGGTTTGTTAAGGGCAGGAATATAAGTACTGCTGTTCGTCAAATCGACGACATCATTTCCTATTTAGAAACATCCAAAAATCAAGGGTTGGTAACATCCCTTGATTTCGTGAAAGCTTATGATTCTATTGGATGGAGCTTTCTGAGGAAAGCATTAGAATCTCATAACATCCATCCTGATTTTATTTCTTGGATTGAAACCCTCCTTTTCGATTCGAAAGCCACTTTCTGTAATAATGGCACTTCTTCTAACTGGTTCCAAGTAAGAAGAGGTATGAAACAAGGTGACCCAATGTCGTCTTTAATGTTCACCATTGTAGTCGAAAAGTTAGCCGAGCAAATAAGAAGAAATGAATTTTCTAAAGGTATCCCCTTACAAGATCACGATGCCCGCCTTGTACAATTTGCAGATGATATTACTATTTTCTCCCGTGATGAATTTTCCTTGGTGTCTACTCTTAAAATCATTGATCGGTTTGCAACCGCATCGGGCTTAACACTAAACCCATCCAAATCGAAAGGTTTTAACATTGGTGATATTAAACTGACAAACAGAAATGTACTCATGATAGACTGGACCCATCGCATGAAGGTCTTAGGTATTAATTTATTGTACCCTCGGAACACGAAAGAAATGTATAAAGTAAACAGTGAAGAGTTAATTTGCAAGGTGAATTCAACCATAAATGAATGGAACAACAGATTTCTCACTATTAAAGGGAGAATCTTGATATGTAATGTCTTCCTCCTACCGATATTCCAACACACAATGTCGTGTATATCGTTTGAACTCCCTCTCTTAAAGGAAATCAACACGATTATGATGAATTTTGTTTGGAAGAACAAAGGCCCAAAAATTAGCCAAGAGTTTCTCGCACAAAAGCATGAGAATGGCGGCCTTAATCTTAGAGTTATCCATGACATATATGAAACAAATAGAATTATGTGGGTTCAGAAACTCCTAGCAGGTTCTCGTTCTAACTGGTTTAAAGCGCTGGAAACTTTCCACAACAGAAACGTTGAAGATATTTTATTGTGCCGATATAAGCCATCAACCCACTTGAATGATTTCTATAAGGACATATTTAAAATATGGAACAGGTATTACTACAGATGCAAACCTGAAAACATTAATGAAATCTTAAAAGAAAGAATCTGGTTGAATAGACTTGTCAAAGACAAGAGCCGTATGTTAAACTGGGAGTTATGGAGGAACAGCGGTATTACGGCAGTAGGTGACCTTTTCAACGAAAGAGGCCACCTTATGTCATATCGTGAGATATTAACAAATTACAAATTTTATCCCCCATACGAACAAAGAAAAAAACTAAAAAAAGCTCTACCGATCGAATGGGTAACAAAAATTAGGAATGAGGACACGTCAGATGCCCGCAATTCTATTAATTTTACGATTGGCAACAAAACTATCAATCTAATAGGGTGTTCCTCCAAAACAATACACCAACAGCTAGCCCTAAAAAGAGTACCCAAGAAAGAAAAACTCAACAAATGGCAAAATAGATTGAACCTCAATGACGAAGATTTCGACCAGGTAAACTGGAATGATGTATTCTCTCTATCATATAAGGTTTTGCACGAAACTAGACTTCATGTTCTACAATATAGAATCTTGCACAATACAATAACTTGTAACAAGTACCTGAAAGATATAGATCAAAGAAAGGATAACATATGCAATTATTGTAAAAAGGTGGACAGTATAGACCACTTTTTCGTAGAATGCAACAACGCAGACACCCTTTGGAAGTTTATCTTCCAATGGATCTATGATAGCGGATACTTGAATAACGGTGCGAGCAATCAAAAAATCCTCCACAGAGTTGGAAATCATGTCGTCATTAAAAAGAAAGATATATTGTTCGGTGTTGAAGATAACAACCTCAACTCAAAAATCGTAAATTGGGTCATACTAGCCACTAAAGCTTTTATTCAAAGACAAAAACTGTTTGCCAACGACAGAATCGATCCATTATCAGCCCTGTATGAGCTGAAAATGAGAATAAAAGTTATGATATGTTCCCATTCCATAAAGAAAACTCCCAGCGAGGAGAAGAAATTATGGAAAAGAGTATTGGAGGATATCCTCGAATTAATCGAGTTAAGAAAGAACAATTAGTAATTAAAGAAACACTTGAATTCTTGTTTAGTAATCAGTGTACACAACCTACTCTTCTACTTTAGAAAAAAAAAAATTTGTGACTAGGTGATAACATTTCGCACTAACACATTTCCTTCGTTTCAGACTCTTAGTATTGTATCGCCAAGATGGCAGGCTAGTCTCTGAATAAAAAGTTGTCGCAAAAACAAAAAAAAACATTGCAAACTTTTTCCTCCAAAAATAAAAATATCAAACATAAGATATAGAAACACTTCTTAAACGTCCTTCATGTTTACTATCATTGGGATCAGATTGATCTCCTCTTGTAGAATATAATGATATCTCAAAATCCATACTTTGCGACTTATGACTTATTTCACTAAAACAGACCACATTATCTTACCTTATATTAGTAGATGTAAAATGTGGCCACTTCTTTCCTTGATTAGTGCGATGTGTTTCCTCACTCTTCCTCCTTCTGTAACTCTACCACAGGTAGTGACTGGCGCTCTGTCCACCAGGTGTCTCTGGGGTATAATCATGTTATTACTATATACTCTGCCTCATTGGCCACACCAAGACAGTTACATAATCAATAATTAATGTCTTACACAAAATATTGTTATTTGATAATGAGCATATGGGTCAGATTTTCAGAAGATGTACAATTGGCAGCTGTACACATTTAGTAAATTCTGATAAATTAGGCTGAAATTTGGTCAATACTAGGTAAACTTGTGTATATTCTGCGTTGCATAGATTCTAGCAATCTGTTTGGTTTGGTTGAACTGTATTTTGATCTCAATTTCCGTCTGAAATTGAGATTATTTGAGATGATTAATGAAGGTGAATTGTACATTTTCTGAAAATCCGACCCATATTCAGACTTCTCAGACTCTCAGTCTCTCAGATTCATTATGTTTGTAGACAATAGGGGAGTTGCATTTGCCGCTGCGCATGTCTGTTCAGTACATCCTTTGATTGATTCTGATGAAATCTTACATACAAATAATTTGCAATACTTTTATCAAAATGTGCAACAATGTTTTCACCAATAACTTAGTTTGGTTAAATGATCTATGTTAAGCAAGTGCATGATGGTTATGAAAGCATGTATAACACATGGGTATTGGCAATAGAGCATTGATACATAGTCAAGGCAGACGTAATTTGAATTCACTACAGCCAAAATCTGCAAACGTTCTGAACTCTTTCACTTATAAATCGACTAATTATTGGAATTCACTTAAAACTGCTGCTCACCAGGTACAGGACCAGAGAAGGTTTAGCAATATTGTTCACACAAGCCTTTAGAAATACAATTGAAGTATTGTAGATCACCCCCTACCACTGAACCTAACTCTATATGTTATTGTATTGATATTATGATCTGTTGTGGATCTAACATCAGTTTATCATATTTCATTTAATTTTATCTTTATGCTATTGTATTTTTAATGTATGTATTTTGTTGTGTATGTATACTACTTATTGGTCTGGACCGACCATGCCAATTACCAACCATTGTTTGATTACACTTTGTTATTATACCCTCTTTTACTGTAACACTTACCTCATATTCTAGTTAGCACTGTTAGGTAGTTATTATATATTATTCAACTAAGTCTACCCATAAAGAAACAGCTAAACATAGACAGGAATAGACTTCAATAGCCCTTGATTATCAAATTAAATAGCCATGAAACACATATTGGAGTATTTTATTGTAAATTGGTTTTGCCATTAACCAACCAACCGGAACCCACTAGAAGACCAGTAACCTAGGTTTCAAAACTCGGCCTTCCTTTTTGTAATCATCATCTATGCAAATAAAAAACGCCTTGAATTGAATTGAATTGAATGCTTTTTTTTTTTTAATCAATTTTATTTTCGTACGAAATAACATGAAAATTTTTGCAGAGCTAACCGCCGCATGCAATTTGCGATTTTATAGGTTGTCTGCATTTCATTCTATGGACAATGCTGTATAATTTTATAAAAAATGATGATGATATTAACAAACTGAAACAGATTACATTATACTTAAGAGGTTCAATTTAATTTAATGTGGACAGATGATTTGAGAAATGATGGTAGATGAGAAAACATATCTATAGAAAAAAATGTTTCATCGAGGTGGGAGTGAGTGTGGAAAGAAAGAGCCGAGCAAGTGGTGAGTCTATTCTTTATCTAAGTAAAATCGTTTGATTTGAATTTTGAACATTTTATTATCTTCAATATTTCTAAGTCTGATGGGTAATTTGTTCCAAATGGATCCTATTTGATAATGGAGAGATTGGATATCTGAATTCTTTTTTTGGGTAAAAATGGGTAATATAGGTGCATCAAACTGACGAGTTGCTCGGTTTACAGGCAAGGTACCAGACTCTTTTAGCTTTGTTATTACAGTAAATGCTTGTTTGGAGAGAAGAAAATTAATCCTGTGTTTGATTTTCATTGTTTTTGTTGTCAGGTGGATTTCATTAGTTGATGTCCGAGGTGGGCATCCTAATGCAATTTTCAGTGCTTTGTTTTGCAAACGCTGGATACTATTAAGTGTTTGTTGGTTACATCTACTGATTAATGCGATACTGTAGTCAATTATAGACAGGATATTCGCTTTGACCAGCAGCAATGCACTTCTTTTATTAAGATTTTTCCGGATTATAGATAATTGATATATTCTATGATGAAGCGACTTTATTAGTATTTTACTCTGTTCATTAAAATTTAGTTTGCTATCAATATTTATACCTAAGTAGGTATAGTCTTTAACACATCCAATCTCGTTTTGATTGATTTTCAGCTGGAGATTAGATGCTGAAGAAGATTTTAAACTATACCATTAGTCCCATAATTCCATGCGAATCTGGATTCAAAATGGCGGCTATACAACTCCCCTATTACTCGTTCTGATGACAATATCCTGAGAGAACCATGGTCCACATGTGTCCAATACACTTAATGTCTCACTTGCAAGTAGGATTACCTGTGAAACCTATTTAATTATGTAATTAGAGATATAATTAATATCTTAATGAGCCTCTCACAATGGACTGTTTTCGAACTTTTATCTCCTGGTAAGCTGAGTATGTTATACCACACTTGAGTCCTCTACTCATTCCTTAGTATATGGGTCAGATTTCCTTAAAATGTACAATGGGCAGCTCTACACATTCAGTAAAGTCTGCTAAATTAGGCTGAAAAATGATGAATACCTGGTATATGTGAGGATATTTGGTGTCACATTTATATAGAGTATCAGTTATGTTATGTTAAATAGCATTTTGAAGCTCATTTTTGTCTTAAATGTGGGTTATTTGAGAGAATTGGTGAAAACAAATTGAGCATTTTCTGAAAATCTGACCCATATGCAGCCTTATCTCTGTAACTATCTGAAATTATTTTGAAATTTGTAATTTCATGAACTTAATAATTACAAAACTTGTATAGTTGGTAATGATAAACATATAGAAACTCTTATGCCAATAATTAGTGATGTGGTGTACATATAAAGGTCAGATCCAGAACTTACTCTTTAAAACTTATTTACTTAAACATGATTATTATCTGGGATGTCAATTATTTTGTTTTACGCTTTATGTTTTAATAACTGTCTAATTGTCTGTTATTGACTTTGAACTATTATTATTTCAATCGACAGTTAGTTAAGTCCAAAATTAAAAATGACTTAATTAGTGAAATTCTGATATGAGTAAACATACATTATTCTTTCAGTTCATATGGTGTTTGCTGTTACAATGTATCGATTGTAGTGATTGTAGTGATTGTATACGTTGAGCTTTAATGTATATTTAACTGCAATATTTGTACTGTACTGAACTAAGCACTTTATGCACTTCTAAGAATTGTTGTACCTGGTTATTAACATAGTATTACATATTAACATAGTTCAACAGTGTAAAGTTCCAATTTTAAGATGTAATTAATACAAGAAGAAGCGACAAGAAATTCGAAGATCACACTGGTTAAGAGGGATTATTAGAGATAGTTAAATTGCAACCATATTGGCTTTAAAATGTGATGAGAATTGCTCTGGGTACTTTCAAACCTTTCAATCTTCAATCGCAAGTGCCTCTGTACCTAGATTAGTCCAATGTGCTTGACACTTATAAGTCAGAGTCTACAAATTTAGTTAATTTTGTATTGAGTTTTTTTTCGATTTTTCCTCCCTTTGGTGTGACTTCTTGTGGGTAAGTCATGGGTGTCAGGGTTATAAGGATGTTGTGACATATAAAAGGCCATGTCCAATAGATGTTTATCTCGTCTGTCTTGAAGTGTGCAAATGTCTAACAGTTATATAATTGTTATATAAAAGAGCCGTCTTCATAATGTACTCCAGTAAACAGCTCAAAGGCACATCATTTGGGTACACAATAGCAATTTGAGATCTAGCCAGATGTTCAATTACACTCATACACATTCAGAGATACATAATTGCAATTAAAGATCTATATGTTGCGATTCTTGCCTATGTTCTTTCCAATGTCTAGGTGGCCATCGTTGCACATCTGTGTATCAGCTCCGGCTTAATATTAATCGATATTTAAATAATAATATTTTGTGATTGTATAGGTTTACTTCCGCGAGAATAAATATATTAAGAATACCAATAGCAGGAGATGGGGGGAAAGGAACTATAGTGGCCGGATTAAATTAAAGTCCCAAAGGACCAAGGGTTGAAATAGTCTCTGTTCCAGAACGCAGCTCCGAGATATAACATCAAGAGTGAAATACTTCTTTCATATGTTCCCTTTATTCCTCCTTGTGTGTTGGGTTGAAGACCTTGCTCCTCAACCCGATTCATGAAGAGGTACATCGAGATAATGAATGATTTTCAAACCAAGGAAACATTATGTTTGCAACATAATTCAGGAATAATGGAATAAATATAACAATCACATAAATACAAAGTTGAACATAAATATAGAAATATGTAAAAAGCAACATGGTTGAAGTCCGGGTGAAATCAAATGAATAGCAACACCCTGGGTTCTATCTTTCATTAATGACTAGTCCTCTCATGTTGAGCCAAGAGTCCCGCGGGCTGACCCAGTTACCTCACTGAGAAGGTAGGAAACTCAAAACCATAGATGCAACTACAAGAAGGAATGTCAATTTTAAATCAACATGTCCCGGCATGAAATAGTGTATACTTAATCAAATTTAAACTAATCATAATTGCCATTTACGGAACAACATGTTATCTTAAATTCTTTTGGCCTTACAACTATATTCTTGGAGGGCATGTCACCTTACCAATTCTAAGCTATAAGCCCATATATGTATGTATGGTAATTAGATTTAATATATAAGGCAATATATATTATGGACATGTGATAGAGAACTCACTATCGCTTGTCCTCTATCACATGCCATAAGACTCTTCCCTCCAAACCACAACCAAGTCCATAATATAAGTGGGCAAGAGGCTACAAGCCCCAAAACCAAAAGTAGGTGTGTAAGTCCTGCTAAGTAAGTCCTGGTCCAAAAACTGTACAAAAAGCAGGACACATAGCCCTCCAAAAGTGGAGTGAAATTTTGTACATTGTACAAGAGGCATAACGATTTAATGTTTTATTTTTTTATAAACGTGTAGTTAGAGTGTAGGTACAGAAGATTTTTGCGGAAGAGCTGTCTGGGACAAAGCACAAAAAACAATTTCAATTTAGAAAGCTTTTATCAGAAAATGGAAATAAAGTTTCTTATATATAATAAACAAACTCAAACGGAGCTAATATGCTATATGCTATATCTATATATGATATATCAGAGCTATATGACAGCTGTCTAGCCTGTAAAGCTAATGCACCAGAAAGGGACAGCGATGAACAAGTTTACCCTTGATTCTTACTTTCACTTTATATTATTCACTTAGTTTGGCCTTGCTTTTATTTTATTTTGTAATTACATTATACTGTTGTGTAGCAGGCAGGTCCAATATTAGATACTGTCTATATTTAGCTAGAAATAGATGTACAAATAATAGGGATAGCAAAGTAAAACAAAATTTAAGGGATATTCGGAAGAGTTGTGACTCTCACAGAGATTATTCCTCTTTCCATAGGTTTCCCTCTTTTAATTCTACATTGTATGACAACTGTTGTAAATGTGATATGGAAATAAAAATGTATTATTATTATTATGATGCAAATCGTATTAAGTGACAGCACCTTTATACAAGAACAAATGTTCCACATCCATCTTTCTGTTTGTCCTTGCAGCTGTTATTCATCATGAATAAATTGTACACATTTCATAATGATGTATCACTGCTGTACACTAGACCCCTTGAACTGGATTTCATGATGAAAAGATAAAAAAAAACAGTCTGCGCTGTGAGAAGAGGAAAGGGAGAGGTTGAGTTCATGTGTATATATTACAGCTATTAACTGATCCAGTTATTCACTGATCCAGTTATTCACTGATCCAGTTATTCACTGATCCAGTTATTCACTGATCCAGTTATTTCACCCCAATGTGTGGAGATATCTCCTCTCAGCCCAGGTTTGTTTCACACGCATCCATCAATCATAGAGCTGTTGTTTCTCTAGGATAGGGGGGAGGGTAGAGATCTTGTTTTAGAGGGGGAGAGGACATGTTAGAGGTGGTTTGAAGGTGATGACAGTGAATGGGAAGAGTTTAGATTTAGAGGGAGGAAATTCTCTGCCCTCTCTGATACGCTACTGGTGAACACTTCACCACATGTTCCCTCCTTTCGAACATCTGGACCACCCTTCATAATCTTACCTTGGCCTCTTTCTCTCATCCCCACCTGCCTTCCTACGATGGTAAATATTGAATAAAAACTGACCTGGATGTTGGGACTTCTTGTAGCTTGACATTGGCCATGGTTGGTTGCACCGCAAGTCCCCCTTCATTCATAATAATTATGGGACAGATTTTCAAAAAATCTTTGCATGAGGTTAAAGTAAACCATAGATCATAGATACTCAATGGTTGACAACTTAGGACAACGCCCTTGAAACGAAAATTAAATCGGTCAGATTTTTAGAAAACATATATGTTTTTGCCTGAGGTTGAATGTTTCCAAGTAAACCACATCTTCTAGATACTTAATCTTTGACAACTTAAGACCTTGCCCTTGATACGAAGGACAAAGATTTTTCTCCCCTCCTCACTCACTACTCCTCCTCCTGTTCTCCCCTACCTCTCCCCTCTTTCTCTCCCTCTCCCTACCCACCTTCTCCTCTTCCCTGCCCTATTCTCTCATGTTTTCTCTCCCCCTCTTCTCACTCTATCCTCTTGTCCCTCACCCTATCTGATTTCTCCCACCTTGTCCCTTTGCATCTTTCATTCTCTCCTTCCCTCCATCACCCTCTCCCTCCCTCTCCCTTCCTGCCTCTCTCCCTCTCTCCCTCTCTCCCTCCCTCTTTCCTCTCCCCCATCCTCTCCCTCCTGTCTTTCTCTCCTCCTTGACCTCTTCTCTGTTCTCCCTCTCCCTATATGATATCTCCCACCCTCTCCCTCTGCTTCTTTGCTCTTCCCCTCCCCATCTGATTCCTGATCTTTCTCCCCTCACCTCCCTCTCACTTTTTCCTCGCTCTCCCCGTCCCTCTCTGATATCTCTCTCCTGTTGCTAGGGACTCTCACAGGATGCGTTGTTAGGAAATCCTGCATTGCTGGGACAGTGGAATATATGGAATATATGTTGACCGGAGAGGGATTTAAAGACTACCCTCTCCAAGAACAGAGGGAGTCAGTTTTAGGTCGGTTGATACAGAGGGCGATCTAACACCTAGCCCCCCCCCCCCCAAGATAGGAGGGATTCAGTTTTAAAGTGGCATTGCCAGCGGATGATATAGGGAGTGACAGTCACCAGGCTATACACATAGCACCCAGATCCCAAAGGAAATCACCAACATCCCTATTCACTGATACTGTAGCATATCATCTATCTGAAGTATATGGGTCCGATTTTCAGAGAATGTACAATTCGCCTTCACCAATCCTCTCAAATAACCCAGATTTAAGACAGAAGTGAGCTGCATAATGCAGTTTGCCATAACATAGTTGATACTTTAAATTTAATTTTACCAAATATTTATACTCAGATATTCATTTTTCAGCCTAATTTAGGAGAATTTCCTAAATGTGTAGAGCTGCCAATTGTACATTTTCTGAACATTTGACCCATATATAGTAACATATAGGGCGACTGCCTATGTGGGTATAAATGTTAATGTGATGTGTCGCCACCTTGTGGTCAGTTATGTCTAACCCTCATTCTGCCTCTTACAGTGGTCAGTCTGCTGCTGACCGCCGTTCACTACACACCTGCACCTAGGAACTTTTTCTGTCAATGGTAATATGTACCTCCAACTGGCAATATCTGAGATCATGCTTGGCGTTTTTCTCTAACTTAAGGCCTAAATATGATATCGACCTTAATGAAATTGAATAAAAAAACAAAACATAAGTCGCCCAGAGCTTCTGTCATAATTGTTGGTTATTCTGTGCCGCAAAGTGAGTAAAACATACCGCCTTGTCCAGCATTTAACCAACTTGAGTTGCAAAAATACCGCCTCAACCAGCATTTCGCTTTTTATCCCTGAGTGGGGGTCCCAGGATCAACAGAAACATTGCATACTCCCTTTGTGGGCTCCACACGCAATAATACCCAAGGTTTTGGATGGTTGTAGTGGTCTGTTGCCTGGTGGACAATTCGAGAGGCCTAGCCATAATCTTGAATAGAAGGATTATCAATACTAGGGCCAGTGACAAATAATACCTCAGGCATGGAAGTGAACGTGACCATTCACAGACAAATTATGTCAAATGTCAGATCACAAATAGTTCACCTAGAAATGCAATTCAAACTGGAACCTTTTTCTTTTTTCCTCACACAATTGAAAGTTATATTGTTAGTGGAAAATATAAAAACTCTTACTATTTATATAAACGATCTACACACTGTCATAAAAAATGCCAATATCCAGCACTATGCTGATGATATGGTACTTTTATTTCACCATCAGGACATTGATTCCCTACATTCATGTCTCCAAGAAGACAATGTGTATGACAGGTGTATAATTAATAAGTTCTCCCTTAATGCTTCAAAGTGCAAGTCTATGTCTTTCTCTATTGGCCATGCTTCCAAAAATAAAAATCAGAACTCTGCAACTTGTCTGACATTAGGCAAAACCAAACTCATCTCTGTACAAGAATATAGATATTTAGGCTTCATTCTTGATGATCTTCTCACCTTTAAACCACATGTACAAAATACTCTAAATCTAGTTACGTCCAAAATCAGACTATTATATAGAGCTAAAAACGCTTTGACATCCAAAGCGAAGCATGATCTTTACAAGATGCCCTTAGAATAATTTTTAATAAGTCACGATATGATAATGTTGATGAGGAGCATAAACTTTTAAATGTTTGGCTCTTACAATCAAGGAGAGATAAACACATTCTCGATATGGCTTTTCATATGGCACAAAATCCTGATAATCTTGACTCTCGACCCCTTTCAACAAGGAGCCATGCAAATGGGAGAAGGATTTTATTAGTCCTTGCTTCGAAGTTGAATAAGGTCACAAATTCAGTAATTTATAAATCACAAATTCGATGGAATGAGCTTGGCTTAGCAGCCCATACAATCGAGGACAAATTTTCATTTAAAAGATATACCGAGAAACTTCTCTCTCCCTTTTAACTCTTAGCTCTAAACTGTTGGTGTGTCAGTCCAGATAAATTAGATTGCAGGAATGGGTCCAGTTTTGCAGCGTCACTCTCCTGATACTGCCGGCAGTTGTAGCCAGAGTGACTTTTGGCGTGACACATATAGCCACATGGTGCACTTTCAGTAGCAGTAAACAGCCTATTCACCGCACACATGCTTCCCTTCGAAAGTGACTACCCCAATCGCTTATAGCATAAAAAATAGAAAATTTATACGATCGCCAATCGCATATAGCATAGAAAATATACAAAATAAAGGACGGACAGCCATTTTTCTGAAACCAACAATGGACTCAAACTTCGCTATCGGGGGGGGGGGGGGGGGGGGGTGATAAAACTATATTAAAATCATTCCTACCAATTCAGATTTTTCATTTATTTCTTTTTTAAGTCGCTAGACACCATAAAGTAGCCAAATCGATCAAGGTCAAGGTCGCCATGAGCTGGGCGCTTTAGTCGGAAACTGCTTGCTGAGAGTGCGGTTTGGGGACTTTCAAATGAAATCCTCCGTGCGCCATATAGACTGCAGTACACAATGCAACGCCAAGTGAACCTTGCACAGAGTGGATATGCCGATAGTCTCCACACAGCTTCCGCCATGTTCACCCGAATGTCAACATGTGTGTGATCCTTCATGATTACCGAAGGGGAAAATGGCTTTTTACATCCTTTACACATTTGTCATTTGATTAATCTTCATCCACGACCAAAAATAGAACATTGAGATTCTACTACGGGAAGATTTGACCGTAGAAGACTCAAAAATACCTTGGATCATCGATTTGAATGGCAAAACATGTGATGGTTGTGAAGCAAAATGGCAGCCACAACCGCATTGTAATCAACATCAGCAATAAAAGGATTTATGAATTTGAATTTGAATTTGAAAAAGATTTTTCAGGCATACTGAACTAATTAATGACATGATGCAGACCGGCCCATCTGACGCTGTCTGGATATCTTGATGGCCCACATGTCTTGGCTCATGGCCACTAGGGGGCCACTAGGGGGCCACTAGGGGGCACATTCCATGCCAGTCCAAGTTCAATCTCTCATTAACAGTCAATTAACATGCCAAGGATCATATCACAATCATATATTAGGCCATATCAGAAACAACTACACACAATTCACATAAACGTCTTGACCTGTAATTGCATTAAAAAAAAATAATAATACAGACTTCAGACAAAATTGACATGCATGAAATAAGTATAAGGAATGTAAACCAATTGTGGCAATTAACATTTAAATGGGGGGGGGGGTTGAGTAGAGAGCGGCGTGATAGAGAGGAAGAAGGGAGAGAGACTGAGAGAGAGGGCAAGGGGGAGGGAGAGAATAAATTGTAGACTTCCCGCTACTACATTTAATCTACTATGGTATTCACAAGTACAATTTGCAGGTTATGATTAATTTCACAAATTATCATTTACAGTTTCGAAAATATCATAAAACATTGTTCATAAAGCAATACCTACAATTCTGATTTTCTTTTGGAACACACTCACACAGTTGTCTGTAAACGTTCCTCTAAAGAGATCTAGTTGCCAAGCAACCAAACGACTGCCAAAATGTCATGGAGGTCATATGTAGAATCATGAGAACCAGGATAACAAGCCAATATTGGCAGCTTTCTTAGTCATGCATTTGAACCGGAACATAACCCTAAGAGGAGATGGCTTGAGCCCAGTATAGTGATATATACACCAGTATTTTTTTTTTTTTTTTTTTAAATATTTCATTTATGTTTATAATATATATGTAGCTCGATCTCACTTCAGTTATACCTAACCCCAGTGAGACATAATCATCCCACAATATAAACACAGGAACATTTGGTATTACAAGTAAAAGGAAACAATTTAGATTACTTGAAGATCCGTAAGTAAACTGGACCATGTTCTTTCTTTCATAATAGCAAGGGCTCTGAGTGAAAAGTACCCATTTCCAATTCCATGTTTATCTGATTCTAAAGCTCTTTATTCTGTTTAGTACAGGTTGCTTTTATACATATATAGGTATTTAAGTAGCATTATTCATAATAACATTATAACATTGTTTTATTGTTCATCAAATGAATAATCAAATTATTTCAACATTATGAAAGAAGTAAGGACAACATTTAGTAAGAAATATATATTATATCACAAGTTTGGGTTTTATCATATAGAAATGAGTGAGATCTGCCTATTTGATATGTGTAGACATATCAACACATATCAACACCCAATACCAAAGGGACTTGTTTTGATTGGTTGCATAAATCAAGTTGCGCCAATCAATGACGCTCATTTTATGACGCAATTTTGTTTTGCCGAGTTGGAGGGTTGCGAGAAAGGTAAATATTGTTTTATCAAGTTTTGGGGATAGATAAACTTTCAAAATGGGGGACTTGTGATATATGAAAAAACAAAAACTCGTCATTTTTTTTTGTATTAATCATTTTATTTTTCCAGGTATTACAAAAGGGTTTGGCCTATGCCATCCCTGTTCAAACGAGGATCATGCTCATATAATATAAGTATGATTTACACCTCGCACCTGGCTTGAAGTGTCATTACATGGTTCTGGAAAAGTTGGGATAAAAAAGTGATATTAATATGGTAGTTTGGTGGAATGAGATGAGATGAGATGGTCGATTATACATAATGATTATATATGAAATAATTCAGTTCACATAGTTCTTGACATCATACTTAGATATCAAAGTTGTTATTTGTTAGTGCATTCATTATTCTTGTTCTAGGTACAGCGATTTCAGTTTTCTCTTGAAGATTATTACATCTGCTTCTTGTCTTAGATTTATATGCAAATTATTCCATAGGCTGTCATTGAGATAAATAATAAACATGGATGGTCCTAAAATCGACCCTTGTGGAACTCTTGTCACCAGACTAGATTTTTTAGAAATGTTTTCTGCTATCCTTACCTGTTGGCTTCTGCCATTCAGATAACTTGTCATTATTTTTGTCATGTTACTGCTTATGTTATACAATTTCAATTTATCTATTAGAGGTTGATGTGGGACACAGTCAAAAGTTTTCTATAATCGAAAAATGTACATGCAATAAATTTGTTGTTATTGAAACCTTGCAAAATAGGACTAAGTAGGGATGTCACACAAGCTGTTGTAGATTTCTGTTTTCTATATCCGTATTGGTTATTAGAGTGAACCTTTCTTCTTCCATGTGAGTCATTAGTGCTCTATTTATGATTTTTTCAAGGACTTTTCCACAAATATGTGTTAGAGAAATGGGTAATATTTTCCACAAGAGTAGAATTACCCTTTTTGGGGAGGGGTGTTACGATTGCTCCTTTCCATGCATTTGGAAATAGGTTGTTTCTAATTGATTGTCCAATTACATGATGGAATATATCTGGTATAGCTATTAAGGCATCTTTGTATACCCTGGAGTGGGTTTAATCTTTACATAAACCTTTTTATAGGGCATATTTCATTTAGGATTTCAAGTATGCTATGGTAAATCCTCTCCCAAGCTTTATCAGGGCTTTGCTCTGTCCAAATTGTGTCCCAGTTTCTCTCCAGGAGTTTTTCTTTTAGAATTTGTGGTGAATATCTTCTATATGACCTGCCTGTTTGCAGAGTCTTTTTTAGTCTTACTTTGGCCTTCTTATACACAAAGTAAATTGGTAGATGATCACTTATTCCATAATATACAGTACCCACTGATTTTATATTGGTATTTGGGTTGCTTATTATGTGGTCAATTAGACTTGGGTTTTCACTGTGTCTAGTTGGTTTCTTTATGTGCTGACTGAGTCCATTTATTTTCAAACTCTCCTTTAGGTATTTGCTATTAGTATCGTTTTTCAGAAGGTTAATGTTTAAATCAGCGAACATGAAAATTTTAGCGTTTTTATAATCATCACTGAGTTCCCTATAGGTCTGAATTATTTTGTCCGCAGCAATTTTAGTGTTTGCTGATGGGGGTCTGTAAATATTCATTTGTATGATATCATTCATCTTCTCATATTTTATTCTGATCACCTGGAGCTCTAGATTATTATCACTTTGATTGTATTTTTCACAATTTTCAAAGTCAATGTTTTTATTAATATAACATACTATCCCTCCTCCTCTTTTATTCACCTTTAGATCCCATCTTACTTGGTTGAAACCTTCTAAAGTTATCATAGAATCCTCAATGCCATGATTAAGCCAGGATTCTGTGCAAACAATCGATTCGAAATCACTATTTGCGAAGTCAACTTGTATGAAATGGATCTTATTCGTAAGTGATCTGATATTCATGTGGATAAATTTCTTCCCTTTAATTTGTAGTAGTTTGCTAGGTTGTTCTACCCATGTAATTTGGCCTTGGGCATATTGAGCTTGTATGAGGAAATGGACACACCCGCTCCCCAGAAGTTGTCACTTGTACACTCTAGTAGGTTGTGACCCTTGGTTGATACCAGAAAACTTGCTAACTCCTTGTTTGGAGCGAATTTACATTCTAAGATGTCTTTCATGCGTTTTAATTTACTTTTCTCCCATACCTCAGTTGGTCCCACTTTCTCCCCTTCAATCTTGCATTTTCTAGGATCATTCGTATTTAAAATCAATGTAGCCATAGGCTAATTTCCTACAATTTTGGCTTTCGACCACTGATAGGCCTGCTCTGCATTCTGAAACTCATTTTGATCAAACTTGATTTTGCATGGGTAAAAGTTGGAAAGAGGCGACAATTCGCCCTGGAATCCTATCCCTTGTATGCTCCTTCTCGTCTTTGTTTCACCAAATTGTTCTTATTTGCACAATGGAATATGAAATGAGGTAGGGAACATGAAGAAGGTGAATTGTACATATTTTGAAAGTCTGACCCATATAATTCAATTCAATTCAATTCAATTCAAGACATTTTTTATTTGCATAAATGATGACTACAAAAAGGAGGCCCAGTTTTGAAACCTAGGTTCCAAGTCTTGGGTTCCTGGTGGTTGGTTGTTGCCAAAACTGATTTACAATAAAATACTCTGATATAAATTTCATGGCTATTTAATTTGATATCCAAGGGCTATTTTCTACCTGTCTATGTTTAGCTGTTTTTTAAGGGTAGGCTTAGTTGATTAATATGTAATAACTACCTAACAGTGAGTAGTACTAACTAGAATATGCGGTAAAAGTTAGGGTACAATAACAAAGTGTAATCAAACAATGGTTGGTTGTTGGTATGGTCGGTCCAGACCAATGAGTAGTGTACATACACAACAAAATACATATATCAAAAATATCAGAAATACAATAGCAAAAAGATAAGAATGAAATGAAATGAAATAAAATGTTAGATCCACAGCAGATCATGACATAAATACAGTAACATATAAGGGTTAGGTACAATGGTAGGGGGTGATCTACAATATTTCTATTGTATTTAGGCACGTGTGAACAATATTGCTAAAAGTTTTCCGGTCCTGTACCTGGTGAGCAGCAGTTTTTAGGGAATTCCAATATTTAGCCGATTTATAAGTGAAAGAGTTTAGAATTTTTGCCGATTTTGGCTGTAGTAATTTTAAATTACGTCTACCTTGGGCATGACTTCTAGTTGAAATTTTTCTATTATCCAAATTGGTTTCATCGGTAGCCATGAAGTGGCTTAAGTTAATTATATGTTTTTGTCTCCTCTTGTTTAAGTGTAATAAGTTTAGGTCTAAATGTTCTTCATCCACATTTTGTGTATTTTGTTTTTCCAAAAATGATTCGAAGTGCTGAGTTTTGTATAGTATAGAATAGTATTTTTATATAGTATAGTATAGTCATAGTACTAAAATACTATTTGATGCATGAGAACTTTATATGTGGGCATACGTATCCCTTACTTTATATTTGGTAACGTCAATTGTTCCATCACATTGAGGTTTATTTCAGGTTCAGGTTATGTAACGTGTATTTTGAAGATCTTCAGAGCTCTGAGTTACCTAAACTGAATTTTCACAAAAAATATTGGGATTCATTTCTTTTATAAAAGGGCTGGCATCAACTATCTGTTTGTGTAGGCTTTTGTCGCCTAACGGGGACACACATAATTTAAAAGCAAATAATATATAAACTATTCAGGATATTAATGTAATTTCCAATTAAAATGATGAAATGCATGCTATTGAATACGTAACCACCATTCAAAGATTACACATTTTGACCTTGATATTGACCTTGAACAAGAAATGTGACCTCAGAAATGAATTCCTCATACCTTCAAATATACCAATAGTGGTATTATACATAAATCTAGTACAAAGAGGAGCTGAGATATGATATTTACTCTTTCCAGGGGCAGCCATCTTGGATTTTGACCTAGAAATGACCTTGGAACTCAGAAGTGACCTCAGGAATGAATTCCTGATATTTTTAAAACATACTGAAATAGGTATTATACATAGACCTAGTGCAAACAGGAGCTGAGATATGATATTTACTTTTAGCCGAATTTCAAAAACTTGTCACCAAGTGCACGATTTTTTCGAATTCCCTCCCAGCTATCATGAGAATCCATGCAACAAATTTCGGGACATTATAATAAATATATCCTTCCGTTTTGAAGGCCTTTATATGGGTATGTTCAGTTACTTTACTGGAAATTACCCATCCAGAAACATTGCAAACTTCTTTTTTTTTTAATAAAAATATCAAACTTAAATTATAGAAACACTTATTAGGTGTCCTAGTGTTTATCATATCATTGTAATCTGCTTGATCTCCTCTTTTCATAACATTATGAACATAACATACAATAGGCAGAGTAATGGTGCGTCATAACACAATCAAGTCATCAGCAAGGGGGAAGTGGGTTAAGCCACTCCCCCTACAGGGATAGGGGCCGGAGCCTGAAGAGCAAGGAAATATCTTTTCAACAATTTTTTGAAATATGTGGGGTTGCCAATTACTCTTAAATAGGGTGGTAACTTATTCCAGGTCAGAATTATAAACACATTTGGATTCTTTACTGGTACGAGGTATAAAGCTATGCAGGACCAGAGCTTCAACCTGTCGCGTATGTCTAGCCGGTATGTTTCCTTTGTTATTTACATTGAGCTCCATGTGAGCTATTTTGGATAGGTTAAACGATATTCTATTTGCAATACTCATAGTTTTACACATTTGTAACAGTACCGCATTTGGGGTATAGTAATCGCAACACAGAGCAATACGTAATATTCAGTTCTGAATTCTCTGGAGCTTCGTTACACAGGTTTGGCTTAGTGGAGTTAAGGAAAACAAACAATAATCAAATATAGATAGGAGTTTAGACTTGGCTATTATAACGGCCGCATCTTTGGTTAGGTTACCCCTAATTTTCCAGAATATAAATAATTTGCTATTCAGTTGCTTAATCAAGCTATTGTATTCACATCCACACTAAGGTTTCTCATCATATTAGCAGTTCCAAATAACATAACTTTAGTTTTCTTAATGTTAACAAGTAGCTTGTTAGAACAGCACCATTCCTAGAATAGGGATAAGTCTACATTGAGGCGATTTACACACGTCGCAGGGTCCGAACCAGAGATATATAAAAATCGTGTCATCTGCATATTGGATTACTTTACATGTCATATTAAGGTGTTTTAAATCATTAACATGAATCAGGAACATAATCGGCCCTAATATGGATCCCTGGGGTACACCATCATTTATTCCTCTTTCTTCGGATAGGTAATCATTCATTTTTACTCTCTGTTTTCTACAAGTTAGATACGATTTAAACCATTTAACAATATTTTCCAGAAGGCCAATATCTAGCATTTTTTCTAACATAAGGTCAACACTGTTGGATGTTTCACTGTACTATATCTGTTTTATGATGTCGCTCTATTCCAACCGTTTGTTCCAATTCTACACAATGTTACACCTACTTATATATATATATATCATATTTTTATTCTGATAAGACAGTTACATGCTTCAGAAAGGGACGCCAGCCTCTCGCAATTAAGGTCTTCCTGGGGTATCCCATTCGATAATACCTGTTACAAAGTTACTGGTTATTAAGTTGTACATTAATCTGTCTATTCAAAACCGATGTATAGTTAAATACAATAAACCAGAGCCAGCCCATTACATACCAATCTAATATATAAGGGTGTTGATAAAACTACTATGATAATTTTTAGATAATCCAACATTGGTTGGTTGGTTGGTAAACGTTTATTTGCAGACTAAGCTGCCAATCGAGGATTTCTCCAAGCAATAGGGAGGATTTCAGCACCTCATTAGCATAGTACATAGTATGATTGTAGGTTAACTACCTCTCAGTCGTTGACTGCTGGGGTTCGCTACAAGAATGTGTTAAGTAATTATTTATACATGTAATTAGTGATAACAATTTGGCACCTTTTGTTAACACACATGATTATTTGTTTTACAAAAGCTTGATGTTTCAAGTGTACTTTATATAAAATATTCGTCGTTCCAGACATATACATTTTTTGCACTTAGTGAAAATATCTTATAATCAATTTGTTTATGTGCCATCGCCGGGAGCCTATTCCAAGAATATGGTATTTGGTGATATACTGACTTTCTTATTTGTTCTGTTTTTGGGATTTCGTGCTTCAGAATCTTTTTTCCATCTGAAAAATTTTGTGTATTAATAGATCTAAGGTCGATATTTCTTGGATCTTGGGCCCGGCGATGGCCTATTTGTAGCAGGTGGAGGCGTCGTCGATATTTTAATGGTAACACCTTTTTTGTGATGTGAAGTTCATCCACATTTTCCCTTGGTGGCAACCGATAGATTGTTCTCAAGATTCGATTTTGTAGGATTTGTAGCCTGTGGAGGGTGGTATTTCCACAGGACTCTAACAGTAGATCTGATTGATCAATGATAGGAAGTACCAGTACACATTTTAGTTGAATTGTTGAGAGTTCAATGTTCAAAGTCAATGTCCAGTCGGTTTGAATTCAATTTAAATCACCCTTTCATTTCTAATCATTAAATGCATGGCTCCAGTGAGTAACTAGTTTACATCATATGAGTACAATTCAAGAACTACATAACAGTTTATACATTTAACAATATTATACAGTTCGATGAGAAAAAAATAATGCAAATAATTTATTGGTCCGGGGTTATCGCTATATCGATTTTTCTATAAGGTCTTACAAGCCTTTTTAGATGGCTGGTCCAAACTGATGAACCATCACAATATATTTGCTAGTCTTATAATTAATTCAATTAGTACTATTACTATAATTAAAATCACAGTTAGAATCATAGTAATAATTAAAATTGTTTTCAATCACTCGAGAGATATTCGTCATAATCACTACTATAAGTTGTCCTCAGATACTGCCTAAATTATATCCTTGTTTTTGTTTCCTGAATACTGTCCGGAAGGTTATTCCATAAACTCGTCATCAAATATATATATGATTTTTTAAATATTTCGTTTTTAGGTTGTGGTACCACCAATTTTTTTCCTTTCGATAAACTCCTTAATCCCAACTTCCTTTTGTCTATATTTTCCTCATTTCTCGTTCTCGTTCCAGATCCAGCAAATGACTATCCCTTCTAGTGGCTAGTGAGGGTAAATTAAGTGATTTGTGGACTTCCCTGGTACTGGCCAACCTAGGCAATTTTAAAATAATCTTAAAAGCCGAATTCTGAAGTGTTTGAATTTTTTTCAGTTGGGCCTGTGCCGATGAACGATAAAACAAATCCCCATAATCTATGATTGGTAGCACCATCGTTTTGTACAACAATAACAGTGTTTTCTCATCACAAGAATTATACAGTTTAGACATCGCATGAATATGGGTCAGATTCTCAGTAAATGTACAATTCACCTTCACCAATTCTCAAATTACCCACATTTAAGACTAACATGAGCTTCAAAACTGAGTTCAACTGACAGAACTGATACGTTAAATATATGTGATACCAAATATACCCAGATTTACCCAGTACTCATCTTTTTAGCCTAATTTTGCAGAATGTCCTAAATGTGTAGAGCTGACAATTGTGCATTTTCTGAAAATCTGACCCATATATGCCACATTCTGAGAGTACAAAGCCAGTCCAATTAACTACCATGCTTGGCACCAATCCATTTTGGACCACGCAGCTCATAACACCTGTAATTAACTGTTCTTAATGGCTGTGGTCCAGGGGCCTGTTTCATAACTAATAGCGGAGACCAAAAAAAGAAGCTATTAGCAAAGAAAATGGTTTATTAAGGATCTGAAGGGGGGGGCAAAAATAGCACTATTCCCTTTCATAACTAATAGCAGAACTAGGGAAAGCGGGATCTATACATATACAAATTTGGGGCGAAAACAAATATTTTCCGCCCAATTTTGTTTGGGGGGGAGGGGGACATATACAAATTTCAGTGGTGATTTAATTCTATTCATTTGATAGATTTACTTTTCAAAAAGTGGGGAAAGAAGGGCAGAGGAGAGAATGCAGGGCAAGAGTGAGAGAGAGCGAGAGAGAGAGAGAGAGAGAGAGGACAAAGGTACAGTACTTAGCACTCATTGGATGAGTTGACGCATGGCGCATTATTGGACGAAGCAAATATAAGTAAGAATTATATTTGTCAGTTGAAGAAAGAGGCATAGCTTGGGGAGACTACCGTGTTTATTGAAGTTTAATAAAATTGTTGATGAATTATACATGAAGTGTTACATGTTATAATTAATGGTTGTAGTATAAGAGATATAATGCGCCAAACCCCAAGCCGTGAAGTTGTATTATAAGTGGATAGCTGTCCGAGTGACAGAATTAATGAATTAAAATGAAACATTGAAGTTGGTATAAGTGGATAGCTGTCCAAGGGACAGAGTTAAATGTATTAAAATAATTTTTGAACCAAGGGTCCAGAGGTAGAGTCTGTATAGAAATAATATAAAATATAGGTGTGTTAAATAGATGTTGGTGGGGACAATGTCCCAAGTCTTTTGTAGTTGGTTGTGTGCAGGTGTGCTCCTTATGGGCGATTAGGCGTAGGTTGTTGATACAGTCAATATTTTCCATGTTCTTGACCAATGCTGTTGACACTTTTTTAGGTGACTTTGCTGAGACATCCTACTGAGGGTCCTAGAAAATTAGATAGTGAACAACAAATGTAATACAACAACTTTATTATATAAAACCATAGGGAAATGTCCCTACAATAATTTACCTAACTCTAATGTCACTAAATATGTATACTTTACATGGAAACTTACTGTAATTAATTAAGTAATGTACAAGGGACCCCTTGGAAGAGCTAAGGCTACCATAGAAAGGGAGACCCATTTCCAGAATTATTGTTACTATTATCTTTATCTGTACTTAATTATGTCGAAACTGGAAATAAACACTATACATACATACATACAAATCTTATATGAGTCTGATGACCACACGCCAAATCTTTGGACCTACAGCTCCTGTAAGCCAAGGGAGAAGGTGTCAGCTGCGGCCGACCGGTGTAGTGAGTGTAGGGAAAACACTGAGGGATCCATTCAGCAAGTGTGTTATATTGAAAAGAATCGTTGAGGGTCAATGTGGTCCTTTCGGCCAGGCCACCTACGAGATGCGGTCCTATTTTTACTCCATGTGGTGTTGATAAAATCAGAAATTAAAACAAAAGTCCTTTATTTACTTACAAAGTTTTGACCATGCTATGCCGGCAACAACGCAATAGTGTACATCGTAACGTTGCGACGTTAGTAACGTTAGCATGGTGGGGGCCCTATCATTGACAACGCATTTTCCGTGTGGAAGGGAGCCAATCAAATGGGTTTATTTGCTTTCATCATTAGGCCCTGCCCATGTGGTACAAAACAATTTACCACATGGTATGTACCAAACGCCTCTACAAATGTTATGTGATACACACTTCACCGTGGAATAATGTACAGGTCCAATATCCATGTGTTTTAGATGTTTCAATAACAAATAGTTTTATTCTTTTCCATCATGCATTTGGTTTCTATAGATCATTTGCACAACCTATGATATTATTGATAACATTCTTGCAATTTTCCATAAAAGTGTTGCTAAATATTTGTATGTCAGCTTTGAACTGAATCTATCCCAGCATGCACTCTCATAGCCATGTGCAGTGAGACATGCAAGTCCCCAATTGGAGGTATTTTGTATAACACAATGGCGAAGCATAAAAGTATAATACTCATTTTTTTTCTGCCCACAGATGATTATAAAGAGCTCGCTCTGCAGCCACCACAAACATCCCAATAATTCTGGCTTCACTTCACTTCCATTTGTAATTATACCGTAGGGATTACCTGGAGATGAAACTTGGACTATTCATTCACTCAGGCTAACATGAAGGAAGACATTAAAGCCCTTGTATGGGCTGTTAAGCTGCATCTACTTCTGGTTTCACTGATTGGTTACGCTGGTAAGTTTTAACTGTCTATGATTACTATGCTATAAGTATGGATAAGCATTCAATATTGTTTCATCTTCCTTCTAATTGGAAATGTAATGATATCACTGACTACTAGCTCGGTCTATCAAGGGCTAGCCAATTATATGATTGTCCTTTTTTTTAATCCAAGATTGACAATGTAGATTACCTAGAATGAGAATAATGACATGATTCAGAGAGGCAGGTAGTAGCAGGAATCTCAACAGGGATCCAAACAATTTTCTCACCAAGGCTCCTACCTTAAGTATTCTTCAGACCCTGTATCATGGATATGTTAGTTTAAATACATTTTCTAAGTAAAAAAAACAATGATATACAAGTATCCCGGTTGAGCTAAACAAGACCCTCCTGACTGCTACTATATCCTAGTGTATTGCAGGCAGGTACACGCCATGAACCTATTTCCTATACCAGGTAGAACTAATCCTCTCATAAACACAAGCTAAATCAAGCGACATCCTAGTACCTGTTCTAAACATTATTCAAAATATTAAGTTAGCAATACCAATAATAATTTCATTTGACAATGCACTGATCAATAGAAAGATAATTATCATATGTAATTCAATGAAACATCTTTTGTAGTATATGTACATGTATATTTAAGGGTTGGTATACATATATGCATGTATACTGTTCACAGCCATGTCAGTAATGTTTGGGTTGCAGTTTGGTGGTAAGAGGAGACTAACAATAATTGAGAAAGTTACATGAGGATATAATTAAATATATTGCCTAGAAGTATTGGTCTGATCTGGGAATATTAGAGTAACACAATTCAATCCTATTTACATTACATGTGCCTAAATATGAATATTGATTGTCTCACCATGGGCAATCCCACAGGAGTGGTATATCCCTGTATATTGTATATACATTTTGAAAAGGGAATTTACAAATACATATAAGTACAACTACTTATGTCTTATTTCAATTACACACCGCATTCTATTACATATCACATTTAGGTGGACAAGAATGCTTTGCTAGCTATGATTTCCTGTGTCTGAATATCGATCCCTCACTCGGTTACATACCAGGAGCATCAGTTTGTGATGGAGTAGTGGATTGTCCCTTCTATGAAGCAGATGAAACAGGCTGCGGTAAGCGTGATTTTCCTGATATTGAACTAATGCATACATTATATCATGCATCACTAGATTTTACTAGAAGATTTAGTTAGTAGTATAGAGTATGCAGTATACCGCTTATGATCATGAAGGTTTTAAAATGATGACGTTATAGTTAATATGGAGAAGAACAATGCATGTTTATTGACAATAAAGCGATAACCTGATGATAAGAAGATAACCTATATGATGTTCATGCTTATATGACTCACATTTGAATAGATTACTTATAAAGAGACGCATGTATGGATGTTAACTTCATGAAGGTTAGCTTGATAATGAGGATTGGTAATCATTTTAGGAGGGTGTACTTTGATTAGGGTCACGTGTGAAATATAACCAATGGAGAGACAATTTGAAGATTAAACAATGATCACATGTCAAGCTATAGCCAATGAGAGACTATTTGAAGATTAAACAATGATCACATGTCAAGCTATAGCCAATGATTAACCGACCTAGTTTAGAAATGTTTAGATCGGAAACAAAGAGAGACATAGATATGAAAAGATTATTAGAACTATTGGATTGACCAATTTTGATTATGTTTGTGCAATCACTGTTTTACACGGGTATAAATAGAGCTGTAAAGCTTTAAGAAAAATAGAAAGCATTCATCAGTTACAGCTTTAAGAAGAATCGAAAGTATTCAACAGTGAAGATGCCTTTACAAAATGTTAGCGACAACCTTTCGGTGGAGTTTAGGACCAAAGGAAATTTAACTCTTACAAGAGAAAAAAGAGGCGAACTAATTCGCTATATTAAAACAAATATTAAAATGCTTGAACATGCCATGGCTAACCAGGAGGGACTAAAGACTGGAGAGATTCTTGAGTATGATGATGAGTGGAACATCGAGACAACAGAGTATGGTGAGAAGGAGTATGTGGCCTTCAAAAAAATGGACGAATATGGAGATAGGCTGGGGTAAGTGTATATAATATATATATAAAGCTTTATAGGTTCGTTATTATATTATTATTACCTTTTAAATTAAAATTGGGTAATATAAATGTTCAATTTGAATTTGTCTGCTTTACTTTTACTAATAAATATTTTATTTTTTAGGAAAGAATGCTTTAACCTAACCTTTGAGGAGCTATCAAAATTGGAGGGTCTTATTCAAGCAAGAGGGCTTAAAAGAAAAAGTACTTCTGCCGACTGCTCGGAGCCTAAAAGACCCAAAACTTATGGATCAGATCGATACCAATGGTCCTTCCAAAAAGCTGGCGAGAAAATGGAGTCCTCTTCCACTTCCTTTCTTTCATTTAATTCATGCAAGGAAAATGCTCAAAGAAGATTGGAGGTTCTCAATGATCCAGAAATTCGAGTGGACTATGACTCCCACTCTGCAGTCCCTCTATCGCTGCAAGACATCGCTGTCAAAAGCTATTACTATCTTCTTCGAATGGAGGTGATGCTATCTGCAAGACCCAAGGAAGGCGGTCCATTTGACATCAGCAGCCGTTCAAAGTACAAGGCACATTTGAAGATTTCTTCTCAGAGACTTCACGAGGCCACAATGGTAATGATGAATGTATATAAAATCACGGACCCACTCCCCAAGTTCGTAGCTACAGATACTCTCAGAAAAATGAAACCGCAGGAAGTTGATTTAGTTTCAATGGAGTTTGAATCGGAATTTCATGAACTGATTGACGCATAGTGAAGCTGGCTAAATTTACTTTTAATGAAATTTAACGGGAATTTCTCAACTGGCTAATCAGAGTAAAGCTGATTAATCCCAGGAAATATTTTAATTATTCATGAAGATTGAATCGGATTATAAACTGTTTGATTCATAGAAAGGTAATGTTCATAAATAAGGTAACGCAAATTAGAAGAATGTTGTTTATTAATATTTAAATGCGTTCATACATATTACTTCTCCGTTGTCCATACATATTTATAATAGTGGATTTGACTTCCGTATTCATTCTCTTCCGTTACTATAATATTTTGGTATTGTACTTTAATTAAAGTAATAAAGGATTCATGTGCAATTATTCCACTAATTAATTACTTCTCCGTTGTCTAAATTAATAATTTCTTCGCGATCGTCGTCAATGAGAATTACTCTTGATTGGTATTGTACTTTAATTAAAGTAATAAAGGATTCATGTGCAATTATTCCACTAATTAATTACTTCTCCGTTGTCTAAATTAATAATTTCTTCACGATCGTCGTCAATGAGAATTACTCTGCAAAATAAATTAGTATTATTAAATAAAAGAAAATGGTAACAAGTCTAGTAAACAAGGCTGAAGTAGAATAAACAAGAGTGGTAAATGATAACTACACTAGAGGGCGTGGCGAATGCTAACGGTGGTAGAGTTTGTCACTAAATGAATAGACTATAATTTAGATAAAATTTGTTATTGATAGGTGGCGCCACTATGAATGTAATATGAGGGATTAGCTAAGGTTGCTTAGCAGCATTACAAATTCCTTGAACCAAAATGATGAAATGTATTAATAAATGTGAATAAACATTAATGCAATGAATATCTTGTCATTATTATTATTACTAGTATGTTTTAATTAATTTAACTTACATTCTTTGATTTTGCCTGTTTCCATGTTTCTCCTGATTCTCTTCTTCCTCTTCCTCTTCCTCTTCCTCTTCGTCTTCCTCTTCGTCTTCCTCTTCCTCCTCAATAAATTCCATTTTTCGTTTTTCTTCCACATTAGACTCTATATCCGCCTCATACCCTCCTTCATTGCTGGAAGAAGGTGATGGAACAAATATCAGCGAAGACGAATTAGAATTACTTTCCTCATCTGAGGAAAGAGGGCGGACTCTTCGTCTTTTTTGTGACGGCTCATCCAAATCCTTATAGACCTGCAGCCAACCCCCGTAATCAGCCTCTCTGATTGATCGATTTACTTTTTCCCATTCGTGGGCGCATTTCCGAGTGAAATAAAGACTTGTCTGAAATATATAAATTAAACCGAATAAGTATGTAATGATAATAATGATATTTGCAAACACTAAAATCAGCGTGAACAGTCTAAGACTAAAAGAGAAAGCGTGCGGGAGACCAATGCAGGTCACCTGTTGAACTACTTGGTAGGGTTGCTCAATCCACTGACAACTGGTCTTAACGCATCTATAGCTTTATTAAGTGCATAAATACATCTTCTAAATTAGGTTTATTAACAATTAGTCTAGAGAATGCAGTTTGCTCATTTAAAGTTAAAGAAAGTATTGTAGTGACAATAAATAAATACGTTACCATTCGGTTTAGTCTTCTTAGAGGGTATCCAGATATTTTCCCTAGAAGGAAGAGATCCTTATGTACCGTTTCCAAACCTTCAACCAGGTTTTCATAGATTCGTTCAGTTTCAAGCATTTTTCTGCATATTATAAAGTAATTAATACAATAAGCAAACTAGCAATAGTAAAGTAATAGATATTGTCTTAGTTGAGGGTTTCAGGGTTGAGGGTTGTAGGTTTCAATCATTTAACTCTTAAAATCTACTCAGCTTGATCGATTAATATTCTATGAAGTATTTGTACATATATTAACAAATTGTTAATATTAATTGTCTACCTTTGATTGATTAATAAAGTAATAAACTTACTGCGACATGTTGGCTGGTTCAATTTTCAAATGAATGAATGGTATTCAAAATGACCAGAAATAAGCTGTGTTGCTCTATTGAAGATTTGATTGTAAATAACGAATGTGCACCGAATTTATAGGGATTACTAGAAAATAAGATTTGCTTGGAACAAAGGAGCAATCTAATTGAATTAAGCTGGGGCATAGAAATATTATATAAAATGGATAGGATTATCAAAAGGACACGACCTAAAGTAATCAATAAATGACCTAGGCTATCGATACTATTATTTGGTGAAAACAATTAAACCTCCCACCTCCTGACTATAATCAGCAATAAATAAATATGATATTATTGCAAAGATTTATTAAGCTGAAGAAGACATAATTAATAGTGACAGTTTTACATGCTTTAAGGGATATATCCAGCTCTATCTATTAACTCACTTTTGAGTTCAGCTCTTATCTTACACATGCTTCAAGGAAAGTATCTAGCTTTATCTATTAACTCACTTCGAGTTCAGCTCTTATTTTACTCCGTAACTTAGAGTAATTATCTTATTAGTTACTCAAATGGATGGATATATGAAGCTCTATTTCAGTTTAGCTTTTAACTTCGATATTAAGAATAACTTTCTAGTCCAGTCCAATAACTTTCCAGTCCTCAATATACTTTGAGGTAGTCTGCTTATTTATTATAATGCATCAGCTTATTCCTGAAGAATCGTTCTTTTGTTTTGCCTGATTTCCATCTGGAATAAAACAAATAACTCGATTAAATTCGAGTTAATTATGAAGCCTAAATCCTCGAGTTAATTTTAACGTGAACTAAGATAAATCTGTTTTAATCTCAAATTCAAATTCAAATTCAGAATAGGTTGGACAGTGCCGACGTCTCTTTCTTGATAAGAAATTAAATCTATCTTTAATCTATGAGTGTTCTATCTGATTAATAAATGAGATTATTTATCAGACTAATACGTGTGTATCATACCTGTTCAAATAGCTTATTGCTCGTCTTATCTCTTCATTTCCCACGTTATTTTCGGAAATCCTGAATTATAAATAACAACATTTAACATTAATATTTTAATCCAAGATTTATGGTTGGTGTAGAGGTATAAAAGTTAGAATGATGACGAATGCAACATTACTATATAAATTAATCATGAATAAGGCAATATTTTGAAGCAATAAACATGTCTATAATTAAATAGTACATACCATCGCTTTATAGTAATTAGGCTTCTTCTTGATCCTGTCTGATCTTCTGTTAGGGGGCGTGTCTTCCTCTTCCACATTTTCTACGTGAGCCTCAGCAGGAGCTTGAGGATCTGGTGCAGGGGCCTCAGCAGGAGCTTGAGGATCTGGTGCAGGGAGTTGGGGAAGAAGGTTCATATCTTCCTCATTTTCAAGTGCTGGAGGACGAGGATTTGGGAGGAGAGCAACAGGCTCTTCTTCTTCTTCAACTTGAACATTTCCAGCTGGTGGGTTGGGGAGGTTTCCTCTACGTTCATTAATAAAGGAATCAAACCCAGATATCTCAGCAGAACTATTACTAAAGCTATCATCGCTATCATCATGAGGAATGTCGATCTTAACTTCACCCTCTTTATAAAAAACCCTGTATTCTCTAGGGCTTCCATCTTTTTTTTCTTTTCTGTCCTTAAAAGGAGAGGATTTTCCAATGGGGGCAAGTTCAGTTCCATTTTCAAGTGCGTTTTCCCTGTTTCGATTTCTGTTCCTATTCCTTGCAAATAAAGCCATTCCCAAGGCAGTAAGGAAAATGAAGACTGCTGATCCACCGGTAATTCCACTCACAGTAATTACAAAACCACCAATTCCGATCGACACGTGGGCAGAAGAAACCGGTAGTGCAGTGGATGTAATTAGAGATATATGCGAGGATGTCGATGTAATGAGCACTTCTTTTTCTTCGATAATTTTCACCTTAGATGAAGAACTGAAATGGGATGATGTTGATGAGGATATGAAAATTGAAGGAATGTCAGCTGAAGAGAATAATTCTCTTGGATGCGAGATGGGATGCAAGGGTTCTGATTTTGTAGTCGAAATAAATTCAGTCTTAGATGCTAAGGTGGAATATATTGAATTTGGCTTTTGAACTGTCGGATGTAAAGTGGATTCAAATGGTTCTGATTTGTGAGCTAAAATAAATTCGCTCTTAGTTGGTAAAGTATGATAAGTCGGTTTTGACTCTTGAGTCGAAATAAATTCAATCTTAGATGAAGTGGATTGAACAGCTGGTTGGATCGTGCTATAAATAGGTTCTGTTTTTAGAGATAATATAACAGAAAGGATTGTTTTAATTGTGCTGGAATAATTTGCATCGCTTGGTGATATGGTAGAAGATTTTTTTAACTCAGCAGTGCTAGGATTTGCTTCAAAAGTAGAGGAGTCTGGCAAAGAGATTATCTCAGTCGGATTAAAGCTTGGATGCGTCGGTTCTAATGGATTGGATATAGCTTCTGTTTCAGATAAAACAGCTTCTGTTTTCTTTGATAAAATATCAGAAGGAGAAGATCGAGGATTTGAGGTTTTTTCAATGGGAAAGTTTACATCCTTAAGAGATAGGTTGAAATCGGTCGGGGTTGTGGTATGGAGAGTGTTAATGATGGAGATTTCAGATTTGTTTACGTTAGACTCGCTGACTGGAGAGGTCATAACCTCATCATATCCTTCTTCATTTGGGTTATCGGGTTGTAGTGGCTGTCCTGAGGTGGATAGGTTATTCAGTTCAAGATCAATTCCTGTTAGAGATTTTTCATTGGAATCGAAAAGTTTAAGCGGGGTGGTTTGAGGATCTTTGCTTAGCTCAAGACAATCGGATATTATTTTCAAGTTTTTGCCTGCTAGCGATTGCATAATATAACACGAATTTACGATAGACACTTTCACAATCCGTATTTCCTGCATTCTTGGAAAAAGTGCAAACAGAAATTCAGGCTCTTTATCTGCCTTAATTAAGGCGAAGTCTACATACCGAATTCGATAGATCGGGTCGTAGGATGCAAGTTGGGTAAAGTCCAAATTTCTGCACGTGATTCTGCGAAGGCTGCATGAACAGGTGATATTGTCGCAAATACTCCGGGCTTGTATTGCGATAAGGACATTCCAAAGGATGATAGGAAGGATCACAATTGAAATCTGCATTCTGTTTTCTGATTAATGAGATGAAACTCGGCTTATTTTGCAAAAATATCTCCGGTCGTTCAAGGTAACGGAATTTCCTCCAAACGGATCTGGGTTGTAAAAGGTTTTATTACCCTAATAGACTTCCGTTGGTTAGGACTGTTTCTATAGACGCTCTATAGACGCAGGAATAAGGTGTTTACCGCTCTAAGTACTGGATAAATCAAGAAGGAACATGTCGAGGATATTCATATTATTTATTCTTTTTATTTCTTATTCTGTTGCTCAGTATGAAATGTGCATTTTCTGCAGTTGCAATGTGGAGAAGTCAGAGATAATTTGTCGAGGAATAAACCCCTTTGACTTTATAATTTCTCCTTCGCATCTTTTTAAAAAGCTGGATTGGCGAAAATGTGAAATAGAAATCTTTGACAGTGGATTTATTAAACAAAGATTTTTAGCTTTGAAAGAATTGGACATTTCGGATCAAAATGCAAAGCTTTCTTGCGAGTCAATTCCTAAGAATGTGGACTATTTAATTATTTCAGACTGCGTTTTTTCTACTACGGATATTCCCTCATCAATTTCTGCGGATAATAGTTCAAGATTTGATATATCTTCTTCTACAAGATTTACTAGTAACTTTCCTTCAACAAGTGAAGAAACTAGTCTGTATTCAAGTACAGATAATCAAGTTTTTACTACAGCTGAAGTTTCAACAGCTTTTCCACTTTTGCCTGAGAATGGAACATTATTTTCAACTCAGATAAATGAAAATTTGAGCACAACTACGTATTCGGGTACAATGGAAGTTTCAACTACGGTATCAAACAAGTATATCTGCAAATTTGAAGAATCGCCCATCTTTATTGTTCTAGTTTTAACTTGCTCACTGCTTGGAAGCTACTTTGTTGGAAGTATCTTGCTTTTCATATGGATTAAGTTTAAAAAAAATCAACGAGCTAATAAGCTTATAAAAGAAACTCAGTTTTTTAATTTAATTTATAGAGATACTACAGTTAACATTGAGGATTCTGATGTGTTTGAATCCGAGGAGATTTAAACTAGCTCGAGCAATAAGCTCTTGCCTGTATTAAACCTAGCTAACGCGGTAAATAGATGCAGTTTCCAAGATTTAGCGTGGTGGATACATTATAATATTCCCCTAGGGGTCTCCACCTTACGGTGTATGTCAGATTGTCAAGAGAGCCAGCACGGATAATAGATGCATAATATTCCTCTAGAGGTCTCCACCTGACGGTGTATATATTGCGGCTGCAAATTATCGAGAGAGCCGCCACAGTGAATACTTGCAAAATATTTCGATAGAGGTCTCCACCTTACGGTGTACAGTCTACTATGTTCAAAAAGATTAGTGTAAAGATATTCCTGTAGAGGAGCTGATGCCTTAGAGTTGAATTATGTCTTATCGTATGGTAAATAAATAACTAACGCAATTGTTACGGTGTTATATGTTTATTATTCATATTTCCAGGTCATGCCGAATTCTATAACATAAATGAGTTGAACATTTTATTTAAGAACAAATAGAACATATTTCACTATACAGTCTTCTGAAGAATCTCTTCCGGTTAAATACTTCCGGTCTAGAAGCGTGGATGTTCAATCGAAGCTTCTGTCAGGGCTAATTCGGCTTAAATAATGCAATTCTTGCTAGCTTATACGTCTCAAGAAGTATTTCTAGAGGGATTAGTGATATAACACCCGCAAATCGACACAAGGCAGGAATTTTAGATTCGTAACATTTACATACTTTATTGCTGTATGCACTCGTAGACCTATGTACATTTCATGGTTCTGATCATATACATATTGTTTCACAATCTTTACGTTGCTATTTACATCGATATACATTTAACTATTCCCTATTTTATAATGCGGAAGAATGAATAGATTAAACAAAGATGCGGCAGACAGCTGTTCCCTTAAGTATTGACATGAAAATAGATTAATTAAAGGAGTGACGTCTGTTTTGGTGGTTGTTCCATTGAAGTATTATTTATTAACACTAGGATATGGAGGAAGCTTTGCCAGTGAAAGCTAGATCGAGTCTACTGCACAGTGTCGTAGCTTATGGAAACACACGGATAAAAAGAAGACTTCAACTGTGACATACAGCAGATTTCTATTAACATCAAGGCATGAAACAGTAAATAGAGAAAAGGCTTCAGGAATAGTATACAGTAGGTTTATTTTCACCCTTGCCATAATCTAATAATTATTTATTTTCACAATTCGATCATTATTTGATAAGTTTTCTGAAAACAAACTAATAATTTCTTCAAAGGAATATCCATTAACCCTAAGAGTTGTATAGATTAAGCAAAAATCTCCGCAAACTGGCATTTCACCTTGGATTCTTTTTAAAGAATAAATGAATCTCCCATTGCCATTTACCCTAAGAAAGTTTTCAAATATTGAATTATAATGGGATGGTTTTTCCCCTAATGAATCAAAAAATTCGCTAGGCTTCTTATAATGAACTCTAATTGCAACCCAATGCTCCCCCTTAGACATAATTTTTCCTGTGTTAATAATAAATATTAAAGGGTTATTATTGCGTAAAGGATAATTTGGTAATAGTTCATATGATAATACACCGGCAAATTCTGGAATGTTTTTTAAATATCTTCTTATTTCTGAACTGTCCATTTTAAAAGTGAATCATAACATTCCTAGCTTATCAATATTTAACATAGCCTCAAATGAGGCATACGCAATGATTGTAACCGGTTAAGCTAATCCTGAGCCAAACTTCACACTTAATCTTGTACTTCCTTTTTTAACAGGGTTAGTGAATCCAGCACCCTTGCTTTTTTCTAAGTCGATCACAAAAAGACAGTATCCTGAGCGATATTCAGCATAGGAAATTGATGGTGCCTCTTTCTGCCATGGAGGTACACATTCATATATACTTGAATATGATCTGGTGTACTGTTTATCGTTAAAGTTTGGAGTATATGGTTGAATCGGAAACTGACCATCAATTTGGAAACTAAGATAGTTTATCCCGAAATTCTGAAAGTTAAAGGGATTTAGTGTAGATGAACCCTTTACTGCTTCAGATAAGACAAAACCAAGCACTAATCTTTTCGGAATGTGATTTTGAAAAAGATTTTCACCGATATAGTCAAAACTGTTTACAGGAATATTGAATGATTTGATTTCATTCCTTGTAAAGGGGTAAACAGCTGGGGTTGAATTTATAATTTCCCCATGAGCTAGAAGCAGTCCAGGATGAATTCTAACAAAGGGGCATGAAAAATATGCATCTTTAATACTGACAGAATACCATTTTGACTTTTTTTCAACAACTGGAGGTGTAGTAGGATCTGTAGTTCCATCAGTTGCAGTTTTGTTTGAACTAAAATAGCCATATGTGTGTTGATTGTCATGCATTAACCGAAATTCATCACTAGATTGAGTTAGCTTGATATTTATAGGGACCCCATTTAAAATTAATCGTTCTTGCTCTGCAATATCAGCAAATAATTTTGTGCTAACATTTAGCGTTTTACCGGAACTTGTTAATTCTGCCCTGTTGTATAAACCTGAATTATCTCTTGACGTGACAGAACTGTCCATGACTCCTGCAATGTCTTTTTTAAAACCTGTTACAGATAACCAACTAGTTAAATCATTAATTCCGTATCCTAATAATATATCCATTACTCCTTTATATGCATAGTTTCCTGCAATTCCTGTCATTGTTGGAATCTGTTGAAGGGATACTTCCAGTTGTGAGAATATCGCTATTGCAGGAATATTTATTAATCCAACAGCGTCTTTGGTTAAATCTCCGACTGGCTTTCCTTCATCATTTAATATTTCAAGACTTAAATGAAGTCTTGCTTTATTAAGCATAACATAATCTGAGGAATTATTTGCAACCTCAAATTCGATAATGCTTCTATTTGATATTGTTCCAATAGGTCTATATGTTCGATAATAGACATCTTGTATCCCCGTTTCCACGGGAGGGGTAGAAAAGAGAGATAACTTATCTTCATACCCTTCAGGTGCTGCGTGAGGAACAAAAGCCATTTTTCTTGCTATTTTGCGTATTTTCTAGGCTTCTTTGCCGGTGTCTTTCTAGATGTAGGACTTTTTCTTTTATAGGAAACTTCTATGTCAGATCCACTTCCTCCAATGAGTTGGTTCTTAAGTTGCAGCTTTGCTCTTTCTATTGCTTCCTGGTTTGTGGATACTGTCTTTATATCGGCACCTCGACCTTTTTGACTTGAATAGAACCGTTTCAATGAATGTTTTCTTTGATCTAAATTTTTATAAATTTCTGCATTTGGAACGTACGGAATATATCCCGCCATTGTTAGATTGATTCTTTTTTGATATGTAGAGTGCATCCAACGAATTCAGGTTTTAATATAGGAGGATGTCCTTCTTTATTTCTTATATATATTCGAATTTCTCTTACATTAGCTTGTATTGCTTTACAATAATATGGAAGCAATATTGTTTTAGGATCATTAACGATTCTTAACAGTGGTAAAAACTGATTATGAACAAAGGAACTGTGTTCTATCAGATTGCAATATACATATAAATCCTCTATATTTTTAAAATTCGAATTCCACTTTACTTCAGTTAATGCTATTTCACATGAATGCAAAGATACTTCAGAAGGAAAAATAGAAGTAAAATCGAAGGTGTTGTTATATGGAAATATTTCTAAATCTGAATCAGACCTTAAAAATAAATACATTTTATCACTTAATATCTTCGATTAAATCGTTAGGAACCCAGCTGTTGTACCTTTCGTTCCACCCTTTCCACTGAACAATGTGGCCTGGAATGTTGTTTTCTATTCTGAATTCTACCAACTTTTCAATTTTATAGAGCGTGTCGTCATTAATTTCTATCTTTTGTAATTCATTTTTATAAAACCTACCATCAATCAACTCATTATCCCACGTTTTAATTTCATACTGTGGTATTTCTTCAACAACAAACACTCTAACAATAATATATAATTCATCAGTCCAGTTTGATTCATATATCTTTTTAAAAGCTTTTTCATACTTAAGAAGTCGAACAACGTCATTAACTTCTAATAATATGGGAGTATTTAATTCTTTTGCAGCAATTTTTTCAGTAGTTAAATACTGATTTTTCCAAAGATCATATTCATTTGCTAAAAGTGCTTTTGAAGGCGACATTTTAATACTTCTATGAAAAGAATTATTATACTGTTTTGTAAAATCTTTTAAACTGCTAATCCAATTACGAGATTCAATTTTTTGTAAATGCTTCATCATTTTTCGTTTTAATGTTTTAATAACTGCTTCTGCATAGTTCGATTTTGTTTTATTTCTTGTTATCACATGCTTTACATTCCAATGAATAAACGTTTTTTTAACCCATCTATTTACAAATTCACTACCTCCGTCGGTTCTAGCAACCTCAAATTTCTGAAGTGAAAGTAGTTTTGATATTACCTTTGAAGTTGGTTCACCCTGCAATGACTTTAAGGGAAAAGTCCATAAAAATCTACTAAGAATGTCAATTGCTACAAGAATAAATGCATAAGAATTATTTTCAGATTTCCACATTAACATATTTATAGTGTCCATATCAATCTGAAAAAACCTTTTAGGAACAACAACAGTCCTTCGCTTAATTTGTCTGTTTGCAGGTTTAAACAAAGTGTATGTTTCCTGTGATTGAAGCCACTTTTTAATGTCTTTTTTTGAAAGGTCCTGTTTATCCTTTACAGCTTGTCGATATAGACTATTTATACTTCCGAATGAAGAAGAGTAAGATGGAGAATAATATACCTTCGACAAATACTCATTCATTTTAAGATTGCCAAAGTCTTTTCCAATCTAAAACTTTTTGCCTTATAGGGTTTCCGGTGTAGGGATTAATAATTGTCTTACCACCTCCTTCCTGAATAATTGATGGTAAAATTTTTTTCTTTTTCAAAACTGGAATTCCTGGTGGGGGAGGAGATTTAGTATATGGGTAAATCCCTTTAACTTTTTTCTTTTTTCCTTCTCCTTTAAGTTTCCTTTTTCGAGTGCTTCTTCTTAAAGGAATTTTATCTTCTTCTTCATCTGTGTCTGTATCACTTTTATCGGAGTCCTTATTTGATTCTTCAATAGAATGTTCCTTTTTAAGTGGTAAGCTCTTATTGTCATTTTCCTTTTTCGCGGATATAGCTTGGTTCACTTCATCTATTGATCGGGTTGAGGGTAAAGAATCTTCCTGCTTATTTTTTACATCTTGAGGTTCTTCCTTTGGAATTATTTTATATTCTTTAGGAATATTCGCTGTAGATTGATGTTCCGACTTATTTAAGGAAAGTGCTAAAAATTGTTCATACGGAATCATTACCATTTTTCTCATTTTGGAAAGAAAATATAAAATCTAATAACTCGCTTTTAATAGAGTATAAAACATCCAAAAATATTCTGTAATGCTTACTTATTAGCTTCCCCTTAGCAGATGTCGATATCTTAGGGCTAGTAAACTTTGCTAATAAGTTTTTTCGTCCCGAGTTTAAATCCTGGGTTCCTTTAAATATTTGAGGAAGATTAATAATGTTTTTAAATATTTCCTCCAATGCTTTCGTTTGATCCTTTGTTGCTGTATCTAGAAGAGCAGTTGCTTGGATTTTGCTTGGAGTATTTAAAAGAAGCAAAATATATCCAATGTTTCTCTTAAGATGTTTAGACATTTTTAAATAAATTATCCAACTTCATTTTCTTTCTGCTGCATATGTTTGATAAATTTTATAACAATATGTTAATGATGATTCAATGTCTGCTTCAAAATGAATAATTTCTTTTGTTCTTGCATATTTATAGCATTATTGTTAAATGTATACAGTTTGGAATTCATCTGGAAAAATGGATGTTTTTAATTTAATATTTGAATGGTTATGGGGGCAAAGATCAATAATTAAATATGAATATGGTTTTGATGTTGAATCATTATAGGCCATAACCACCTTTTCACCCATTCCAAGCTGTCTTCCTAGAGTAACAATTTGTTGAACATCTCTAGGATTTTTAAATAAAACAAGATACATGCTATTTAAATTAATACAGCGGCTGTACTTTCCTTGACAAAACATATTTTGATTAATGTAAACAACTGTTATATTTTTATGGTGAGATTCTCTTGTAAATAAGTGTTGCATTTTTTCATTTTTCACAACTTGATCCATTAAATCATCCAAAATCAAAAGTGTGTGTCCTTGAGGAAGATCCATATTTTCAATATCTGGTAGTCCTTTTATAAATTCCACATCAGTCATTTCCTCAAAAGCATTTTGCCATGCTCCATAGCAGTACACCACTTTTTCAGGAGTAGATTTAAATAATCTATTCTTATGTTGTATTAGCTTTTTAACAAACGACGTTTTTCCTGAGGACGTTGCCCCTGAAATGCTGATTGTGGAGGGGGAATAAAAGATATAATCCGGAATTTCAATTTCCATGTTATATTCTTCTCTTACTAAAAAAGATACTAAGACAATATATTATTTTACGTATTTATATCTTTATTAAATAATAAATCTTCTAAAGCAAGACAATATTGTACTAAACATTTTATTATACATATTTACAACCAATGTTTCATTTAACAACACACTAAATCGTTTTAAAATATATTTAAACATTCTAAACAAACGTCTTTTTGAACATTTGCTTTTCTTTGAAAACAAATAGAACATCTTGGAGTAAGTTCTCCCTGAATTGATATTTCCTGAGAGTATTTATTTCTAACTTCCTCCCATAGCACTCCTATCATGTTTCTACCTTCATATTCATCTTCAGATAGTAGTGTTGCCATCTTTGCATTTATTCCAACACCCCAATAATTTTCATTTTTTAAGGCATATACTATTTTTTTAACACCAGTTTTTGAAAGTGTTCGTCTAACCTGATTTACATTCATCATTTTTTGCGTTAGTATTTCCATCATAACTTCATTCATTACTTGAATCCACTTGGTGGAAAATGATATTTTTCTCACAATCTTTTTAACCTCATAAAGTTTTTTGCACAATACAATTTCATTAGCACATTTTAAATCATTATGAAATAGTGCAAACCTATAGTAAAATAATTGTTCTGAACAAAAAAAGTCCTTTTCATCATAATAAAGCATACACAGGTATCTAGGGTTTAGTGGATCCCATTCACCATCGATAATATATGCATTATTTTCTTTCCATGGGGCAAGAGTGATGTCAAGAGGGGATGTTCTAATCCCGTCTGAGTGAACCTTTCTTTTACAGTAAATGTATGAAAAACCTGTTTTTCTTTGAGAGTATGTAAACATTGTATTTTGATAAGAACGTATTCCTCTATTTTCACATTCAACTTGTAATCTATTTTCTAACACACTTTTGTAAATGTTAAAAGGAGAACAAAGGTTATTCTTATTTACTCCCTTACAACTAAATTTGATTTTTTCATCTTCTTGCTTTAAAACATATGTCTTGCTACTAAGAGCAATAATTTCACTTCCGCTTGCTTCCTCCTTCATAACTCCAGGTAATCTGGAATCAAATTTCTTATGCTTTGTGCAACATTCTCTAAGAAACCACTCAGGATTTTTTGCATCATTACACCTTTTATATATTAAGGAGAGAAATTCCTCTCTTTTTTCAGGTTTAACACTGTCTAATAGAGATTCTTCAGATAAGGCTAAGTAAGCACTGTCAGTATCCATAGTTACATAGCAAAAGCTGCCTCTATCTAAAAAGTAGTCCATACAATCATAATAAAATGCCAACATTTTTAACTTGGCATATTGAAGAATAAAAAACCCAATATATATTGGCATGTCAAGAACAATACTCTTTTTGGAAGATTCAATTTCGAAAAAACCATTTCCGAGCTCTCCAAGTTTTTTAAACTGAGGCGCATTTACACACAATATAGCCTTTCTTTTATCTGAAGTGTATACAATGTTAGTGTGCTTTTCCTTTTGCATTATAACGCCCCCATATGCCGAGTTCCCAATTAATTTCATTGTATCAGCAATTACTTTTTTATTACTGTTTACATCCCCTTCTCTGCGTGCGGTTGTTACAGCAGATTCAAACGATTTAAAACAACTTAAAGGAATAAATTCAATTACTTGATAAACCTTTGTAACCTTTAATCCGTGTTGAAGGTACCACATCAGCAAGGGTGAAGCTAATAGACTTTTTTTAGCACGCATTCCGCTTACTAATAACTTTCTCGGCTTCATTGACAGTCCGTTTGACTCAACATGAGAAAGCATGTGCTCCCCTATATGTTGCATATCAACATTAACTGTTGAAAAAAATGGACACATTTCTGAAAAATATTCCTCCGGAGAAATTGACTTTTCCTTCCCTATAGGCCATTCCTTAGGAACCTCAATGTCCACTTCAATACTTCCGAACAACTCTCCGCTTTCAACCGCATTAATAATATTGCTGGTTCTAACTGTTTTTTTGTTTTTTCTATAAAACTGAGGAAAAAATGAATCTGCAAATTCTTTTACTTCACTGTCTGAATTTAACTTTGCTCTAAAATCACACTCTCTTTCAACTCTTAAAGAATATCCCTCCCTTTTTAAATATTCATTACGAATTTTTGTTCTCGTATAAGCTTGAACTCTTTTTTTCTCATCTACACGTCCTTGAAGACATTTGCATCCATGAAAAAAACAACCCTCGAATTCTAGAATTAGGTTAGTGCTTTGTTCAAACCCATCACAAAAATACGGTCCCACTCTTTTTTCTTTTCCAGTTTTAGCAAAATGAAATATTTCTTTTCCTTCTTTTACCGATACCCACTCTAACCAAATTGTAGCAATAAAAAACTTAGAATGTTTCTGAGGGGCAAAAAAATGTTTTGCTTCCCTTCTAATAAATAACCCTGTAGGCATGTTTTGACTTATACACCAAAGATATAATGCATTTGCATCAAGTCCCATTACTCGTTTACAAACCTTTGAACCCTCTTTTCTAATTTTGGTTTCACCTGCTTTTTGATGTCTACAAAAGACAATAGCAGGTCCTCCAACTAAGTTTCTTTTATAAGTCATATATAAATCTTCATGATCTCCTCCAAGTAGAGGAAAAATTGCCTTATTAAATTGAGCAGATTTAAAAAGCATATGCCTTGCTATTCCAGGAGCTGAAAACGAAATTTTAAATAAATCTATTTCTTTCTTATAATAAAATGCCTGCAGCTTTGATACTGCCTCTACAAATGGAGTAACATCCATTTTATTATAATAAGCTAGCAGATCCCCTAATGTCTCCATTTTTTCTCTCTCCCACAAGCATACTAATTCATTATATGATTCTATTGAAATATTTTTCCTTTTTAAGGAAGAGTAAAACGCTTCATATGGAGGAATTCCTTTTTCAAGCAATTTTTCGGGGGAGTCAAGATAGTCATAGCAAAAATGACTTTTTGTCTCCTTTGTGTCGTATGCGGCTAAAAATGTGGAGTATGAGAACCCAGGTGCAATATATTGGCAAATATCTAAAAATCTAAACTTTCCAGTTGAAATAGCTAAATAGGCATTTGCTTTCTTAATTACAAAAGATCCTCCATCCGATTTTTTAAACTGAATATTTTGATGAATTTGTTTTAGCAGTTCAATTTTAAGAACGTTAATGTCATACCTTGAGGAATTAAACCCTAATACTGGTAATTCTTCAATATATACTTCAAACTTTTCCTGTAACCTATCCAAATATTTCCTTATTTTAAAAAACGAATTATTGTTTTTCTTTTCTTCAACGGGATCATTCGAACTGTTTTCATTTGAAATGTTCTCTTTTTTTCCTGATTCAGTTTCTTCTTTTTCCAAAAAGTCATTTAAAATTTCATCTTCTAAAATAGAATTATCATTTTCATCATCCGGATCTAACTCACTTTCCTCCTGATCACAATTTTCATTTTCTTCCTGCTGTGTATCATATTCAGATTGATTAGGAAACCAACTACTATTTGACTCTTCAATTAAATACTTTTCTTTTAAAGCTTCAATCTGAGCAATATAGGGAGCAAAAATTTCTTTCTTTGTTTGAGATAGTTTGTTTTGAATTTTTTGTAAGTATGACAACATTTCAAATGTAAGCTTCTTTAAATCCTTTTCAATGAAACATTTTGCTTCTTTAAACCCTTCAACATTTGAACAAACCGCAACAGATATTGCTGTATGCTTCTGACTCCACTTTAATTTTGCTGCCTTTCCAGGATCTACTTTTTCCAATATTGATTCAATATCAAATACAGCAAAATTTTTGAATAATCTATTCTCCTTTGGAATGTTAACCCCTACATTTTCTAACTCTTCAAAAATTGTTTGAGGAGGAGAGTAATACCCTCCCTTATATTTATATATTGTTCTAGCTCCGCACTTTCGAATATGAACTTTATAACTATTTAACCTGTAAAAAATTCTTTCACAAAGCTCACACGAAAACTTTTTTGCATATGTTTTAAAATTATTTACATATGAAAGATGATTTTCATACATGTTAAGATACATAATGTCCGAATAATTTGTTGAGGGTTTGTATCTCAATACAACAGTGTCATCTGCTAACAACTCATAAACATAAACGGAAAGGTTAAAACACCGTTCAAACTCAGCTAAATCAGAAAGAGTTAAACCCTGAAAAAACAAAGGATTAGAGGTAATTTTTCGCCCTTCAACATTTAAAATGTGAAGGCGATATCTTTCATAAAAAACCTTTGTGGATGCTTCTATTGTATGTTGATTGTTATAATGCATTGCTAGACAGCGAAAAGCACATAAATTATCAGTAAAAGAGTTTCTTTGCCTATCAGCATCAAGACCTGTAATTGATCTTTTATTCTTTAAATAATCAGGTAAAAATCCTTTTCCAAGAACGTAATTTGATTTTGTTATGTAGTATGCCACATTTACAATCATAATTGAACGCCATTTAGTATTTGGTCTGTTAATAAGAAAATACTCATCCAAGTCTGAATTTCCTATTCTTTCTTTAAGTTTTACAATGTCCTTGTGATTATCAATTCTTACAGGAAAATCAAACAAAGTGCTGTTTTTGTAAGGAATAAAGTATCTGTACTCATTATTTTCAATATTTTGAACAATAACTCCAAAGGCTAAATTTAATCTAAAAGAGTGATTTTGTTCACTGTATATGTGACGAATATGACTGTCTAACTCTCCCATTCCATCTTCCAAATTATTTGTTGGAAAATTATATGATGAAACAATATCACCAATTAAATGAGAAGAAAGAATGTGCTGTCTATTAGCTAAAATTACCTCTTTTAAGTCTTCATCTTCCTCTTTTGATTCAATATCAATCCACGGATGATTTTCTCCCCATGCAAAATCTTTTTCAAATGAACCAGCTCCGTGCTGAAGCCCTCGATGTTTATATAAATCCTTTTTTGAGGAAAAAATGTTATCACAAGATTTGCAATGGAAAACATTTTTTTGATGAGATTTTATATGCTTTTCATTTTCAATCTGACTTTTGCTCACATGCCCACAAACTGAACATGTGCATAATAAACAATTATGAGAGCTTTTCTCATTTAATGAAATAAATTCCAATCCGCAATCACAATAAATCTTTTTGCTTTTGCAAAGATCTACGTGCTTGTTAAAATTTCGTTTATATTTAAATACTCTCTGGCAATAAGGACAGCATTGGTTTTCATTCAAACCTGAATTTTCTTTAACTGTCCTACTTTTTTTTACTTTTCCAACAGTTTTTTCTTGCACCTTTTCATTTCCTGCACCAGTTTGATTTTGAAAATTAAGGTTAGATAAATTTTCATCTGAAATGTTATAATCTAATGAACTAAAGTAGAGGCTTCCATCGTGATCATTTCTTTTTTCTGTCTGTGAGGATGATAAAGATGTCTCTTCTATTAAGTTTTGTTGTTCCTCCCCTGATGAAGTTGATTGAAGGGGAAAGTTCGGTACATTAACCAAAAACTCTTGAAGAACATTGTACTGAAAAGATAAATAACACATATATTTATATATGTATGTATATATATATATATATATATATAATATATTTAACTACAATATTATATACTATGTTGATATTATCATTATTATATATTATACATACCTTCAGTTTATTCGTCTTTAGCGGTTGCTTTTTACTATATCCAGTAAAGTTGTTTTAAGTCGAACACAAAAAAGGAATAGCCTAAGCGATATTCAGCATGCAAAATCCCACATACCTCCAGTTCCTGTCTTCTTTTAATGACTATGTCTTCTTTAGTAATTTGATTTTTTTCAGCATAGTCATTTAAAGCATCCATATCCTGAATTTTTTCTATTTCAGCCAGGTGATTGTTGAAATCAGCTTCATTTTCCTATCAAAAAATATTAACATTATTCTTTATTGATACACGCACACAAATATATATATATATTTATATAATCTTTATTAAGTTAATTATAATAAACTTACCTTTTGCTTGAAGAATTTTATCCTTTCTTTTATCTTCTGATGATTTAAAAGATTGTTTGTGCTTGCCCAAGAAAATAAACTTTCCACATCTTGAAAAAGATGAAGATATAATTCTATTTCCTCTTCTGTAAATATTAAAGTCGCCATCCTTGTGATCACAGAAATCTTTGCTGTTTTATCAAATAAAATGCCCCTTTTATAGTTGTGATCCATCCTAGATTGCAACAGCATTCTTCTTTCTTCTAATTGGTTAATAAGGTCACGTGATAAAATAATCGCTTCTCATTGGTTGTAAATAATAGTGACCCAAATAATATTCTTGTTTCCGATCATTTAATATCTCCTTCTCATTCATTCCCGATCTCTCCTCGTGAAAGGATCGTTGTTATCAAGTACTCATATGATGGTAGTCCTAGCTTACTTAGTTATTAGGTTATCTGTTTATCTTATAGGTTATCATCAGGTTATCCCTTTATTGTCAATAAACATGCATTGTTCTCCTTCATATTAACTATAACGTCATCATTTTAAAACCTTCATGATCATAAGCGGTATACTGCATACTCTATACTACTTTAGTTTCCCCCCGATGATTTCCATAACATGTTTTATTGTAAGCTGAGAAGTGTTGACATAAGCCCCACAATTCTGCCTAAGTCATGGGATCTCGGGTTTCCTGGCCAACTAATAAGCAACCAGGAAGTAATAAGCACATATCAATACAACAGCATGAAACACAATATTAAGTACATTGTGGAAGACCCATAGTTGTCATTTTTTAGACAACAACAGCGAGTCGGCTGTATAATAAATAGAATGGGAACAGATAAGCATAAGACTTCAGACCTTCAAAGACAAGCTATTGGTTGGTATAGGGGTGACTATTGTCACCCAACTATGTTAGTTATGAGTTCATGGGTTCATTGCCCCTAAATGTGCCAGCACCTCATTACTTAAGTATGGGGACAAGGGGATTAGCCGTCACCCAGGACGACCCGTCACCCATGTTAAGCCATTCCCTTTTATGACGATTTTATAACTGTTTTATGTGTTTTCTCGAGTACGTAAGACTCACTGTGAGTCATTCAGATTTGTCATTTACCATCTTGACCCTTCTATTATAAATTGGGGAACATGATGCGAGATATTTAGGTGGATGAGTAGGAGAAGGGTAGGGACAAGCCCTAAAGAATGAGTCACTCAGAGCAGCTGCTGTTGAAGACTGTTTATTGATGAGTCAAACATATACACTCAGGGTGCAGGGCTCACCGCCATAGGTAAGCCCTGGTTGATACCTATGTGTCCAAGAAAGAGGGAGGGACATCGAACCCAACATTATAACATCGATCCCCACCCTAGATGGAGCATACCCTTGATTGGTACACATGAGGCTCACTTAGCTAAAATTTACATAATTTAAGAACAATAAAATGCATAAATTTAAATTTTTACACAATTTTCAGAGAGACAAAGGACATAATTATCTTCTCTCTTTAAAACCAGAAAACTCAGTGCTTGATAGCAATTGTAGTTTGACAATAAAATAAGTATGCTTCGTAGTGATGTAAAGCCTTTGCAAACAAACCTTAGTTCCCCTGGCCTAGGAGTACTTTTACAAAGTTTTTTTTTCTTTTCTTTCTTTCTTAGTTACGTTACTTTATGCTATCTATGGATGAAAATGATTCTTTCATTCTACTCGCATTCTACCCTTCCAAGAGGGGGGGGGGGCTAGCTCCAATCAGTTAGACAAGCATGTATACACATATTTAAATTACTAAAGACATTATAAGTTGGTGATCTCTTAATGTATTAAGGGCTATAGGAGCTTTGGAGTCTACACTTCAGTATAGCGGTAATCCAACGACAACAAGCACAAATCAATACTTCTACTAGACTTTTACTTCAGAAAAGAAAAACCAAAGGTTCTTAGATAGTTATCCTTTACACAATCACTAGTTACTAATAAAAACCAAGATAGCTAAGGCTGGACCTACTATTTTACATTCATCACAGGCTCGGCCGAGGTTCTAACATCAAACTCAAGTTATGAGTATATATGGCTAAAGATATGACCCCTGGTCTAAACCTATTAATCCTATTTCTTGGGTTTCGCCCTGGGGCGAGGACCACTCAAGCATCCTGAGGGGGGAGCCACTGTCCACAACGTAGCCAAGCACTCCAAACTCGAGGCAGGCTATTTTACTCGACAGCAGTAGAGGGAGCTCCACCTCTGCCGCCTGGTGCTCTGTTTTGAGGGCACCCTTCCAACGGAGGACCACATGGGGGTTCCACAGCCTACATCTGCCCAGCCTGATCCCCCTAAGGCGAGGGACTGAGGCGGAGGCAAACATGTGTCCACCAAAGATAGTGGGGAACAGGAATACTTCAACACAAAGGCCATCCTCTTGGATCTTGAGGGTTACCTTATTTGAGCCACTGTTGTCACGATCGCAGCAGCAGCAGCAACAGCGGCGACTCAAAACTCTCTTCACAAACAACAAACATTTCACAAATTTTGGGATGCATATGAGAACATTGAGAATGATAACAATTAGGGCTGTCCAGTTGTTCTGGGGACTGCCACTAACTATTGCCCTCTCTACTCTAGGAGGAGCATCATTTAGTTGTTGTTCAACAAAGATATAATGTGAGAAGGATCTATGATACCATAGTCTCATGAGGCCACCACATTGTAGTCCATAATGGGTCAGATCCATAACAAAAACGCCTTATTTTACTAACCTTTCATCATTTTTCACCTGTATTCTTACTACCATTATGTGCTACACCTTGCGGAAATTTTGTTCCGTATTTTACTGGTTTTCGCATCAGGTGGAACAGAATTTTTAACCTCACCATTATGTTCCCTAGTATAATTAGGAATGTTATTTCACTCTGTAATTAAACAACTTCCACATTGTTTTCCTCTTAACATTACTAATATTAGTAGGCTGGCAGTTCCGAATCAGAGCGGGGAGAACCACTCTTAACCATGCTGAGCCTTACATAACCCTACTTTTAAAGTACAGTTTTAACCAAAGTACATTAACTCATCATCATACTTAAATATTGCATGTCACACTTAGGGCCAGGAGATGATTGCATACCAGAATCTAGCCCTTGTGACAATGGCGGTTGCATCCCTGATGATTGGTTCTGTGATGGATGGGTTGACTGTGGGGATGGATCAGATGAGTTATATTGCGGTAGGTTGGTTTAATTGTTGTCTTTGATGATACACAGTTGTGATGATTCTCACAACAATGAGTCACACATCACAAATAAATGATATTTTTCAGGCGCTTGGCCACAAAAGCTCTTGCTTAGAATTGTTCTCATTTCAAAGGTGTTCACCTCTATTAGTAGCATCAACATTTCTAACAAATTTCAACAGGGTGTATTGAATGTATTGATTCATATATGAGTATATTTAACTACATTACTACAGTGAGGGACTATCAGAGAGTATTTCCATGCATATAAATAGATGTCTCATCCTTTTGAATATGATGAATATCACAATGTTACGATCATATGAAGTAGTAATGAGAGGTGGATCATCCTCCCTTAAACCAGTCACATGCGGTGTCCCTCAGGGAACCTCTCTGGGGCCCCTATTATTCAGTGGGTATATTAATGACCTACCGGAAAGGATAGAATCGCTGCAATCAGATCTTGACAGTATAGTCAAATGGTCCAACAATAAGATCTCGCTCAATATAGCCAAATGCAAAAGCCTAACAATAAGGTCGAAGGTTAGTCACGAAAACACCGTACAGTACAAAATCGATGATCAAACTATGGGTGAAGTGGAAGCTTATAAATACCTCGGATTCGAGCTTGATAGACAATTAAACTTTAAAAAGTTCATGTGTAAAAAAATCAACACTGTAAGATCAAGAGTGAGGGCCATGTCCAAACTTTATGGAGCTTGTAGTAAGGAAACATTATTACTCATTTACAAAACTATGATATTACCAATAATTGATTATGGTGATGTTTTTTATAGTTCAACAACCCAAGCATATCTTCAGAAGATACAGACGTTACAAAATTCTGCATTAAAGATAATATTGCATTTACCAAAGTACACAAGTACAAAGGATATACATTCAGAACTTAAAATGATCTCATTAAAAACAAGAAGAGAAGCTCATGGTTTGGAGAGTGCCTTCATAAGATCGAGGGACAACTCAAATATTGAAAATAGGGCGGTAGGATTCAGGAGCCTCCAGAAAGGGAGGAGATTATGGGTGCCACTTCCGAAGAATGAAATTTTTCGGAGGTCGTATCTATACTCCCTGCCAAACTTATGGAATGCTCTGTCTAGCAATGTCCAATTAATACCAACCAGGAAAGAGTTCAGAGGGTACCTAAAAAATAGGTTCCCTCTTGAAAGCGATCCATACCTCAAGGAACAATAGCCACAAGGGACAAACATATCAGATTATATCATCTATTGATCAACATTCATTGTATGACTTGTTGACTAGGGGCGGAGGGGGGGGGAGGAAACTAGATATCAAGGAGTGTAAATCCTTACTTGCAACAAGATCGATATAAACAAACTCTGCTGTCCGTTACTACATAAACAAGGAACACTACAAATTGACACGGACCATATTCAATCACAAACAACATGATTGAACATTGAACAAACCAACTATGTTCACTAACTAAGATTTGCCTGGAAGACCTGCATGTCATAAGACTTGCAGATGGTGTATTCTTTTCTGATTGTACTGTATGTCTATTCGGAATAAAAATCATATATATATATATATGGTCCATATATATATCTTTATGGACTTTCCGAGGAATATAATGATCTAATTATTCCTTAATATTAAGTAAATATTTGCGCGTATTACTTCGATCATACATCATGTTAAACATTACTCTAATTAATGATGGAGTTTGTATCTGTTTTTTCATATCATTCATGTATATATTGCTCATTTATATACAAATACCTGAAGTAACCTAAGCAGAAGTAACCTATATGATCATATTTTATGAACATCGTTAGTGTTTAAGCCCGGAAGAGATCCGGAGGCGATATCACAGATGTGCAACGCCTGCCCAACAACTCAATGGAAAGAACATAGGCTATAATCACAACATTTATACTGACCCCATGCAAATCTGTTTGGTACTTCAGGTATTTCAGTAAATATGATATCCCCAAATCATTTTTGGGGGCTTGTGATTCATTTTTCTTACACAACACAATTAGTCATTTGTGTCATGTATTGCCTCACTTTTTTTCTAAATGAGCAATTCTCACGAATTGGGCTCACTTAGTGACAGATATGGGATTCTTTTTACTACTGCATATCAAATTTCTGATTCGTCCATCTTAAAGCCAAGTATTTAAAGATTAGTTGGCAACATTTGCTACATGATCAGATAATTCCCTGATTCAGGGTAGTAAATCAAAGTTCATGCTTGATTTTTAGATGTTACCTCCGTCTGCACTGCTTTGATTCACTGTATGAGGGGATTTTTATTAAATATTATTATTTTAACTATAATTTTTCTTGGTCTTTTATCAAAAAGGGACATATTTCGAAAGCAAAAGCAGAAAAAAAAATCAACTTTTAATTTTTTTCTCCAAGATATGGGGCCTGAAAATTTTAATTTTCTTTTCTCCACCTCCCTGCAGCCTGACTTGATGCTCTATTATTGTTTACAGCATAAAAGGAAATAAAGATTGGTAATTCATTTTGTATTTTCCATAAAGCTGGGGCCATGTCTTTCGCACTAATGCCTATATTATTATTCTATCTTCATTATTTCCTGTGATATTTAACATTGGAAATGCCAGACGGAGGTAACACCTTCCATTAATGCAACAGTACTAGATGTTACCTCCGTCTGCATGGAGACAGAGTAACAAGAGAGGAAATGAAGATTGGTAATTTATTATATTTTTTCCATAAAGTTAGGGCCACATCCTTCCCATTAATGTGAATTACATTCTTCTATCTTCATTATTTCCTAAGATATGGAGCATTGAAGATGCAGACGGAGGTAACATGTTACCTCCATCTGCTGCAGATGGAGGTAACATGTTACCTCCGTCTGCATCCTAACGTCCAATATCTCAGGAAATAATGAAGCTAGAGGAATAATATTTTGGAATGTTAATGTCTGCTATGTTTGACATCAGATAATTTCATTTCTGATTTAATTCTAGCATACTTATGGTAATTGCACAATGATTATAGACGGAGGTAACATCGTATTTTAGCCAAATTTAAAAGAAATAATTGTTTTTCTTTCTTATGCAAGAGAATGTATTAGGATTATAATTTTTTCTAACCTATTGGAAAAGGTATTGGTTAAATGATGTATTCAGGTTAAAATATGACAACTCTTGGTATTTTTTGTAATGCTACAAGAGTGTTTGTATGCCAGATAGAGGTAACATTTCCCAGACATACACAAAGTAAATCATCTCCCTTATTCTAAATTTGAGTGTATTATCTGCATTATGCAGAGAAATGCATCCTTATGATTCCTACCAAGATATTTGAATACACATTTCATTTCAATTGTTTGATGTGACAATATTATAGGGCTCCAAACTGAGAAAACACCAAAGTGTGCCCAATTCGTGAGAATTGCTCAAATACATTCTAAAATGGATACATCTCACAAGTGTTAGCTGTTCCAGGCAATTGTAGCAGTATCTAACTTTAGTACATAGATTACCAAAGTAAGCAGGAGGGGTGTGCTGCAGTGAATAGGAGTGTTTGCCTTAATGAAATGGGAAAGACTTTTAATAAGACAAGGTAACAAAAATATGTCAGTTGAGATATAATAGTAAAAGAAACTAAACTCATGGAGTTTTTGTCAGCCTCTGCTGTTACGTAAATAGAAAGGTTCAGTATTAGACTGTTTTAGCAACCCTACCTACCTACCTACCGCCGACGCTAACCTAACCCTATCTTTTGAGCGTACTACGTCATGACGTTGTGTGCAGCTGCTTAGGTAATGAGCTAGATGCATACGTTGGGACCCTATCAGAGCATGTTTGTGCGTCGAAGACCTACGCATCGTTCTCAGCAACATATTAGATAACTTTGGTAAACTAAAATACACTGGGTACACATGCAAAATAATTTTTCCCCTTAGTAATGAACTGGAGACTCAAAGCCTGTTTATTCAGCTTCAATCATGTGGTTGTAATGGGCAATGCCAGACTGGCCATGAGACCGTCAGGTCGACGGGACTGCTCGATGGGAAGTCTTGTTTACATTTGAACAGAGTCAGAAACTGTCAAAACCCGAGTCAAAACCCCATAATAGTCAACAAAATTGGCCTCATATCATGTTTCAATCTAAAGTTATGAACTTTTCCAAAATTGTCAGAATTCCAATTGCGGCCATCTTGGATATCAGATATTAAGAAATGTCTAACATGATTTTAAATATCACCAGTGTGTTGAGCATACCTGAAAACCCCATTATAGAAACCAAATACATCTATTTGCTATGTTTCTATCAAAATTTACAGTGACTTTTTGCTTCGTACTTTCTCAATGGCAACCATTTTGGAAAATGGCTATTTTCCCAATGATAACTGTTTCTACATTTTTAGTATGTTAATACAGGGTCCTTGTTGGAAAGGATGGTGAAAACCCCCTCTCTGTTCTAGTTTTTTTGACATTTTGGGTTTTTTGAGCTAGATTGCCTGGACTAATTGTGTCTATCAGCACCTTGAAGGACAACAATGGTTGGTGGGTCACCTATGCAAGGTAGTACGCAGCACATGGATGAGATCTATGAGATCCATATAAATAAAAAACTCTGTTCACTGCTCTCTTTTCCTCATTTCAGGCATTAATGAATGTGACTCCACCCCATGTATGAATGGAGGAACTTGCATTCGTTGCATAGATTCATACACTTGTTCGTGCTCACTTGGCTATATGGGCATCAATTGTGTAACAGGTAATATAGAAACATGTGTCATATGAAAAGATAGGGTCCATTCCTACGAAATGGGCCCAGGCCCTTTTCCCCTACCTTTGGCCCTTCTATGACTCATATTTCAGTGTATTATTCTTTGATATTAAAAAAACAAGAGCCTTCGGCTGAGGCTCCTCCATCATGAAAACAGATCACATTAAAACAATGATCTGAAGAAGAGAGATGAATTGAATTAATCAAAAGCCCCATTTTATTACTTGTAAGAACTGGGTGATTATTTTAAAATAAGTTCATGCTTATACAACACATTTTATTGTCAGTCCCTAGAAAAGTACCTAATCTGGTCGGTTCTATACCTTTTTCCACCAGTGCGTTTCCCCCGCACTTTTTCGCTCCACATACCTTTCTCTGCAAAAGTGGAGTCAGAAGGAATGTGCCTATTTCCGCCACACCAAGACTTGTTTGTGCCTTTTCGCTCCACCCCACTACACTCTGCTGTGTGTTGTGCACTGCTCAACAGAGCCCATCTCTTAAACCCCCGTCAGTACCAGGTATTGTTTCGCGGAATAAAATGATCTAAATCTTTTGGCGTTTATTTCAGAAACTGTTCAAGATTTTTTCAAAAGAAAAACTGCTTTACATAGCTACATATCTCCACTCAAATCTGTGAAGATACCATTATTATAGACCTATTTCTTCTGCGTTTTTTCTTGATCGTCCCACAGACACTATATAACATATTTCTACAGTGCTAAACTAACAACACCCGGACGCCACCTCTGCCCTCGGCGGCCGCCATAACTTCATCGGACGCCAAGTGTGGCATTGCGGCCACCTTCCGCCAAAGTAGGGGACCAATTTCTCCCACCTAACTTTGCCCAAAACTCACTGGCTAATTTGGTCATAATTTCTCGACTCTCTCCTCACATTTCTACAACTGATAACTAATAACCTTTACCGATTTCAGCGGCCGATTGTTCCTATCAAATGCTACTGCATATCACATGCTACTGAATAAATTGCAACTATAGAATCATCGCAATGTACTAGTAATAACGATAGCATTTCTATATGTAGGGGGTACAAGTAGTTTTCATTAATGTATAGCCTTAATCGTATACTTAAATAACAGATCTAGAGAATCATTTTATAGGATATAATTATGGGATATGGTTGGAAAATTAAAAGAAAGTCTCTGAGCATAAGCTGAATGGGTGGAAATGAATCGATTTTTAAATTCATACACAAAACATAAAGATAATTGAAAAGTTTGTTTTCAATATTGCAGAATTAAGTGAAATGGTTATAAATACTATGCAATAGTTAAAAATGAGACATTATCAACTTAATATATATATCCTATATCCAATATTAAGGGATGTCATTGGTATATCTATCACTAATTTTCAACGCAAAAAGTTCTAGTTACTAGAATTTAAGTCTTATAGAGCTGATATTTAGGGCTTTTCACCCTTCCACCATCTTTATCCAATGACATAAAATGATAATGAATGAACAACATGAAAACAATTCGATAATGCAATTTATCCATTTCACTGGAATCGACTATATATTATACACATACATGTATGTACATATATACATATGTATAATGATAATGTACCGGTATACATATGCATGTACATGTATATACATACATGCATATATATATGTATATAAGACATATATGAATGTACATAGATGTATATCTATGCATATATATGTGTACATAATTCATGCATGTATGCATACAATTATGTATGCATGTATAAATGTATGCATGTATATGTGTATGCAGATCTATACATACTCGATATATGCATGTATACATACGCAAGGATAGACAGAGGAAGGCAGCCTTCCTCTGTCTATCCTTGTGTATGTATACATGGGTCAAATTTTTTTAGAATGTACAATTGCGATTTTATGAGATTTAGGAATGTTGAAAAAAAGAATAAACTCAGCATAAACTCATATTCCTTCTGACTGGCATCATAGATGTCCCCACCACCTAAAAACACCAATTATACTCACCAGATTTCAATAAGTCAGTTTTGATTGTAGTTGAAACAAGGTGATATTTCTTTTGGGTATACCCGGTATCAAATGAAGTGGCAGTTCCTTATATCCTCAATAACTCAGGACATAATGATTCAATTTCCAAATAAAAAGTAGTTCCTCATAAGGATTAAATGTTCCTTTACAAGTATACTAATCCATAACTATATATCATCCAAGGTTATCATGTGAGACATGAAAGCAAATGGATCACATTTGCCCAAAACGGGAGTGTTTTGGTCAGTAACATATGGTTCAAATATAAATTCAACAATGCTGCAGTTGTTGCCATAAACAGGGTGACAACCTGTTTACTGGTAACATATACATCTTTTCCATCAATATAGCAACATATTACCAATTTGTTATATTTAGTATCCCTGGGGAAGTTGGTAATAGAAAGGCATCTTTGATACCGGGCATCCCTTTTCAAATATACCGGGCATACCCTTATAATTCCCCACCAACTTTGCCATCATAAATAAGTCAGAAAGTGTTCATATCAATAATAGAAAATGATTTACATCAAAGGAGAAATATATTTGGTACACAATTGATCTAATTTCGAGTCACTCCATGACTAAATATCACCCCACTTGGCCTGAGACCAACACCTTCTCAAATATACCGGGCATCCCTCTATATACCGGGCATCCCCCAGATGAGTACAGGTTATCTAACATCTCATTATGGCTACGATTATGGGCACAATCACATGAAACACAGTAAGTACACAAGAAACATGTGTAGTAATGGATACAAGCTCTAAAATCGATGATAAAAACTCAATATGATGGATCTTAATATTTTTTTAATGAAATTATATGGTGGTTGAGAACATCTAAAAAATAAAAGTTGTCATATCTTATTTTTAATGTTCTCACATTTTCGGGGAGGGAACAGGGCATGTTTCTGCGCAAAAATACAGAAGATAAAGTCACATGGGTAGAAGTTATGACAAAAGTTCTACCTTGCAGGTGATGCCAAGGGATTCCCGGTATCATGATTTCGGTTAAAGTTGAATTAAATTGCATGGAAATGAGGCATAAAGCTACATACATATGTACAGTAAGGCATGATATGTTCAAATGGTAAGTTTTATGTCGATTTGTAGGTTAAAAATGGACTTAGTCAAGGCTACTAGGATAGAAGGGGGGATGCCCGGTATCAGGGGATGCCCGGTATCAACCACTCTTTTAATATGCTTTAAAAAGGCAACTATTGCGTTTATGAACAAATTTTCACTGATACCTTGAATAAAGAATTGTAAGGGACATTGGCACATGATAGGAGGATCCTACCTACAATAATAATGCTATTTGTCTATAAATTATCAACAGAAAATGGTTTGTGTGGCATGCCCGGTATCAAATCAAAACACATTTACCTCAACACCCCTACCCCAACAGCCCTAAATGTTTGCTGAATTATGCATATGACATTTCTCATGAATACAAACTAACTTAATATGATCCCTATTGAGAAACAAGTATAAAATGTGCTTAGAAATCAAGTTCAAAGGTGTTGGTACCGGGTATACCCTCTTTGATTCTTGTTGATATTAAGGCTGCATTACTCCTTTCTTTAACCTATGGTGGGAATGTGCTTTACTCAGGATGGTTGAAAACAACTTTTTAAACAAATTTATAATTATCAAATAGCTGAATATCACACTGATCATCACACTGATCCTAATCATCTTTAAGCTATTTCCACACCATAAAAGTGAATGTATAATCCTCAGTCACTCTCATTCTACTTGACAATGTTCAAGAAATCTAAGGAATACCTACCCAATCACTACATATGGTGACTGACTTGGTTCCCAGACGTTAACATAGAGGCCTGGGTATATGAAAACATTTTGAATGTGTGTCCTAGTTGTTCCTTTCCTGCCATACCGGGCATCCCTCAATATACCGGGTATACCCCCCATATCATTTGTATTCATATCTCCAGAATAAATTTATTTGGAAGATTGTCATTTGGTATGAATATTGGGATAGATACTAGGAGTACATATACAGGGTTTTAGATCCCCAGTTGCAGTAAAACTGGATATACATTATGATGTGGTGTAGGGGATGCCCGGTACCAAATTGTATAAAATCTCTGGTCGGGTAAACATTGAAGCATGCCCCCGCTACTGTCTGTATTACTGGCAAAATCGTACCAGAATTGCATTACTAATATTTTTTTTTTTTTTTTTTATTCGCTTACAGGCCAGACATTTAAAACAGACAAAATTCATATGTAAAGACGTAAATGTCCACCATGGACGTGCTTCATACGGTGCCCAAGCAACAAGTTGCCCCTTATGGAGGACTTCTACCAGAGTATCAATGAATTAACTCCAAACTCAAAAGTCATGATAAAACACAACAAACTACAAGAAAATTAGCAAAACTCTAAATAGACAATGCACAAATTTACAACATTCTTTTTCACAGTTGAAGAAAAATAAATTCTTTTTCTCTAGGCCAGTACGCCTTTCACGGTCAGTTTTTACACAATATTGTCTGTTGCATTACTTTATTACAGTAACATAGAGCCTAAATGCCCGAGAAAAGCAAAAAATAATCTAGTCAGATAATTTTTAAACCCTCGAACGAGAATGTGTTATCCATTTCCAGAACTAATTACATTTCTCAAAATAGGACAAATCAGACAAATCATTGATCTTCGAAACGCCGCGACCATTCATTCTTTAAGACAGTGATGAATTTGTCTCTATCCCCTTCAAGTCTTACATTGGGGGGTAAGCTATTCCATAATCGCCTGCCTTTTATGAATACACTACCTCTATATCTCTCTGTCCGTGCTCTCTCTATTTTCAGCTTACCACCTTCTCTGTTTCGTAACGCATGATTTACATTGATCAGAGGTTCATACACATCTTTCCTCTTAAAAAACAACTTCAGCGTGGAAATCTCAGCTCTTTGGTACAAAGGAAGCAATCCGGAACGACTTGTTAATTCAGCGTTTGATAGATCCCTCCCATATGCAAGACGGAGGCTTTTGTTCCAAGTTCTTTGAATTTTTTTTTTTATGTTAGTACCAATATGTTGAAGTGTATTTTAGATACTTTAAATCATATGTGGCAGATATATTTTCAGCCAGTATACTACAATCTATGTTTGATACCGGGCATGCCCAAGTGACTCCTGACGATTGGACATTTCAGTATAGGACTGACATACTGTCATGAGGACTAATAGAAGGCTAAAATTTCACTAAGTTGTCATAAACATGCATAGGAAATGAAACCAGGTGAAATTTAATACCTAGAACAGTTACTTTTTTTCAGAAGGGAGGTATAATATGACAAAGTAGTGAATTCTGAGGTATATTTATAGGAATATCAACATTTAGAGCAATTTTTTATATACAAAACTTCCGAATATGTTTCCTAATGTAACATTTTCGTAAAGCTTAGGATGTCTGCTTTCCAATGATACCAGGATCATTAGGATTGATTTAATGGTGTGCAATACACGTTCAGTATAATGTGCATAGGTTGGGAATTTCGCAATTGTACATTCTAAAAAGATTTGACCCACATGCATATATCGAGTATGTATAGATCTGCATACACATAGGGAGAGAGGGGCGAGAAAAAGGATAGAGTAGAGACAGGGGGAGAGAGAGCGGGAGTTATAGATCATCAACAGTAGCACCAATATAAGAAAAGTTGTAATAATGTTGTATCGAATCTCAGCGTTCCTTTATCTGTGCATGTTTGTTGGCACTTCTCATGAAACGTCGACAAGGGCCATTTTACATGTGGAAACAAAATATCAAAGTCTAAGCGTTATATATCTATTGATGGATGGACTAGTTGTATAACCATACAGTTTTAGGAATATTTAAATAAGGAACAAATTGCATTTGAGCATAAATATATTAGCAAAATATGTAAGGGACATATGTGTTTTGAATATGCTATTAGCTATTATTCTTTTGTTGGAAACAAATATATTGAGGCCTTATTTACTCTGAGGCCGTCATCCCGCATCATGCGTCATGCTGCCTACAATTGTGCCTATTTTCTACTGGTGCCAAACATAATGGAAATAGGTATAAAAAAGTATACACTTCCTGTTGTTTGGTAATGATACAAATATCAAAGCAATGCTATTATTTGTACCCACAGAACTAACGACGGAATGAATGATTGATGATTTTAGTCAATTGTAAATCACAAGAAAACCAAACCCATACATATTGTATGGGGTCGATGTTAGAAATTGAATTGCAATTTTAATGTTTTCACGTTTTTTTGTGTATGTCATATCGTTGTCAATTCTGATGACATAAAACTACACATGGTATGTATACATGTATCCGTAAGGACAAGATCCCTATTTCTAGATGCATTATAAGATTATATGAATATTATTCCTACTGATTTTCCTAATTGTTGCTAGTACCCTATTGTAATTCATACTTGACAAGGCTGTAATAATCCAACTTTAAATGAAATAATATCATTAGCCTGGAAATGAGCTTTGCTCATTTCAGGGCATTGAAAGGGTGCGCCACATTTACAGCTTATCAAGAGCTAAAGTCACATGCCAATGTTTGCTCACTTGGACTCTCGGACGCAATCTTATCGGACTGAAATCGCCCACCCTCTGCCCTAAATCTTTTGACAAAGCATTTCATCAAAACTATCCCACGAAGGGTTACTTATTTTAATATAAAATGACGATCTAGCTACCTGCAGAGACTAAGTGATACCTTTTATTTATTTATTCATTTAATCAACAAATGTTCTTATCTACAAATCATGTTCCTCGCTGGATCACTCATACCTTTTTAGCCTAATAATATGATAAAATCATTTTGACTTAATTCTCTCCTCCTCTTTTAATGGTGCCTGAATGCAGTGAATATTTATAATTATATCTCGATGACTATTTGAGATTATTACAAAAATCAAAAAATCATTAAATATCCGGACATGTCTATCTGACTGTCCTGAATAATCAGCCGTATATAAAAAAAAATGCTAACGACTCATAAAATTAATATTTAATTCCAGAAAATCAATTACTATATTTTCCTCAGCTTCAGAGACCCATAAAGAGCAAAGACACCATTTGCAAGACTTTTTTGAGAATGGCCCCAATTGTATTTGGTTTTTCTCGGTTTGGAGCTCTATGATATTGTAAGATAGATAATAATGTATTACACATGTATAATGTATATGTAATGTATAATGTATAATGTGTTATGTAAACATATATGATATATATATACGGAGGAGGAAGAGAAGGAGAAGGAGGGGGATATGGTAATGGTAGCGGCGGGGCTAGCGGCGTCGATTTTCGCGCAAAACTTCGTTGCGTAATATCGTTTTATCTCCTTTTATCCATTATCTAATAACGTCGACATATATACTATCAGAAAGGTAACTATTCAAGCTTCAAGTTGGTATGAATTATGTTCATGTGACACATTTATCAAAGGCGTGAGAGATAAAAGAAAAGCTTGTTTTGTTTGCGGCCGCTCACGGGTAAAATATGGAGCGTGCTAAAAGTGGAGCGAATGTGTCCAGGAAGAAAGGTGTGTGTGTGCAAATTGGTGGTGAAGCAAAAAGGGAAATGGGGAAAGTGGCGAAGGGGGGAAAAGGTTCTGGAGTGGCAGGGTTTTGGAGGAAAAGGGTTGGTTACCATCTGGTCCAGTACGTTGTGCAAAGACCTACTGATGCAATGAAACAGAAAATCCAAATCATAGTCTCACTATCATAGACCATGATGCCCTTGTCAATTGCAACCCCCACCCACCCCCCGTCCATTGACCCCGGGGAGATAAGGGGGAATGATAGGGGGATGCCCAGGAAAATGCTTTCAATATTTATGGGTGTCAATAAACAGTAAAGTAGACTAAATGTAGTCTAAATGAGGACCTTTAAAACCAATGGATATATTACATAGATTATCTTGAAATTTGAGACATCAATTGACATAACCATAAGTGACACACTCCCTCAAAATTAGAACATTCCAATAATGGGATCTTGTGAAAAAAACGCATTGAAAAATATCAATTTTGCGACTTATGACTCATTTTCCTGAAACGCGTCACATATTCTCCATTGTCTAGAAATATGTAATATAATATTTAGAGTTAGTTACACATTGGTTTGCCTTTGGTCTTCTCTCCAGCCCAGCTTGCATTCCATTCTGAGGCTACATTTATAGCCTTTCCCACACAATCTTTCTACATTCTGCATCGGTTTTAGTTTTCCACTATATGGTTTTCGATTTTCAATTAAGATGAGAACGGTGTTCCCAATAAGAGCAACTGGCCAATGTTTGACACCTGTAGTGAAGAAAATGGACGAATGGCTCCCAAGACCATAACCTATTTTTTCTTACTTAAATAATTTACTCTTTATATAAAGCCATTGTGGACTGTGCAGGAACGCCTTGTCAAAATGGTGCATCTTGTGGAGATACAAATGGTGGATATGTATGTCGCTGTGTTTCTGGCTACACTGGGACATTCTGTGAAACTGGTAAGGTTTACACATATTTTTGATACATGCATATCCCTTTTTAAGGATGATCGCGGGTATTTCTCAGTTGCCAAAAACGGCGGGGATTTTACAACATTGACCATGTGCATATTTAATTATTTTTTGATCATTTCTTTGGTTAGTGATGTTCATTAGTTAAAAAGAAGCACTTCTGAAGATCGAACATATCAATATGTATTTTTTTTCTTGTTTGTTATTGTTTTACGACACCGTAAGCCACCTTGTTTACATAGAGATTCAAAGCGTTTTCATGAAAAACGGCCGTTTTTTTAAAGAAAAAAGTTTATCTATTGGGTAAAGGCTTCTGAGATACAGGGGCAAAAGTATACAATAAAATGCTAAGCTGACATGTCAGCTTTCGATTGTAATGTCTTCATGCATAGTCTATTCATACATTGTAATGGCCATTGGAATCGTTTGGGAGAAGTTATGATAACAAGAACAAGTCTAGATTATATTTACTCTGAAATAAATGGCAGCAGACGATGTGACAGAAAGGATCACACAGCTTAAATTGATATAAAAGGTTATATAGTAGAGGAAGTAATAATATGATATATTCACTAAAACAATACGCCACCATGCTGTAGATATATAGAAATAGCATTTGCACAGATAAATATCTGAAATCGTCACCAAATGGGCGGGCAACATGCATATCCATTTGTGCATGAAATAGCAGATAACAACACTTAGAAGTATATTGAGTATAACATTACAAATAAATAATTATGTTCATCAATGTATTGACCGCAATCATATAAGAAAGACATTTGCTTCCCTTAATGGAAATATGTATTAAAATATATGAACTATGTATAGTGCAGTACTTCTTATTTAATTATTGGTTTAGTCAAGCTCCTGTATGTATTAATGATATTGTATTCAGACATAGATGACTGTGCCGGACTACCTTGTCACAATGGAGGAACTTGTATGGATGAAGTGGATGGTTTTATGTGTACCTGCTCACCTGGGTTTACTGGCTCGGTCTGTGAAATTGGTGAGTCTTTGCAAGGTGCTTTTCTAGGCATGTGATTCAATTGAATCACATACAAAACTCGGAAAAGCGCTCCACCTTTCTCATAATTAGGAGCATGGGTGAAAGTCATTGTTATTATGTTAGCTCTAATTACAGATCTATATCTCTTTCTAAAATGGGTGTAAACAAATATTACGTCTTGGATTTCAAACTTCATCATGAAAGAAGAAAAAACTTTAAGCTACTCCTTTCAACACAAGGATTTAGAGGATCAATCCGAAAAAATAATTGATTCAATGATTTGAGTAAGTGTTATATATGCCTGGATTTCTAAGTATAATAGGCCTGGAAAACATCTCTCTTTTAAATACTTGTAACAGAGAAATATAGTTCATTCCAGCAACATGCACAGCAACACTTACACTGGAAGCATACACTTCCATCCCATCTATACGTCTTGTAACCAAGGTTTTGGAGGATTATGTGCAGTTGCACTTTGATCATGCAAGTCTATAAACATTATTTTGGAGATGCGCCAAGCTCCCTTCCTGCAGAGGTTTCAAAACAATAGTAATAAATGTTTTTGAGATATAATATCAATAATTATAACGTCCTCAATTGAAAATAACTCACAAAGAACAATTGGACAATCGGCTGCAGGATATGCAGGGAAAAGATAGGAGATCTTTACGATCCCGATTCAGTTTAAACGACATAAATCTCTTCAAGAAGGAAGATCTAGACATTCTGAAGGATAGAACATACATTGAAGAAACCAACGACACCCACAGTAGAGTCGACAACTCAATAAATATGCAACAAGGATGCACCCAACTGCAAAATCAAGGCATGAACTATAGACCTGATCAAAATCAAATGATGCAAAATCAGCAATGAGAGAATTATGGCCCACCTGGGCAAATCACAAATGGATATGTACAGAACAATTTTCAGCAAGGACAGCAAAATGTCGTCGCTAACTGGGATCAACAAGCAACTCAACAAATGAACCAGACTACCTTGTTAGGAAAATACCAAAGTCATCCTACTCAAACACAATCGAATCAGATAAGTACAAATCAATCCTATCCTATTCCGCAAAGTGACTTTATGACTAGATTCAACAAGAGAGAGGAGAAAGTGGATAGAATACTGGATGGTATAATAGCTCTACATGCAACCCAATCTCAAACCGATAAAATGGCGAAAGCAAATCAGTCAGACATAGCTGCGCTAAATGTACATATCCAAGGATTAAATGATAACCAAAACAAACTGCATGAAAATATAGAAACTGTAAATACAAGTGTGAGTTCTGAAATGTTTAAATTGCAAGAAAAAATTGAGAATCTCAGCAAGAAATTAAAAGAATCAGAAGAAAGGGCCAGTAATTTTGACTACAGTTTTCCAATGATAGAATCAAAGGGAAATTATTATGCTCAGGGTAATACACAGAAAACATCGAACAATTTCTTCTCAAATGCAACAGAGCAAACTCAGTATGAAAACCCCAGGGATTTAAGAGTCGTAATAAGGGGGGTTGAAGAAAGACATGACAAAGATTTGGAACAGGTTTTGAAAGAACTATTCAATGCTTTGGATATTAACACCAGATTCAATGGACAGGAAAGGTTAGGAAAGCCAAGGGAAAATAACAATAGTGGCTATACAAGGCCAATCAAAGTCGCTTTGCCCAGTGTTAAAACCAAGCTCGACCTTTTCAGATGTTTGAATAAGAACAAACAAAACAATCCTACCGAAACAATGAAAAAAGATTAGAATTTCGAGTGATAATACTGAGGAGGAAGAATTGTATCTTAGTGAAGCCCGCACAATAGCCAATGCAGCTAAAATAGTCCACAAGCAGGACACCAGACCAAAAGGCAACTCGGTAATCACAAGTGGGGAGACCAATCAAGACTGTACATGGTATTGCTTTTCAAGGCCATATCAGCCCTTTATCAAACCTATATGAATGTGATATTGAATACGAAGGTTTCACAGCTTGCTCTGTCAAACAACTATTCCAAGTGAGAAAGGCTATTATGTCAGGAGCAGACACCTCACTTATAGAAAGATTGAAATCAGTTAAGAACCCATACACGGCCAAACGTATTGGGAGACAAATACCAATTGCTCAACAATGGAACAACAAAGCTGACAAAGTCTTAAAAGATTGTATTATGAGAAAATTCTCTAGGAACAATACACTCAAACAATTTCTAACCAATAAAGATAATGACTACCAATTCTACGAGGCAACGTATGACCAATACTACGGGTGCCGTTTTCCACTGACTGAGGTGGCAAACATATCAATCGATAAAGTAGACGAGAAAAGGAATATCTGCAGCAAATTAATCAAACAAGTAAGATCTGAACTAGCAGTATAACATCTTTTAGCCTACATTTAATCAAAAATACAAAATCAAAACATGCCCTGCTTCCAAATTCTCTTCATAGGCGACTCTCGCCTAAGAGGCTGGGAGAAAACCGTGGAAAAGGAACTAATGAAGAACAATTGTACTGACATTAATATAACATATATGGTACTACCAGGAGCACGATTGAGGATATCTAGCTTTTAAAAGAAAATCAAATCCTTTCTATACGAACACAGAATAGGGATACCAGACAGAATGATGGACCAATCCTTAAAATTCCTAGATACAAATCAAAATTGGGTGAAAATTCTGTGCAGGTAAAATGTGCAACTGCATGGAACAAATTAACACCCAGACAAAGAAATATAGGCACTATGGAAACACTAAAATCTAACTAAAAAGACTGGCTGAATATCTTATTTCTAGAATAAAAATTAAAAATCTCATCTCTACAAACGGGAACAATACAAATATAAACTTCCTCAACCTATTTCTATAGCAAATTCGTTTCTGCATCTCATACCCCAAGAAAACACTTTGTATATAGATTTTCGTTATCAAAATAAAAGCAGAATCATAACACTCCACCATAATGAGCCTGAGTGGCAAATGATATCTGTTTTCTCTATCCTGAAATACATTAAATTATCACTAACACTCCACATTACAATGTTTGAGTGGCACAGTGAAAGAGAATCAATTATCGATCTACTTTATCCTTTATCTACTATCTTTTATATCAAGTCATGTATTTTATTTTACCATTTTTTCTTAACTCTAAGACCTGAGATATTGGAAAAAACTGTCATAGAATACCACATTTAAATTGTATAGTAATCTTTAACAAATGGAGACAGAATTCACTGATTGTAAAATACATCTCATCAACTTGGCCCAACAGAACTAACCCCGAAAAGGGGAGTTGGTTACCAAGTGTGAATAAAATCTTTAAAAAAAAATAGTGATTATAATATGAGTAACTTTGGTAAGAATTTGGTTGCTGTAATAACTGAGAATGCAACTTAGGACCAGCATACTGGTCACAAATGAAATACTGTTTTCAGGAAAATGAATTATAAATTGCAAATCTGGATTTTGAGATATCACCATATTTCAGAAGACAAGATCTAGCCGTTTCCAATGATAGTAAGCACTATCACTTAACACTTAACAGATTAACACTAACACTATCATATCAATGGGGTACATGCATACTAGTTGTTAATGAGTGTATATACATACATATTGTACACAGTTCACAAAAACCTGTTCCTCTTTTCAGACATTGATGAATGCAGCTCCAGCCCATGTATGAATGGAGCTGCATGTAATGATGAGGGGAATGGTTACATCTGTATATGTCCTCCTGGTTATACCGGCATCCACTGTGAAGCAGGTAATATTGTAGTGGTGGACATTCTGTGATTATAGTATGGCCAAACTGATTTAGAACATTAATTTCACTGAATTTTGGACAGCTTATATTGATCAGTGTATGAAATGTCAGGACAATGTATATATATTCTTCTGGTTTAAAGGTCCTTATTTAGTCTAAATATGAATAATTCTCCAAAACGTGCAGCATTTGATTACAGGGGGGCATTTTTCTTTTAGAAAAAATGAAATTTGTTGAATCTCCACAATCTTTGACATATATATAGCAGGTCATATTAGCATAACACAGGCGAAATTTGGGAAGGCTGTGGCAAATATTTTGATTCCTACACCTATGCTTCTCACACCTTCATTTTTGCCTATATTTTGCCTTATTTCGGCCATATTTAACACAATTCAGTGATAATTCAATGTAAGATTGATGGAAAGTACACGACATATTCTTTTGTTTTCTCATCAGCCTATGGAGCAAATTACTAAACTGCCTTAAAAATGGAAACTTTATAATACATTAATATAAACGTTTTGTTTACAAGTCTATGATATGCCCTAGAACATGTCACAATTTATTCATGCTGTTTGTAAAATGATTATGACATTTTTTTCACATGTCTATTACGTCACCAAAACAGGCCAGAAGAAGCATGGTAGCGTTAACCCCTGGAGTGTCTAGTCACCTTGCTTAATATAATGAAATATAGCATATAATGATACGCTATGATAGGTCCACGTAATATTGGGGCTTCATATGACAGACGATAATATACATGATTATAATTTCTGGCCCCTTTAATTACATCAGATTAATTTATTTGGCCCATCCTGGAAATTGGATTCCACTTTTTGGCCTTGGACCTAGAACGCCATTGGGTAACTTATTCCATATTATTTATTGATATCAGAGAAATATTTTTTTGATATCGGAAAATGAACTTATGTATTGATATCGAAAATGCATCTATCGATATCAATAAATTAATTCTTCATATTGGAAAATCATTCATCAATATCAATAAATATTATTGATAGGAATTCATTGGGAGTATTTAGTATATTCAGTACTTCTTGATTTCTTCATATCGGACAATGATTTCTTGATATTGAATAATGATTTCTTCATATTGATGAATCATTTTTTGATATCAAGAAATCATTTTCTGATATCAAGAAATCATTTTCTGATATCAAGGGATATCAAGGAATATTGAATAATTGACCCAATGGCGTTCCATATTGAACCTTGAAAGTGCATACAAAAATCAAAATAAAATCCTGTAACGCACCTTACTCTTACTTAATGAAGTATGTTATACACATGTATATTCGTAATAAGTCACACCTAGGTCGCCAAAAATGGATTTTGATATATCCTTATGATATTTTTTTGAAAGATGAGCTCTAGGTGATTCGAATAATGGTAAACCCAAATTTAATTAGATTAGAGTTAAGAATATTTTATTCAGGTCATTGAACATGTTCACACGTACAATTCATATTATTCTCAGGACAAGACAATTGGGGATGGCCGTGTTAGCAGAGAAAATATTTCCCATTAAAGAGTTGAAATAGATTAATTTCATAAGTTTGAGTTTAAAATGGATACAACAGTTCTTCAAATAACTTCTGTAGTTGTTACTTTTCTAACAACACTTTAACAATTAGTAAGATGTTAGTAAATTATTATCAGATATAGAGGACTGTGCTGGACTACCCTGTCACAATGGTGCAACTTGTACAGATCAAGTGAATGGTTTCACATGTGCCTGCAAACCTGGATACACTGGTTCATTCTGTGAGACAGGTATGGTGTACACATTTATTGTCATCCCTAATTTACCATGCACGGTCCATCCAACAATTTGTTTAGAATATAACTGATCAAATGTTAATTGTCACATAAGAATATTGGCAGATTACCTCCCTTTACATCAATTTTCCTCTTTTCAGACAAAGATGAATGTATCTCCAGCCCATGTATGAATGGAGCTGCATGTAATGATGAGGAGAATGGATACATCTGTATATGTCCTCTTGGTTATATGGGCATCCATTGTGAAACAGGTAATATTGTAGTGGTGGACATTTTGTGATTATAGTATGGCCAAACTGATTTAGAACATTAATTTCCTGTATTTTTATACATCAATTTGATTTTAAACAACTGTTCACAGTGGGATATTGGATAAAGCACATTCCATGAATATATAGTGAACCACAGATTCATAGCGGTAAGAGTAACAAATTCGGTGAAACAACACTAAGAAGAACATAGTGGTATTTGTTTCAACTGAGTTTATCAACATAGAAAAACAATATCAAAGCCATGGTAGTTCAACTTGATTTGAAGAACAGAAATATCTTGGGTCGCTAGTGGCACAAATTCAAAGTTTCATGTGAAAGGGATCTGGCTGAGCTTGAAAGTATGGACTAGTGCCACCTGCGGACCAAGGCCATTCTCAAAAGGGTAAGAAGGATGCAATGCACTCTGCGTCTTCAAAGCATTTCACTGCAGGTTAAGATGTAGTAGTCAGTACTATCAAGGTACCCTCCAATTTACGGGAACTAATAAAGCAGTTCCTCCAATAGCTATTGATGTGTACTGGCTTGTCCACAGATTCAACTCTTGTATTGACCAGAAAACCTGCATTGAGGATGGCCGTGTTAGCTGAGAAAATGTTTCCCATTCAACAGTTGAAATAGATTTATTAGTTTGAGTTTAAAACAGAGACAACTACATGTAGTTCTATAAATAACTTCTGTAGTTGTTACTTTTCTAACAACACTTTAACAATTAGTAAGATGTTAGTAAAATATTATCAGATATAGAGGACTGTGCTGGACTACCCTGTCACAATGGTGCAACTTGTACAGATCAAGTGAATGGTTTCACATGTGCCTGCAAACCTGGATACACTAGTTCATTCTGTGAGACAGGTATGGTGTACACATTTATTTTCATCCCTATTTTACCATGCACGGTCCATCCAACAATTTGTTTAGAATATAACTGATCAAATGTTGATTGTCACATAAGAACATTGGTAGATTACCTCCCTTTACATCAATTTTCCTCTTTTCAGACAAAGATGAATGTATCTCCAGCCCATGTATGAATGGAGCTGCATGTAATGATGAGGAGAATGGATACATCTGTATATGTCCTCTTGGTTATATGGGCATCCATTGTGAAAAAGGTAATATTGCAGTTGTTAACGGTGATTATAGTATGGCAGAATTGATTTAGAACATATATTTTACATATTATCATAATATTCATTTGATTTTAAACAACTGTTCAGAGTGGGATGTTGGATAAAGGACATTATATTAATATATATAGTCAACTACAGATTTGTAGGTGTAAGAGTGACAAATTCTGTGAAACCACAATGAGAAGAAAATAAAGGTATTTTTTTCAACTGAGTTTATTAACATAGAAAAACAATATCAAAGCAATGGTAGCACTGCTTGATTTGAACAACAGAACTATCATGGTCCACTGGTGGCACAAATTTCAAGCAAAGGGGATCTGGCTGAGCTTGAAACTCTGGACTTGTGCCACCCACGGAACAAGGCCATTCTCAAAAGGGTAATTTACAGGAACCAAACAAGCAGTTCCTCCAATAGCTATTGACATGTACTGGCTTGTCCACAGATTCCACTCTTGTATTGGCCAGACAACCCCCATTGGGGATGGCCATGTTGGCAGAGAAAATGTTTCCCATTCAACAGTTAAAAAAGATTAATTTTATTAGTTTGAGTTTAAAATGGATACAACAACATGTAGTTTGTCAAATAACTTCTGTAGTTGTTACTTTTTTAACAACTCTTTAACAATTATTAAGATATTAGTAATTTATTATCAGATATAGAGGACTGTACAGGCCTGTCCTGTCACAATGGTGCAACTTGTACAGATCAAGTGAATGGTTTCACATGTGCCTGCAAACCTGGATACACTGGCTTATTCTGTGAGACAGGTATGGTATACAACTTTATTTTCATCCCTAGTTCACCATGCATGGTCCATCTGACAATTTGTTTAGAATATAACTGATCAAATGTTGATTGTCACATAAGAATATTGGCAGATTACCTGACTTTACCTTAATTTTCCTCTTTTCAGAAATAGATGAATGTAGCTCTAACCCATGTATGAATGGAGCTACATGTAATGATATAGAGAATGGATACATCTGTACATGTCCTCCTGGGTATACGGGCATCCACTGTGAAACAGGTAATATTGCAGTAATAGGCATTTATGGTGAATATTAATCAAATATAGGTGTAAATTGCCATGATCAGAGATCCCCAGCTATACGTCTGCTAGACACCTGAATACAAACTCTGAGGTCATATAAATGCCTTAAATAAAGATTGGGGTGGTGCGATGGATCAAGGTATTAATTTTGGTACCATGGTTTAAAGGTGTACAGAGTTTGAACATTGTTGTGGTCATCACCTGTTCTCTCAGGCTCTAGTGGAAGAACTGCAATTTCATTTGTGGTACCAAAGAGATACCCTTGCTGTTCAAGCTATACTCTTGCTGTTCAAGGATAGTTTAAATGCTCTGTTTTTTCTTCTTATTAATAAGTTTAGTTAATCATATATAACTTTACCATTTTTTAACTTGAAGGCTCTGATCAGACAAAGCAAGTATGTTATAACATAAATTTGTCATGCATGGTGGTACAGACCTTATCAATGTCAGCCTCATGCCAGATATCACAATTGTTTATGATTATTTCTTCCCATACAGTTTCATAGGTAATATTTCTAGTCAACATTGCAGTATATGTATCTCTCACAACATTAAATAGGTTGGTAATGATTGCTAATATTTTTGTTTAAACTGCCAAATCTAATTAATTTTTTTTTCAATTGGAGGCTATAAAGTCAGTTCATGAACAAGAATCAAGGGTAGTTAGTGTGGAGCAATTCATGTGTTGGACCAAACCTTTGCATTGCAAAATAGAAATAAATCGGCTCCAGTTGGCGTAAGATTCATTGCTTAGTACTTTTAAATTCTCATAATGTTTCTGATTATTCAGACTCGAGTCGAAAAATTTGTTTAAAGATTTGTTTGAAAAAGTGATCTAATGACCCACTTGGCAGTATGTAAATGGCAATGACAAGCATCATCTTATGAAAAAGACTGAATTATGTAGGTAACACTTGGTGCCTCATACTAATGGATTTTTCTTGCGGATCAACTCTTCCTTCATGCCTTCATGCCGTCAAATGAGGATTGGTTGTTCTCTCTGCCTACTATTGGTCCTAATCTCCCTGGTCTACCTGTCTTCATGAATGCAATGGTATCCTCATCCTTGATGTTCAGACAATTTTCTAGTACCACATAGATCTCTCATTCATTTACTGACAAAGTATATCTTCATCTTCTTTCATCTGGATAGCTTGTGAGGATAAATAAACAGACTTTCGTGCCTGAGTATTGTTCCATACATGCAAGGCCATCTCCACATTTGGTTTCAGCTGAATGCAAATCCAAGTTTGTAGACATTTGTTTTTTCCACAGTCCCTTAATTTCAGTTGATTAATTAGCAGCGTTTGAATGACAGTCATCTGTTTGTTTTGTGCATCAACAAGATGATTTACTCTCGTTTCTCTTGTCCTTGCTCGTTGTGACAAGTTATGTTATGTCTATTTTGATTATTGAGAAACAATTTTCCCCTTTTTTTGCATATCTGGAATATATTTTGTATGGATTGTGTAAACATGGCCTGTCTTGAATTGGACACAGTCCTGGGTGTATGGTTTTATTTTATTATTTTATTCTGTTTTTGTGAATAAAAATTGTAAAACAAAACAAAAAGTGAGCCAACATCATCATTCAGATCACATTGTGTTGCCCCACCAACCTAGCAGCAATTTGCTCATTATTCAAATTAATATTGCATTGTTTTTTCTGCTCATCCAAAGCGATTGGTGGGATTACATCAGACCTATGTTTGATAATTGGAGTACTAGATGCATATATTTGCCAATCAATACCTGTTTCTTCCCAACCCATCGGCTGTTTGTTGTGCAACTGCTATTGGTAATTCCTCCAATATTGCATGATTGTTTAGGCCAATGTCTTACAAAGTGCTGTTTCCTATTTCCCCAAGCTCGTAAAGCCATGTGCATCTGCATGAGGCCGGAGACTTGAACAACAGATAATGATATGTCCTAATCCAGGTCCATCTCAACAAAAGATCAACATGAATTCAATTCCTACATCGGTGAACATTAATTATACTGTTAGACAAAGCCCAGTTCTATCTAACAATACAAAGGACAATTTACATCTCTTTCAGACATCAATGAATGCAGTTCACGACCATGCAGAAATGGTGGAATATGTGTAGATGATGTGGATGGTTACACATGTTCTTGCAGGCCTGGTTTCACTGACGTCATTTGCCAAACTGGTGAATCTATATTTATTGTTAAGACATAATCTGAACTTCTCAATGGAAGGGATGGTCTTGACCTCAAGTGATATTCAATCGGAGTACGCTTTGGTTCAAACACCTAGATCATGACTTTGCTAACTAGTACTGATGCTGCAAATAAAAAGACAATACTTTTCATATATTAGGGTGATTAAGCTGCAGATTTCTACTATAGAGTATTTTTGTTGATAACAACATCATTCATAATACATATGTGATGTGATCACATATTATTCATTTAAAGAGGTGAGTCTGTGATGAGGCACAGGGGGAGTAGGATAGAAGACTTAAATTGGACTAAGAGGACTAAGTTGCAGAGTTGATGTTTTCCAAAGTGTTTTATCCACAAGATCTCTTTGTAGGAATGTTGTCAATCATGGGGTTATTTAGTACTTCTAGTTGTATAAATACATATACCAAATTTCAAGACTCTGTGCTATATCCATGTATTTCTAAGGTCATCCTAAATCTACGTACTTTACAAGTTATTATCCACCAAAAAATATTCAAAACATTTATTTTAAAAAAATGATATCCAATATGAAATGTATGAAGTATTATTTTTTAAATTGGCTTGATCACATTTTTCAAAATATAATGATATCTGAAAAAATGTTGAGACTTGTGATTTTCTTATGGCACATCATATATTACCAGAGAGCAAATCACTAAACACGGAAGGGAATTTTTCATATTTGTTTTCAGAGATTGATGAGTGTATTTCCAACCCTTGCCAGAATGGTGGAAGCTGCAGAGACAGCATCAATCAGTATATATGCACCTGTGCCTACGGTTTTACTGGCACCAAGTGTGAAACAAGTAAGTCTGCTAAAGATTTAGATTATCCAGGATTGTTTGGAATGTTCCATGTTGTGGGTTAGAGAGAGTGTAAGTGTCATTCTAATTAAATAAAATTAGAACTTGGGAATGCGTTGGTGATCTCTATATCATAATATTACATAGGAAATGACAGCAGTTTTCTCCCAAATATAAAGATCTGATAATATGTAAATGGCTAGAATTCATTAGCATTTTGTTATTAATCAATAATGAAAAAAACGGTTAAGACTGTAAAGGAAAGGAGCGCTAAACTATATCTCGGCTGTTCTCATGACACACTTGCAGACCCTATATTGTACGCTCGTGGCCATGTCATGGAATACATTGCTTATTTCTACAGATAAAAATGAATGCTCAGACATATTATGTTGGAATGGTGGCACATGCCTGGATCTCATTAACAACTTCGAATGTAGCTGTCCTGCAGGATACAGAGGCAGGCTTTGTGAAAAAAGTAATGTATCTAATAAATATTCTACATTTTGCATAATTTCAGTTAAAATTCAGAATTTAAAGAGTTCCTTGTCACTTAATGTTATGTTAGGAATAGTTATCAAACTCTTTGAGGAAACTTATCCAGTAATATACTATTATAATCTATTATATTCTTTTTGAGCTATGAATTTTTAAATATTTTTAGAAAATGCGCAATTGGCAGCTCTACAAATGTAAAACTTCTGCTAAAGTAGACTGAGAAAATATGAATAATTGGTATATCAGTATACCTTTGGCATTGTTTTGATAAGAAATGACTCTCTCATTGTGTTAACCTTCCCTATGAACATCAACTATCTCTTAAATCTGGAGAGGATTGGTGAAGTTGAGTTGTGCATTTTCTGAAGAACTCAGTGTTAACATTTTATTTAATAAAACTGGAAAAAGTAGTTGTATCAAACCTGTAACAGCTTTTGAATTATATTTGCAGTACATTTTTGCAAATATATACACTGAACTACCCCAGACTTTAGCTGGGAGTGAATATTCATCAAGACAGTCAAGGGGCGGTAGCCCTGCGACCATTTTGGTGTATATACACAATTCCAAGAATCCAGGAGTTGTTCTGTGTTTATTTCATCCCACACACATAACTTATGTATGATTAATACGATCTAAAGCAATTCTGAGGATTGAAAAGTTAAATAATCATATCTTTAGCTTGATTTGCTCTGAAAACATTCGCCCCGAACAAGAGCCAGAACGGTTAAAGATGAGAAAGCACACATGCGCACAGTGTACCAAAAACTCTATTGGCTGAGCATATCAGTTACTTACCTACTAAACAATAGACAGAGCCTATGTTACCTCTGCACATGGACTGAGAATATCTAGGGTGAAATATATGACAGATCTTCATGGTGTATTAACATTATATGTTCATTATCTGAGGTTTTTTTTTTTTTCTGTAGATGTTGATAACTGTGCAAGAGATTCCTGTCACAACCAGGGCACCTGTGTAGATGGAGTGGACGGGTACACATGTAATTGTGCTCCTTCCTACTCAGGACCACATTGTGAAACAGGTGAGCAAGTCTTGGTTCTAGTTCTTGTTACTGGGTCAGATTTCCAGAAAATTTACAATTGATCGCTCTACACATTAAGGAATATCTTCTAAATTAGGCTTACAAATGAAGAATACCAGGTATATTTGAATATATTTGGTATTGCATTGAATTAAAATATCAGGTCTGTTATGTTAAACTGCATTTTGAAGCCCATTTTTGTCTTAAATGAGGGTTATTTGAGATGATTGGTGAAGGTGAATTGTACATTTTTCTTTAAAATGCTGACCCTTCCACGCTTTTTCATCTGTAGCTGGCTTTCACTTTAGTTCTGCCCAGAGTTAAAGATATATTCTCAGATAAAACATACCTACAATATAATTATCAACTGAAACATAAATACAGCACAGTCAAAAAACCTTCAGGCAATACCAAAGAAATCACCTGAAAGGACTTCTTCGTCAACATTTTGCCTGATGTTTCATTTCCATGGGTCATCTTTTGGCAAATGATTTGTATGGAGAATCAAATATAGCTCAAACCTATACAGGTACATGTATCACACCTGTCCTAGATATAGGTAATGACTACATTTGATTCCCAATATATAAGTGAGCTAAGTAAACATGGCTTGATATTGGTGCACACCCAGAAACTTCTTTGGCTAATTTCTTGCATTTACTAAGTTGACAATATGTGTGCATGCATAGATGATAATCCATTCTTTTCTCTCTTTCTTTGACATTCAATCTCTCAACAAATCCTCACTGTCCTGACTTTGTGTCCATGTCCGTTATATTTCTAATTATAGACATTAGCCATTAGTTATGTGAGTAGATATTATGAATAGTATGCATAGCTATATTGATATATGATTTGTCCACTAAAATGTTTATTACGTTTTTCAGACCTTTGCTTAAACCACTGTGTTAATGGAGGCACTTGTACAAGAGCATCCACTGGACCATTTTGTTTGTGAGTGAAAATTCAATAGAACCTATTAAATTAACCTTATTACATTATAGATTTAGAAAGCAATAGTAGGAATGAAGATAGATGTACAAACCTCTGTACTGTGAGTGTTCCATTGTACAATGTTAAATTGAAGATTTATATATATTAATATCAAAAATAGGATTTTTGAGGTCTTTCCAGTATGTTTCATAAACACCCTTAGAGGAAGTGAAGGTTAACAAATGGTTCATAATGGGTTAGAATTGCCTCATGGGGAAACAATGACCAACTCCTGGCCTCATGTGCATACCCACATGACCTATGACCCATGACGTCATTATGAGGCATTGACATACAGCATTGGGAATGGGGTCAAAATGGTGGGTACCTTTAACCAAAGGGGAAATGAGGAGAGACAACCTTGTGGGTGATAATGCCCTTCAAACCTGTTTTTATTCACTCAGGATCACTGTATATGGGTCAGATTTTCCGAAAATGTACAATGCAACTTCGCCAATCTTCTCAAATAAGCCAAATTTCAGACGAAAATGAACTTCAAAATACAGTTCAACCCAAGCAAACAGATTGCTAGAATCAATGTAATGAAAAACATACTCAAATTTACCTAGTATTGGCCTAATTTAGTAGAATTTACTAAATGTGTACAGTTCCCAACGGTACATTTTCTAAAAATCTGACCCTTATGCGTTAAAGGCCTAGCTTACACAGTGCAATATCAGCATGAATCATCTGTAGTTGAATAAATATAAATTATTCTATTGCAGTTGTCAGGAGGAATATGAAGGAAAGAGGTGTGAGTTTGTCATTGAGACTCCATCCAGCTTACCTATACCTCTCATCATATGTGGAACAGTTGGTGGTACGGCTATTACAGCTTTCCTGCTGGTCAGCTTGTATGTGTGGCTGGTCAGGAGTGGTCAACAGCCTGTGGTCAAACCAGTGTTTGGATACATGGCCAAGAGAGCCAGAGTTGGGGCCACACCCTTCTATCTTCCTTCCTATCTATACAAATGTAATAATTAAAATATTTCCCCTGATGTTTGCCTGCGGGACAATTACCAACCTGGACCGTACCCAGCTAGGCCATCTACCATCCAGGCGTTCATTTGCCTTATATGAGGTTTTTAGGGGGACTTTATAATATTAATTTTTAACTTTTTTAACTATGGTTGGCACGGTTTTGAGAGGGATACAAGGTCAGAAACGTTTCATTATTTTGGCAATACATACAACAATATTGTTCAGTATAATAGTAGTTTCTCTAAGATAACACTAAATTTGGTTATTCATTATAGGATTATGAGTGATCATTTCTAATTAGGACACTACAAAATGGTTTAATAAGGATTTCCTTGAAGAAACCTTATGAACCTGATTAATAATTTTATAATTAAAATACATTATTTAGAGAATATTATTGTATGATTATTAAAAAATAATTCAGTTAAAGTCACCTTCCAAAAGAAACAGGCTTAATCCTAATAAATTGATAATCATATTCTTACCCTGGTGAAAAGACTTTGTCTTGAGTTGATGTGTAAAACCATTTGGGTCAAACTATTGGCCAACAATTATTTAAATCACATGTAACTAATATAATAGAAACAGTTGCTGCTTAACTCATCAGTGAGATCAATACCTAATTCAAAGAAGAGAACAAATTTAATGACTTAATGGCTTTTACTGATTTTAACTGACGGTAAAACATTTTACTGATTTGTAATCTGAAGAGCGAGAAGTGGTTCTGAAGATATCTGTCCTATTTTAGTTATGGGCAACACAAAATTTTAAAATTTACATTAGTACATTAGTATTAGATGTATGAGTATACCATATCCAATACTACGAAAATAAGTCAGCATAGTATCTGGTAGCCTGCCCAAAACGCTAGATGGGCTTGGTATATTTATAAATGGTACATTCTCAAGGAGAACCTCTGTTATAAATTATTATAATTTGTCTCTTGCAGCTTCAATGATTATAAATAAAATTAGTAGCTATTGTAATTTTGTGGTATAATTTCTATAATGATAGGTTTAATAATAGGTTTTCACTTGGCAATTGAAACATATGATAAATGTGAAATTTTGTCAATGAAAGTTTAAAAAAAAGAAATTTTGAAAATGAGCTAACCAGCTAAAAATACAACCGAACAATTGTAAGGAGAGAAGTACATGTCTTACAAAGTGCCCACTACCTAGCACAACACAAAATCAAATATAGATATCAACAAGATTAAATATGTATAGATATCAACAAGAATCCCTTAGGCCAGCAGAAGAAATTTGAAAATAAAATCAGCCTCATGCCAAAATAGTTTCTTGTACAACATGGCCTGGAATTCACTATCCAGTGGAAATCAGACCCAAAAAGACAAAAAGAATATTATGTACATTAATCAAAACAACAAGGGATGAATTCTAGGAATATGATCATCTTTCTGAAAGGAAGACAATGTATTTCATACCAATTTGCGTTTGCTTTGTTCTATTAGTCTTTGCATATATATTATATAGTATATATGTTAGCATATAAGTATATCCTTACAGAAAGTATATTGCTTAATTTAATGTTATTATATTAATTGAGTTAATGGTGAGAATAATATCTGCAAGTCATGATTGCCTAACCAGTCAATATACTATATATAGTCATATAACTGTTATACACCAAGCTTCATATATAGTCTGATGAGACAGTTTAGAGATTTTATTATATTAAATTGTATTATGCAATATTCTATACACTTTGCAGTGTACTTTTTTTGTACATGCTGGGCTTGTGTCCCCTGAAAAATTGGTGTGTTTCCGATTTAACACCCCCCCTCTTACCTGGAAAAACCTTCCCCTACTTAAACACTTTTTTTTACCATACCTGATTTCTTTTTAATATACATTAGTTTGTTTTTGATTTGTTGACCAAAAAGTCAAATTAAAACTGGACGTCTGGTTTTCCTAACACAGATCTGCCAAAAAGCACATTTTCACTATTTAAAACAACTATTGTTATGACAAATAATCTTTGTTCCTTGTGAGGTGGTTTCCTAAAAAACACTAGTTTTAAGCCAGATAAATCGGAAACACACCTATTTTTGTTGTTTTTGCCTTCTGACATTATATCTTTCATTGTTAGTTTTCTCCCTAGCAAAAGTATCATTCCCCTATTCAGGAAACGGCTATGAGAACTAGGTTTATTCCAGAACACCATTTTGTCAACTCTCGTACATATATGTATATATGTTGCAAATAAACAAGTTTTCAATTCACCTCAATGAGGTTTCTTTGGTAGTTCTTATACAACATACCGGTTTATTCTAAACAAATTCACGGAAAATCTGGTACAAATTACCACCACTAATTACATCTAGGCATCATACAATTCTAGTAGGATAATAATGCACATCCTGTGCATTATACTAATTGGATAATTGGTGATAATTGGCAATAACTTGGTTGGACTTGCATGCAAGTGCATTATAGCGTACATTGGTGCATTGGTTGAGTTGTATGCCCATGCAATATTATGGGATTAATGACCCTCGATTTGGTGGTTTTGGCTGCCTGTGGTGAAATAACGGCCAAGGCCCGCCAGGGCCAAGGCCTTTATTTCACCACAGACAGCCAAAGCCACCAAATCGAGGGCATTAATGCCTTTAGTCGCACATCTTCGGATTCAATACAACTGTTTAAACACATAACTAATATTAGACCATTTAAAAAACGTTTTAGAGGTACTTACAGCATGATGAACTGCTATAATTTAGCTCTTCCACTCGACCATATGGGTTACTATTTTACTTCTCACATGACATGGAAAGGACCGAGTCAAAACGCCGCCTTTATAACGTCCAAATTAGGATGTTTTACACAATTAAAACCATCACATTCTAGTATTTAGTTTATTTTACATCTGTCTTACCAATATCATACATGTGCACGTAATTATAACTTCACAATTTTGGTTATGTCAGCCGCACTCTCCGTTCGGGATAGAAATAAACCTTCCACTTTTTGCATGCAACCAACGGAGCCCGGATGTCGCGCCCACATTATGGCGACCTTGACCTTGGCGTATTTGGCCGGGTTAGTGTGTCTAGCGACTTAATAAAGAAATAAATGAAAGATCTGAATCAGTAGAAATGACGGAAATACAGATTTACTCCAATAGCAAAGTTTTCCTTTATGGAAATCAAGGATTAGCGATTTTAGAAGCCCACATGTTTACGTTTGAGCAAGCAAGGCGATGTGGAAACTTTCGTCATAGCCACTCTGTGCACGATGCACTTGGCATTGCATTGTGTACTACAGTCTATATAGGGCACGGAGGATTTCATTTGAAAGTCCCGAGCAAGCAAGGCAGACAGGAAGAGATGTGGAGACTTTCGGCATAGCCACTCTGTGCACTGTGCGCTTGGTGTTGTATTGTGTATGGTAGTCTAAATAGCGCACCCCTCCTTCCATTCGAAAGAGAGTACAACATGCTTCCGAATTTTAGTTCCTTTATATTATGCCAGTCGCCGCCACCAAAACTGAAGCAGCCCACAGAGCAGGAGATGTGGAGGCTTTACTTCTATAAGGGGCCCGTTATGACTCTGAACTTCTATAACGGGCCCGTATGACACGCCTCCCTTTATATAATGACCCAGCAGAGGCCGAAACTGGCCGGTTATAACTATCCAGCAAACCCCCAGAATCCAAAGATCGGCGACTAAAACCCTAGAGGTGACATGTATGCGGAAACATTATTATCTTTGGTCATTTGCCCTCCTGGGCGTGTTTATTTAGGACTGACTCTAATGAGGTTAAGTTGCAACGAGTTAGGAAATTACTTAGATCAGTGTTCAAACATCAACTCGCCATTAGACAGTGTGCGGTGGCAAGATTGGTCAAATTTTCAGAAAATGTACAATTCGCCAATCATCTCAAATAACCCACATTTAAGACAGAAATGAGCTTCAAAATGCATTTTAACATAACAGAACTGATACTTTAAATTAATGCAATACCAAATATACTCGGATATACCTGGTATTCATCATTTTTCAGTCTAATTTAGCAGAATTTACTAAATGTGTACAACTGCCAATTGTACATTTTCTGAAAATGTGACCCTTATTCAATTCAATTCAATTCATAGATTCTTTATTTGCAGATTTTGATTTTACAAAGGAAATTCGATGTCTGATTATAGAAGTTAATTCTGATAATCAGTTCTTCCAACAAGCGCCTGAATCTTGATTTTTCTTTTGAAAGTAGTTTTTAACGTTAACAACAATGAGTAGAGTATTAAATTAGGATATGTGACAGTACATGCGTTATAACACAGTGAGATGAAAGATGAGGTAACATTAACAGAATATGAGAGGCGAAGTATAGGCGAGATTGGCACCCTTATGCTTTGATACTTTCTGGCCTGTTCAGAGTGCAAATTAGCACCCGCTCGCTGCCAAATGCGTGTACAACAAAGGTAACATGCCAAATGGAAGTGTTTCTGTAAAACTACATTATGAATAATTCTCCCAATAGGGCGTCATATGGTTTTCCAGGCTTATGTGTCTATAATCTGTATTTTGTATGATTACTTATGATTATAACCATTATATTTGAATTTCTTTTTTCAAAAATAAGGCTATGGGAACCCCACTTTAAAAGTTATCATGCCAAAATCTTTAAAAAAAGTAATGGGTATGAAATTTGGATATGATACACAGGCACATTATGAAAACATATTACTTCTCCAAGAAGAAAACAATGATTTCTACACATGCACACATGTTCATTATTATAAAAAAAAAACACTACAACCCCACTAATTTAGACTGATCTAAACATGGACAAATCTTATTTTGGAATATTGTACGTTTAGATAATTAAAAAGATAGCCCACATCTCTGAAACCTTTTATTACCCCACAAAATACTTGTTGCGTTACAAGATGGAGAAGTACTCATTTATAATTTATTGCTGTTTAAAGTTTGCTTTCTTGCTGTCAAAGCCTGTGGACTATTAAATGTTGACCAAGTCTTCTAGTACTGGGTAAAAGGTATGCGATGAAGGCCTCTTAAATCATGTATCTAGAGTGTAGTGGCTTTACAATCCCCCAGGTGCAACCAGTTAAGAAAGAGCTGGTGTACTTACTTCAGACCAGAGGTCTCCCATGCACTGGGGCCAGTTTTTGTAATATAACTTATGTTTTCCCTTATGTTACCCAATTCTTATCATTACATTAATATTCCTTCTACCCATTCTTGTATAAACTTACTGAGAGCCATGTGTCTTCTGTTTACAGACACGCTTTGTCAAGAACAAAATGATTTCTACAAATGCACACATGTTCATTATCATGAAAAAAAACCTACATGTATTCATTATTATCATTACATTAATATTCCTTCCATCCATTCTTGTATATACTTTCATATTGTTTTCTTATGTGGTACATTACATGACACCTGTTGTACCTTGCACAGGAACGCGACTACCCTACCATTGGGTGATGGTAGAAGGGCCATTGATCGGACAATAAGCTAGAAAGTAGCAGGTAGTTTATTTGTTGGCTATTGACTTTATTTGTTTATTGAAGGCATCGGGAGAGTAAGTCACCAGGACTACCTCTTTAACCTTACTTTAGATAAGATAAGATAAGATAAGAAAGTCTTTTATGTGTCAGAGTGTTCGATATTACAATAGGAAAAGGATGAGAAGGTTTACATTAGAAGGTCTATATGAAAGGTTAATTCCATTTCTGCTGACAGTTACCATTAATTTCAAAGGCCTTTATCCTATACTAGACTCAGGCATTAGATATGAAAAGGAAAAAATTAGACAAGAAGTGAGAATAATATCAGATCTACGACTATGAAACGTTGAATACTTATTAACATTTTGTGACTATAGAATTGGATCTACTTCCTAGATGCCTTACATGTTCTAATAAGAATAAGTAAATAAAATACATGATTTTTGGATGAAAGTATTTCGATTGCCTGCCAATTTTGTATTATATTAGTATGTTGGCAACATACAGATGAGAAAGTTAAATACATAATTTGTACATATGCGAAAGTTTTGTTAGTCTACCAATATTTTACATAATTGGTCTGTTGGCGGCATAAAGTAAATACATAATAATAATATATAATATTATATATAGAGAGTTATACATAGATCAACATGGTTTGTATTATACATAGATCAACTCCCTAAATTGAACATTTCCATTGTGACCATATGTAATCATATGTAACCAAGGGGTTCGAATCTCGGCATATCTCATCCGCTAGCGAGAGCTTCCGTTCCTTTGCCGCCTTGGTTGCTTGGAAGCACTGTTCGGAAGAATCAAACCATCTTCGATTGTATTCAAATACAATATTATAAAAATTAGATGAAAATGATTGCGACCCTTTGAAACCCATTCCATTCTTTCCAACTTTGACATGATAAATATCTTCTGGTCGACATCCCTCCGGTAAGCTAGTAAGATCATGATTTGAATATATATCGTTCCCGATAAGAATATGGTTTACCTCCAACTTAGATTCAACTGCATTTAAACGAAGAAGCTTATGGCAGTTTTGGAGAAGGTTCATTTGGTAACCATTTGTTTCTTTGTTGAAATTATTCAACCAGAATCTTCCATACGATTTCCTAATTTTCCTGCTAGCTCTAAAGATTTTAACTTTTGTTTCTTCAGATTTCAATACAAAATAAATAGACCTTCTTCGGCCAATCGTTGCTATTCCAACTCTATGTATACGCTCTATCCACTTCTTCTTTTCGAATATTCATGCCAGCCAGATTTATAATATTCAGTACTTTCATTATGACATCTTCATTCCTATCATTTCTTTTTTCCATATCATGTAAATCTGCCTGAGATTTTATTTTAGCATCTATCCAATCTTCTTCGATACCCTCAACAATAATAAACTGATCAGTTGTTTCAGTTTTGACATCTTCTCTCTGCATATTTTGATTCCATCGATCGTTTCAAATTTCTTTTCCTCTTTTTTACTTTCATTTTCTTTTAGCTCATTCACTAATTTTTCAAATGATTGCAACCTGTCATTTAAAGCAGATATGTTGATTTTAGAATTCTCAAGATTTTTAATCCTATGCCCAAAATTCTCAGTAGTGGTAGAATTTTCATCAATTGGAAATCCTGTTCCATGCATCCTATGTCTCTCTTTATTTTAGAAATAAAATTACTAAAACTTCTCTCAATGTGTTGAACCTCTTTCAACATCATCCTCACTTCAGGAATTTGTGATAATTCTAATTTTATAGTGTCAACCTGTTGTTATTCCCATCTTCATTCCTATCACTACAGCTATCGCTTCTACCCTTTGCTCTTTAAACTTACTTGCCTTGTGAAGAATTTCAATCGTTTCTTCCATCATACTATCAGTCATATCATGCTCTTTCCAGGTAATCTTCTGTACGATGACATTACCTTGCGCATCGGTAGTGTCATGGCCACTCACCTTCTTAACGGCTTTTTCTTTACCGCTCCACTTTTCTTCGAATTACTTAAACTCATGGCATTTTTCATCCGTGAAAAACTATTTGGAGATCCCATAATGATAATGGAACAACTTTCTCGCTTTGACTTCTTTTTTTCTTCAATTCCCTCCAAATGCGGTTAAAAAGAATTCTAAGCTGATGTAAAGACCTGTTGCTGCCTCGAAGCCATGACGTCACACCAAAAATGAAATTATGTCTGTTTTTACGTCGCCACATTCACTGATTTGACACTGTTGGTTTTCAGTGGATTCAACCAAATATATAAGTTCATGAGAATATTTCATACCAGTATATGTTGTATAAGAACTACCAAAGAAACCTTATTGAAGGGAATTAAAAACTTGTTTATTTGCCAAAGATATACATATATAATATGTAGGTCAGCTTTTCAGAAAATGTACAATTGACAGGTCTACACTTTTAGGATATTCTCCTAAATTTGGCTAAAAAAAATTAAGGACACTGGGTATATTTGGTACGCCATTGATTTAAAGTTTCAGTTCTGTTTTGTTAAACAGCATTTTGATGCTCAATTCTGTCTTAACTGTAATTTGAGAAGATTGGTGAAGGCGGATTGTACATTTTAAAAATCTGACCCATGTTCGAGAGTTGACAAAAGTGTGTTCTGGGATAAACCCAGTTTTCATAGCCATTACCAGAATAAAGGAAAGATATTTTGCTGGGGAGAACAATGAAAACTAACAATGAAACATAATGCTAGAAGGCGAAAAACAATATGTGTGTTTCCAATTTATAGAATAGAATAGAAAAACATTTATTAAGTCATATTGACTGCTTTTGAGGGAAGTTTCTCCAACAGATGGGAGGTGTTCCTAGCCCTCAGGCATAGATTACAGTTAGTAAAGTAAGGAACAAAACCGAAGCGTTCGATGAAGGCTAGGGCTCCTTACTATTGTTTACAACTTTCTTAATGTTCTATTACAATTTGTCGTAGAATATGGTGTTACTGATTACAGTAGTTGGGTATACTCGATAAAATACAATCTGTATAGTTATAATAATAATGAGTCATTATTGAAAAAAATAATCATCATTCCATATTAAGGTGGACCTGGCTAAATTTGTTAACCTTTGTTTATCTAGTAACAGATGGGCCATGGTTGGCAGACGGTTCCACGTATATGGGATTGGGTTAAGGGTTCAATTACGAATTTGGTCATTTTTTGGAGCTGGGTGTTTTAGGATTTTTCTGCCTTCCATGAAGTTTCTCGTATTTATAAGTCGTTTCTGGGATCTTGCGGCTGTAATCTCCTACGGTGTTTTAGAGGGAGGAGTCTCTTCTCAATATGGAGATCTCTGACACTTTCTCTAGTGGGAATACAATAGATAATTCTTAAAATTCTGTTCTGTAAGATTCTGGCTGAAAACTAGGAAGGCGGGTTGGTAACTTTTTTTAAAATATGTTTTTAAGGAAACCGTTCCCCACGGAAAAAAATCTTTTTATAACATTAGTTGTTTTTAAACAGGGAAAATGTGCTCTTTGACAGTTCTGGCTCAGGAAAACTTGTTTTCCTGTTTTCATCATTTATTTTTTGTCAAAATCTGGCTGAAAACTAGGAGGGCGGGGTGGTAACTTTTTTTTAAAAAAAATGTTTTTAAGGAAACCGCCTCCCAGGAAAAAAATATCTTTTTATAACAATAGTTGCTTTAAACAGGGAAAATGCGCTTTTTGACAGTTCTGGGTCAGAAAACCTATTTTCCTGTTTTTATTATTTATTATTTGTCAGAAATGAAAACGAAAACAAGGTATGGTCATATGAAGCCGGGTGGATAACATAGTTATAGGTGTAGAATATTCACTGGTTAGGCAAGTATGACTTGCAGATTATACTCACCATTAACTCAATTAATATAATAAAAAAAATGAAGTGATGCACTTTCTGTTAGAATATACTTCCTATATTATGCTAAAGATAATAGGGGGGAGTCTCTTCTCAATATGGAGATCTCTGACACTTTCTCTAGTGGGAATACAATAGATAATTCTTAAAATTCTGTTCTGTAAGATTCTGGCTGATAACTAGGAAGGGGGGTTGGTAACTTTTTTAAAAATATGTTTTTAAGGAAACCGTTCCCCAGGGAAAAAAATCTTTTCATAACATTAGTTGTTTTTAAACAGGGAAAATGTGCTCTTTGACAGTTCTGGCTGTGGAAAACTTCGAGGGTGTTGCCCTCAAATTTTTCTACCAGGCAATAGACCACTACAGCCATCGAAAACCTCAGGGATTAATGCTATAATATGCACAAGCAAGCCAGAGAGGTATATATACCTCCCTGCTAGCATAGCGTTTCCCAGAAGTTGAAGATCCACATTGGTCACAGTTGGATGCATGAATGAGTAGATGGGGTGCCGACATACTAACACATATTATGTGTGTCACCCTGTGTTGTGACGGCCATGATAGACTGGTTTTTCCACACAGCTTTGTCTATGGTACGCTCTCACGCCATTTGTATGGGTCAGATTGTCAGACAATATACAATCAGCAGCTCTACATAATTAGTAATTTCTGCTTTAGACTGAAGTTAGCTAGGTTAAAGATGCATTACCAGCTGTGGAAGACCCTGAAATGAAATGACTATCCTTGAGATAAACACTCTAAACCTATCATATGTCCTGGAGAAACGTTTCAAATGAAGAAAAACTGATTAAAAGTAACAAAATTGGCATCGGTTTTTGCTCTGCATACCACTGCATGAGTGCCCTGTAATAGCCCGATGAAGACAGGAGGGGTATTGGGGAACCCATGGTCTCATATATGCATGCGCAGGGTCTATTTATAATAGCTTTGGACGACTGGACCTTATATACTAGATTTTCAGTATAATTGGTTGTTCAGGGTATAATTGGTTGTATTCGGAATTATGTATGGGCTTCACTGAGGCTAAGATCTTACAGTGGTTTAATTTTAAATATGGCTAAACAATGTTGATTTCAATGTCACACATATCACTTATTAGGTCTTGATGGTAAAATAATGAAATAAAGATGATGAAGTTAAAAATATGCTTTGCTGCATAGAGTGTGTGTATGTTCATTTTCTAAAGGTAATGGGAATACCAAACATGGCCAAACTGTTCATTGAACAAACGGAATTTCACAAAACGTCACACAGCATATATGGTGCACCCTCATTTCCAATATATGACGTATGCTAACAAGGGGGAAATCCCTCTGAAATTTCTGGTTGAGAGACGATCCAATGGACGTCCATTAGGTGCGCACCGATTGAATAATGGACCACTTCTTTTGTTATTTACATGCTTTTAATGGATTCGGAATTCTTAGATATTCAGGGACATGTTTGAGTTTATCATATACTTGGTGTATGTGGCAAAAGGGAAAATTGCGCAGATTTGCGCATGCATAGCTGGTAATGCATTTTTAAGTTAGGCTGAAAACTGATAAATGCTAAGTATATCTGACTATTTGGGGAATTATAGCGTTGATTGAACATATCGGTTTGGTAATGTTTGTTTCTCATTATTGCCATACATCAGGTTTATTTAAGAGGAATAGCAAAGATTGGTTGGAAGTAACAGTATCCCTCTTGAAATGTTTAAAATGGAATTCAAGAAAAGGTTAATAGCTATGAGCATAGCCGCCCAATATAACCCATCAATAAATAAAAGATTCAAAAGCTGGAATAACTACCTTACCAATGTGCAACAATGACCCCTAAATAGCTGTCCATAAACACTATTTATGTTGATTGATATGGTAAATACGACACATATCCTGCAGCACTACTGCAAAGGTATCATTATATAGCCCGGTATGTTTCCTTATTAAAAAAAATGCATATGAATCGCTTTTTTCCCTTTCAGTTCGATCTTGAGTCATGTCATTTTGTTTTCCTTTTTAATTGTTATATTGTCTAAATAAAACCTGTTGTTAGCATTGTACAATAAAAAAATAAAAAAATAAAAAGCTACAAAAAAGAAAGAAAAGAGGACTGGCAAAGGCGAATTGTACATCTTCTGGCAACTTCACCCTTATAAGCCAACACTCCAAGACGTGTAGATACATGAATACACCGTGCTGGTCCACATAACATCTGGTTCATCTGACTATGGCTCACGCCCGTGGAATGTGTATATTGGGGCCTTTACAAAACGTTGGTGAATCAGTGAATATTGTAGTAAAGGAATGTGTTGTCTGTAGTGCTAAAACTGTTTAATGGACTAAATGAATAGAGGTGTTGACATGTAAAAGTAAACAATAGATATTTACATGTATACATTCATGTATGCATGCCTTTGTATACCTACATGCATGCATGCACGTTTTACCTACATACATGCATAGATACAACATACATGTATTTATTATATATGCATTGCACTGAGAACAACGTATCTTGAGTGAGTTATGCACAGTGCGTATTTCACTAGTGAATTATGTGCGGTAGTCATGGCAACTAATGCGATTTTATTTACCAAGTTTGCTACCAAAATTTAACTAAACTATTTAACTAAAAATATTATTCTATTTCTAATATTAAAGGATATATATAATGACCAGGGCCAGCGTACAGACTACATGTCATACACTCAGGGCCATGAGACAAAAGTTGTCAGAATTGATCCGCCTTTTGCAGGCCTAAAGTAGATAGGTTGGGCCTATTTTTTTTTTTGTTTTTTTTTTTTATTTAGAATTTTTATACAGCGAATCTTCCATGAGGTGACAAATGAACATAAATGGGCATGCACAGTGTACAAATAATATTATGAACAATGGATGTCGACGAACACTTGAGGATAATGGGCTCACGGGTGATAATTCAACAGAAATACCATGGTCTTCCTCCCACTGCTGTGTCTAGCTAGACTATACCTTATGTAAAAATACTACTCGAGATCAAGTTAGGTTAAACACATAATCACATAAATCAAAATAGGTAACAAGGTGAAGTACTCTTTAGGATAAGAATAAAAGTCACGGTCAGTTGGATGGATTTGAATTTGGACAGCTTGAAGATACAGCATGTCATCGGTTCAGTCTGGGTTTGTTATGGTAGCGTGAAGATACTGCATACCATTTGGTTTGGTTTATTGGTCAGTCTGAGTGAGTATTGAGTGAGATTTGGTTAATCTTGAGGCGATTCTTGAATTGCTCGTATGTTAGGGTGTTCTTTTCTGTTGAAGCTAGGGCGTTCCATGCTTTGGCACCCTTGTAACAGGGCGCACTTTTGAGAGTTTCAGTTTTTGGCATGGGTAGTGGCAGGTTGTATTTGTTTTGCGAGCGGGTGTTCTTAGTGTGTGTGAGTGAGTTTGTGGGTGCATCTCGGGAGCGTTTGTACATGAGGCAGAGTAGATGTTTTGTCCTCCTTCGATCCAGCGACTCGAGACCTAGAGATGGTAGCATCCCTGCTACCGAATCATGTTTTCTTGTCAGTGTGATTATCCTGACTGCTCGATTTTGGATGCGTTCCAGCTTGTTTATGTTTGTTTGTGTTGCAAAGTTATATATTGTTGAGTTGTAATCCAGAAGGGGTAAGATCATCGCTTTGTAGATTTTCAGTGTTGATTGCTTGGTGAGCATGTGTCGTATGCGTGCTAGCATGTAGAGTTTGTTGTTTGTGGCTTGTGTTATTGCATTTATTTGTTTCTGTGAGTTGAGTTTGTGGTCTAGTGTGGTGCCGAGGTACTTGTAGTGTTCAACTAGGTCGAGCTCAGTGTTTTGTAGAGTCAGTTTGGAAACAGTGGGTGCGGCTGTTCGTTTTGGGGTAAAAGCTATGACTTTTGTTTTTTTCGTGTTGATAGTAAGTTTGTTTGTGTTGCACCAGGTCTCAAGTGCGTAGTATTGATTCTTAATTTGGCAAGACTTTGAATAAAAAACCACTGAGTTATGTTGATCTAAACTTACTTATCAAAATAAATGTCTCTACGACGCCCACCCTACCTTGGAGTTTAATTACCCCTAATTACCCCTGATAACTTCACTAGACCAAAAATTCTTATATATTTCCGAAAGGTAAACACTTGTACCTGCATGATCCCCAAGTATAAAGAATGTAGGCAGTTTTTGTCAAATACTAGGAGGAATTGAACTTTGCAGATCATTTTCATTTTTCTTTGATACAAATTAGACCTTCTATTCTTTTTAATAACAAGTACAAAATATTGCTGATGACCATGTTTCTGCATTTAAGCTGTAGGTATAACCGTGGTCTTCCAATCTCCTCATAATTGTAGAGATATGATAATTGAGACAGGAGTTATTAGAGAAATTAAAATTGTGCTTTGTAGAGACACAGCTTGCGTTGTAGAGACATTCTGCGTTGTAGAGACACTGCGTTGTAGAGACATTATCATGCAAAGAAAATGGTTGTTATCACTCTCAGAAATGTGGGCAGTGTTTCTATCAAAAAATTTACCTTGAACCAGATTTACTTGTTATGACAATGCTTGCAATATTAGGTCAATAAAACTATCAAGATACAAGATTAATCAGAGGGTCACAAATTCGCATTGAAATGATTTTATTTCCATTATGTACACTTTCCAACATGCAGTCAACCATTTCCCAAAGTTGTGGAGTGAAAATCAATTTTAACTCTATAAATCAATCAATAACCCAAAATGCGTTGTAGAGACACTTGCCATCGTAGAGACATTGTCTGGGAATGGGTTTTTAACATGTCTCTGAAATAGTTGAAAATGATTGGAAATGGTCGGAAATGGTTGTGCTCACTATCAGACATGTGAGAAGTGATTCCATGACAAAAATAACCATAAAAGATATTGATTCGTTATGACAGGTTCAACCATAACTTTATAATTTTATAAAAAATTGGGAGTGAAAATCAATTTTAAATCTTGTAATCAATCAATATCACAAAATGCGTTGTAGAGACACATGCCATCGTAGAGACATTGCCTGGAAATGAGTTATTGACATGTCGTTGAAATGGTTGAATATGATTGGAAATGGTCAGAAATGATTGTGCTCACCCTCATACATGTCAGGAGGGATGCCATGACCTAATATATCATAATGAATATTCATTTGTTAAAACAGGGTCAGTTATAATTGGTAAATCAATATTTCAATATTCAAATTTCTTTTTGGGGAGACAAATTAGCATTGAAATGAGCTAATTCCTGGTCTGCACACTACCCAAAATGTAGTCAACCATTCCACAACATTTTGGAAGTGAAAATTAATTTTAACTCTTGGAATCAATCAATAATTCAAAATGCGTTGTAGAGACACATGCCATCGTAGAGACATTGCCTGGGAATGAGTTATTGACATGTCTTTGAAATGGTTGAAAATGATTGAAAATGGTCTGAAATGGTTGTGCTCACTCTCAGACATGTAAAAAGCGATTCCATTATAAAAGGAGTCATAAAGAGTATTTATTTGTAATGACAGGGTCATCTATAATAGATCAATTAATATTTCAATATTCAAATTTCATTTTTGGGAGACAAATTCGCATTGAAATGAGCTAATTCCTGTTTTGCACACTACCCCACATGCAGTCAACTATTTCCCAAAATTTTGGAAGTGAAAATCAATTTCAACTCTTGGAATCAATCAATAATTTAAAATGCGTTGTAGAGACACTTGCCATCGTAGAGACATTGCCTGGAAAACAGATTTTAACATGTCTCTGAAATGGTTGAATATGATTGGAAATGGTCAGAAATGATCGTGCTCACTCTCAGGCATGCCAGGAGGGATTCCATGACCTAATATATCATAAACCATATTTATTTGTTATGACAGGGTCAGCTATAATGGGTCAATCAATATTTCAATATTCAAATGTCATTTTTCGGAGCCAAATTAGCATTGAAATGAGCTAATTGTTGATCTGCACACTACCCCACAGGCAGTCAACCATTTCATAACATTTTGGAAGTGAAAATCAATTTTAACTCTTGGAATCAATCAATAATACAAAAATGCGTTGTAGAGACACTTGCCATCGTAGAGACATTGTCTGGAAAACAGATTTTAACATGTCTCTGAAATGGTTGAATATGATTGGAAATGGTCAGAAATAATTGTGCTTACTCTCATACATGTCATGAGGGATTCCATGACCTAATATATCATAAAACATATTTATTTATTATGACAGGGTCAGCAAGAAAAGGTCAATTGATATGTCAATATGCCAATTCTATTATTGGAAGACCAATTAGCTTTCAAATGAGCTAATTCTCGACCTGCACAGTGCCCCACATACAGTCAACCATTTCAGCAAATATTGGGAGTGAAAGTCAATTTTAAGTCTTAGAGTCAATCAATAACTCAAAATGCGTTGTAGAGACACATGCCATCGTAGAGACATTGGCATGGGAACATTTTTTACAATGTCTCTGAAATGGTGAGAAATGATCGGAAATGTTCAGGAATGGTTTTGCTCAACCTCAGACATGTCAGATGTGAACATATGACAAAAACAATCATGAACAATATTTACTCTTAGAGCCAATCAATAACTCAAAATGCGTTGTAGAGACATCCCATCGTAGAGACATAGCCAGGGAAACAGTTTTTACAATGTCTCTGAAGTGGTGGAAAATGATTGGAAATGGTCAGGAATGGTTTTGCTCCACCTCAGTCATGGCTTGCAATCAGTTTTTTTACAATGTTTCTTAACTAAAAGGAAATGATTGGAAATTGTCAGGAATAGTTATGCCGACCCGAAGACATGTAAGAAGCTCAAGTGAGAATATGAAAAAAACAATCATAAACCATATTTATTTGTTGTTGCAGGGTCAGCAATAATAGGTCAATTATTATGTCAGTATGCAAATTCCATTATCAGGAGACAAATTAGCATTGAAATTAGCTAACTTTCAACATGCACATTGCCCCACATACAGTCAATTTCAGTAAGTATTGGGAATGACGATCAATTTTAACTCTTGTAATGAAAACAGGGAGGATGAGTACAAGAGGGAGGCCGAGAGGGAATTATAGGATACTACTTGATGGCGTTTTATATGTTGACACATTAATTGTTGCAGGCCCTGTCAGAAAGAGTACATTTGTGATGTGTTTTAGGAAAATGAGTCACAAATCGCAAAAAATGGATTTGAGAAACAATCATAATATTATTTGAAAAGATGAGATCAAGCCGATTCCAATTATTGTAAACATTAGGACATCTAACAAGTGTTTCTATATTTTAAGTTTGATATCTTAATCTTTTTTTTAAAGTTTGCAGTATTTCTTGGTGGGCAATTAAAGCAAAGTAACAAAAATATACCCCATAGAATTTGTTTTAAAGATTTATTTCCACTTGGTACAACACCTCCAATGATAATACGATGTTCTGGTGGAACCCAGCTTGTGGGAACATGTATTTACATCACAGGCAGACACTTTATATACAATTATGAATATTATGAATTGATATGAGTTATGATTAATTTAGTTTGATTTGAGGCATAACCACTTTTAATAGTGAGACCCATATTTTGATATGTACAGGAAAGGACATTTGTATTTCACGTTTACATGATATTGGAGCAATATAATATACAGATCATTTGTAGGTGTGTTGTGAATCTTGCCTATGTTCTTTCCAGTGAGATGATTTGCCAGTGTTGCACTTTCTGTGTTTCGACTCTGGATCTCTTCCAGGCTTAAGTACTATCGATATTTATAAGTCAAGGTGATCGTATAAATTACTTCTCGTGAAATAGTCATATCTTTAGTAAAGGTTATGGGGGAAAAGAACTATGTTCATTTCTAAGGACATGGGTGAATAATATTCTATGTTTATGAAAACGCTCCTCCGGATATGATAAAGTACAGAGAGAATACTTTGTGAATTCAGTCTTTATTCCATGAAAGATCCTAGGATGAGGTTGGGTCCTTGCTCCCAACCTGGTTTTACATCAAGGTTCTTAGAGAGGTGATATATATTTTATTGAGCAATAAAAGGTATCTCAATATCAATAAGGAATATATAATGAAATACAAATACACATCAAATATAATAGTTCAGAGTAATAAGAGAAACATATAACCTCAATGCTGTTTGAAGTCTAAATAATGTAATATCAAATCCCAAGGAAATATTCCATAAAACAGTAATATAATCATATAACAGAATCCCCATGATCCCTGGCCTCCTAGCGGCATCCGGAGGCATCCCGAAGGCATCCGGAGGCATCCTGGAGGCATCCCGGAGGTATCCCGGAGGCATCCCGGAGGTATCCCGGAGGCATCCCGGAGGTATCCCGGAGGTATCCCGGAGGTATCGCAGAGATTAACCCATAAGAGAGAGGTTCGTAACAGGTGTAATAGAGAAGGAAGGGTTAACCTCTAGCTAATGAGAGCCGCTTCCAATGGTTTGATGATGCTTAGTTCACAGCATTGCTATAAATGATTTAGCAATAGTTTGTTTTTCTTTATATAGTCGGCAGTGTAGTGAGAATGTGTACAGTTCAAACATAAATACCCAAGCGCCCTCTACATTCATTGTTTGGACTGGACACTATGCATTATAAGTGATCCGTTTTAGGAAAATGGTAGACTATAAGGGATTAGCTGATTAAAACATTAACATTTCAGATTTATAGTGGTATAACATGGTGGAAGGGTTAACCTCTAGCTAATGAGAGTGGCCTCTTCCATCCATCTACATGATGATAGCTTAGAAGCAGTAATACAGCTGGGGTGACAACAGTTTGATTTTCTTTATATAGTCGGCAGTGGTGTGCTAGGGTGTTTGGTTCAAACACAATAGACCTTGACGCCATCTACATTAACTGTTTGGACAGGACACTAAGTATCTTGTAGTTGCTTATAAAAGAGTCAAACATGATATACCTTAATGCTGTTTACATTAACTGTTTGGACCGGACACTAATTATTTGTAGTTGATTATAAGGGCTATTCCATTTCATAATGCTTCAACATAACGACAAATGTGTACACAGCGCTCGTTAATGAACAACTATTGTGGTTAATCAACGCAACACAGAAATCGTTGAGTTAATATAGCGCGGAATTTTTCATTTACCATACTTAGGCCTATTATTAATATAAGCATCGCATTGTGCCCTCTAAAATGTTACTATAGTATTAACTTTAGTAATTTATCTCAGTACCAGGAAGAAAAATAACCATTTATTGAACAATTTAGTCCTATTTTTTATCGGAAATAAATCTTACTACAATAACGGGATTTCCAGTCCCATAACACAAGGTGGTGAACATGGCTCTGTTTGCCAAGCCTAGTTTTAAGATATCATATAATATTCCAAATTAACATATCCAGTAATATCACAAGGATATTCGTGGAGAGTTTGGTAGAGTCTGAAGATTGATGTTTGGCTAAATATGTATATTATCCAACTCATACATACTTACATGATGACCCCCCCACCCCCTTCCTCCCGCCCATACATGTATATCAGCCACTAACTATGAATACTCAGCCATTCAGAGATGCAGAGATGTTTGAAGTTAGATACATGGATACGGGGAAAGGAGGAGAACGGGGAAGATGGAGAAGGGGGTGGAAGGAGATGGAAAAGATGGAGTAACGGAGGGGGAGATCCGAATTAAGTTGCTATGAAGCGGCAGGGATCAAAGGGAAGGTGTTTTTGCGTCACATACCGCTAGAAATTTGTACCCGGTTAAACTATGGGAAGGAGAACTGAGAATGGAGGTTTTTTCAAACTTGATTTACTACGGACAATGTGCCTATGCATCTGAATATATATCTGAATAGGCTGAATATCGGCGATTTATTGGTATTTGATGTGCCATTTAAATGCATTTGCAACGAAAAAAAGATAACTTATTTTCCCTTCTAGATTTAATTTTATGCGTGAGATTTTGAAGCTTTAGCATGTAAGCTTGAGTTATTGACATATTGCAAGTATCACACGCAGAATGCTTGAGACTTGAGAGCCCTGCCCACAATGGGGGTGGGGTTGGGGAATTGGACAGACTGAACAAATATCCCAAAATATGCAGCACATTTAAGTTGCGTCGCAAAATACCAATGTTGCGTCCTCACAAACAATACAGCGCAGCTGTATATCTCTTGTAGTGAAGGTGGAGATATGCTACGCTAATTTGGTTCCCACACTATAGGTAGATAGGGTGTTGTTGAATTCTTCTAGAACGAATATTTATTGTTCAAAGGTGTATAGGCCTATTAATATTTGTTCTTGAAGATGTGCAGGGATGTGTAGACCTATTCCGGCCTGATTCTGTCTTGATATAGTAATATGTCTATGTGCCAATGATTGCCTCTGTGAATACCCTATAGGCCTATCCTATTCCTAAGTATAACAGCAATGTCACACATTTAAGTTTTAACACTTGGCAATGCCCCATTTCGCTTACCCATACTCATGGGGGTGTGGCATCATTTTCACACATTTGAAAGCCACAAGGTGAAACTTAAACAGAGGCTATTGTTTATTCAAAAGTCGCCACAATTCTTACAAGGTCAGTCTTATTTAGAACAATTGTTAATAAGCAATGATTGAGTAGTAATGGTTCAGGAGGATTGAAGTTTCAGCCACATGATTCAACCACCATGTGACAGTGCGGCACTGGTATCACACAGTGCCGCATTACGGTGCCGCATTTGTTCCAGGGCACCGTTCTAGGACAGTGCCAAAATTGGGCATCTAGATTTTACGGTACCCTATCGTTTTAATCTGTAATAAAACAGAACCGCACTGAAATTTTACGCTGAGGATTTAGAGTGATATAAGCATTGTGTGGTCTAAGCAGTGTGCGTATAAGTACAAGTCAGAGTTGAGTTAAGGTTAGTTGTCTTATTAGACACGCATCCTACATGTTATGCAGAGAGTGGTAATGGATCAGAACCTATCAGCAGAGGGTCAGGCACTAGAGCAAGTTACCTTCACCTGGGCCAACGGGTGTGACCAATATAATCCCTACATACATAATCAAAATATTCACGAGATATTATTCCTACATGAGACCATAAGATTTACTATGAGATTAATTTCCCTCGATTTGGCGCTCAGGCATTTATTTGAAAATTTTCAAACAAAAGCCGATGACACCAAATCGAGGGAATTAATCAATTTAATAGCAGATTTATGGATTCAATACTACTGTTTAAACACATATTACCAAATATGAGATTTAAAAAAACGTTTTAGATGTACTTACAGCATGAAGAACTGCAATAATTTAGCTCCTTCACTAGAATACATGGGTTACTATTTTACATCTGACATGGAAAGGACCAAGTCAAAACGCCGCCTTCATAACATCCGAATCAGCATGTTTTACACAATTCAAACCATCACATTATAATATTTAGTTTATTTTATCTCTTTTAAACCAATATCACATATGTACACGTAATCATAACTTCAGAATGTCAGTTATGTCAGCCGCATTCTCCGTTCCAGAAACAAACAAAGCTTCCAATTTTTACATCAACCATGTTTATGTCCCGCTTTAGTCGGAACCTACATGATAATGGCCAAATGAAGGTCCAGCTACAACAGCCAATCAGAGGTGAGCATTCATTGATATCACGTTCAGCCAGCCGGCGCATTTTTGTAAGGTTCCGCTGTTTGCCATCCAAAGCATCAGAGACTTCCGGTTTATGATTGCCGTGTTGTGTGTGTCTAGGGACTTAAAAAAGTAATAAATATAAGATTTGAATCGGTAGAAATGTTTTAAATGTTGTTTTAAGCTGATAGCGAAGTTTTCCTCTATGGAAATCAAGTAATAAATGAATGGCTATTTCAAAAGCCATGTGTTTATGTGCGAGTGTGCGAGCGAGCAAGGTGGTCCTTCGGCATAGCCACTCTGTGCACAAAGCACTTAGCGTTGCATTGTGTACGGTAGTCTATATAGCGCACAGAGGATTTCATTCGAAACCCAGGAGAAGTTTCATGTAAATACAGAACTAGAGCAAATGATATGGCGTTGAAAACCACTGGCGATGAATCTGACTGGAAACTATACCTGGACGATCTGTGTTGGATAGTGTCAAGGGTAAAGGCCAGCATACCCTGTCCAAAGGTGCTTCTTCCCTGGCTCCTCTTCTGTCAACTGATATGGCCTTATCTCAGCTGGTGTCATTGGTAACCGCTCAGCAGACACAACTTCAAACCATAATGACTACTCAGAATGACACATTGTCTACACTGGCCAATGTTATTTCTCAAGTCAACGCTCTCGCCCCGGGCTCTACACCCACTGTCAACATTCCTCCATTGGGGTTTCTACCTCCTCCGTCCTTCTACTATTCCTCCAACGACGACAACCAGCACTCCACCTGTCAACACTACTGTCGTTGCGGCCTTGCATGGCCTCCTCCGCTCGTCACTCCTGTCAGGTCGGACCCTACTGCTGCTTTGGCGATGCAGTATATTGCTTCAGCAATGAGTCAGCTTTCATTATCTCTGGATCCTTCCGTCACAAGAACCCAAGGTATTCCTTTACGGCCGGAGTATCATTATTTGTGTTTAATTAAAGGTGTTCCCATGAAATCAGTAGATCCGGCCAAGATGTTGTTGGGAGAGTACTTGTATGGTATGTCGCTTGTGCTAGACTACTTGATTAATTCGGCCGGGAATTGGCGCAGCTACCTCACACATTTTCAACATGTCCTTCATTTTGCCATAGGCAAGAACTATATTACCTCTGCTTACGTGAATTATGATCTTGAGGTTGTTGATTGCTATCTTCGCAACCCTACACATGGCTTCAACCCACGCAGCGCCTTGTCACTTTCATCACACTTTACGTCGAGGCTAAAAACAAGATCGTTAAGAACAACAAGGTACAAAAACGATCGGATGGCAAGTTGGTTGTTCCGGAGGACTGGCCAGAAGGTATTTGTTATATATATACAATGTTTCTACCTGTTCTGGCTATTGCACTCGTGATCATTCATGTGGGAAATTAGATAAGATTGGATCTTGTCGCGTTTCAACCTCTACTGCAGATAAGAAGTGACTTCCGCTTCCGGATCTAAACTTCCAGGAAAATGGCGGCGATGACAACCTTTTTCCTTCCTCCGACAACAAAATATTCTCTGATACAATCAATCCCTTGCTTGACAACCATACTTTGGACTATATTCCTGATGCCTGCCTCGATCAGGTTCCTCACAACAAAATTGAACCTCCTCAGGAGTCTAATAATGATGCCAGCGATGATTTTGCTTCGGATGTTCGTGTTGACAGCTTGCCCATTTCTGTTCGAGTTCAATGTCGCCATCTCATAGGCAGGGCTCATTCTCAAATGAATATGGCGGGCTGGTTGCATGAATTATCATATGAAACTGACCTGTGTCTCCGAGATTATCTATTCAAAGGTATATCCCAGGGGTTTTACATCGTGGATCCTTCGGCTTCGGTTCCAAGATATTGTTGTGCTAATTATACTTCTGCAACAACTGGTACAGCTTATGAATTCATCACCAAGTTGTTAAAAATTTAAATGCTTGAGGGCAAGATGGTTTCTTGTTGTGTTATTCCTCACTGCATACATTCCATAGGAGCCGTACCCAAAAGTGACGGTGAATTTTGCCAGAATAATCGGCCAGAAAATTATTCCATCAATAACTTCATGTCTACGACAGCCTTGCCATTTTGTTTTAAATCAGTTGACGATGTGGCCACCCGTCTGAAACCTGGGTCGTATATGGCCTGTATTGACATCAAGGCTACCTATCTTTCCATATCTGTGCACCCATCTAAATGGACTTTTCAAGGGCTTCGTTGGACCTTTGGTACCGACACTTTAACCCTTCTAGATACCAGGCTATGCTTTGGGTTGAGATCAGCACCGTATATCTTCAATACTATATCGGATTTTGTGGTCTCCTGCATGTGTAGAAGAGGCTACAACAATGTCGTCAACTACCTAGAAGATTTTATTTCCTGGGGAGATTCCTTCTCTCAGTGTCAAGAGATCCAGTCGGAATTGATTCTTCTACTAGGCCAGCTGGGTTTCATTATTGCTTGGCAAAAATGTTCGTCTCCCTCCAGAGTATGCCTGTAGCTTGCACTGAAAAACCCGCGGCCGTTTTATCAGTCAGATATAAATATTTCCCCAGCAATGACTGATTATTTTCAGCCGCAAATGGGCGCGACTGATAATTATCAGTCACCTCGGTAAAAAACAGCCATCACTGGTTTTCCTCAGTGCCTTCATGGAAATCTCAGTCAGTGACTGATTTTCCGTAGCGCCGATGGGAATATCAGTCAGTGACTGTTTTTTTCTGTCTGGGTATGATCATAAACTGCCTCCCTCTCAGCTCTCCTGCCCTTGACATAACAATATTAAATGTGTTCATAAGGGCGTAAAGCAACCAATCTCACTCACTCATTTAATAGAAAGACAAATATTAGAGCTTTTTCAAAAGAGCCATAGAGCCAATGCCTTAGCCACATATTTCCATTTTCTACTCTGTTCAGTGTCAGAGTGACAAAAAATACGATAATATTTCCAGGATCTCAATAAAACATGTTGTTAATTATTTCGGGTAGAAATGATATTCTCAGTCTGCACACAGTAAAACCCATGTCTTGTGTTTTACATTAGCAGTTAAAGGTGTTAAAACAAAGCCACATAAGCTGGCGCATGGGTGAGCGAAATGGGAGTGTGAAAGTGTCAAATATGCGACCTAGGTGTTTTAGCCTTTAGCTTTGTGGACTCATAGAAGCTTTTTCTTTCGCACACAGAAAGTTTACCATATACATGTATAGATTAAATAATAAGTTACACATAAGAGTGTATAATGATATTGAAATTGCATTCTAAGAGTATTAGTTCTACCCAAAATAATTACGAACGTCTCTTATTGAGATCCTGGAAATATCAGGTATAGGCCTAGGTCTATTATATATATAGGCCTGTACATAATATTTTATTGCCCCACTAGGAAACTAGAGTCCGACATGAATACAAATTTGGTTTTAGTTACATTCATACCACTAAAACATCCCTGAAGGCGTAATTTGAAATTATTCAAATTGTGTTATCCCTTTTGTAATTTAACCTCAAAGACCAGATTTATGGAATTCGGGACTAATTGTACATTGCTAGGCATTTCCCATTAGGATTGCCATCAATGGGGATTTTGCGGACACTTAGCAGTGATCGTCAATATTCATGGCATAACAAGAATAAAGTAGTTTTCTCACCTATGTTGACTTGCCTAATATATTTCGAATCAATTTGCCAATTTTACAAAGCCAGTTGGAGACTTAGGTGACACCGACCCATTTATTTGTAGAGCAATGTAAAGTCCTAGTTCTAAGTGAGTTCATATATAAGCGATTATGTTTACTCAGGCATTATATATTGGTTTTTTTTGTGCTGCAAAGCCTTCATTATTAGCGAAATATAAGGTCTGCAGTAAAATACCTAAACTTTGAGGATGTGCCTTATTATTGTTTTAGATGAATTCTCTTGTATTCCAGTCGTTATGAGATTCGTTGTGTGTAATAATAATGATAAAAATGTGTTATTTATCATGGCAGAAATGGCAAAATTAAAGGTTACCCAAACTTTCTTTAGATTTTTTTTTATATAATTATTGCATTGACAGCAACTGTCAGCAGATATCATACAGCAGGATTTTAGTCCGACTGGAATATTTCATGAATTTCACGATGTATTTTTTTTATAGATATGGTATATTGTACTAGGTTACGGTATTTTGCTCGATGTTATCAAGTTTATATTGCTCAAAGAGAGAAAGTTGGCTTTGGAAATATTTGGCATATTAGGGCTTATTATTCTGTAGGATTTATAGTTTCTTCATCAAACCAATTAATGCTCCTGTTGTGATGCAGTATGCCTCCATTAACAAAAAGTGACCGAAAACATGACTTAATTCTTATTGAATATTGATAATTTGAAGAAACTGGGGAATCTATAATATTATTGAATTAGACGGCTTGATGTTTTAATATAATTCAAGCCTGGCGAAATACCCTTGTGAAAATATAGGAATATTAAATTGTTTATCTGCAATTTAAGGTTAACCCTGTCATTGAATTTGAATATTCCTGGAAACCATTGGAATAAAGCTAAGGTCCTGAACGTCATGTATGTGAGAGAAAATCCGAATTTATTTTGGGAAAAATTCGAGCATAAAAGCCTTTAAAACCAATCGAATGGTGTTAGGCCAAATTCTGAATAAATGGAATAAATATGAGCTGTACCCTGTCCAATATAACCATTTGGAGTCAAATTAGCCTTAATTTGGCTATAATATTGTGAAATATCCTTGCGAAAATATAGGAATATTAAATTATAATTGTCATTGAACTCGAATAATCATGGAAATCATTGGAATATAGCTGACACCATTTCGACCACAACTCTGCTTGGAAAATCTAGTCATTTCAATGATTTGACTGCTTAAATACAATATTTCTAGACCTAGATTTAGCCATTTTGAGTGATTTAGTGCTTTAATGAAGCTACAATTGGACTTTAATTTATTTCCGAATACTGACTGTCCTGCTGCTGTCAGACTCTATCATTGAACTAGAAGGAAATCTATGGTAGAAATAAACATATCACCACTGGCGCCACCTTGTGGGAACACATCAAAACGGTTATTCAAATTTTCGAAATGCACACAAGGTTCTGACCACGTTTTCGCCACCACATCTGAGTAGGCAGGGAATATGGGTAAGTATTGTTTAAAGAATTGCAATTTTTGCGAGCGGAATTTACCCATAGAGTGGCCGTCCCCCCCTCCCCCTCTCCCCCCCCCCTCCCCTCCGCCTGGGCCTCGACCGCCACGCGGGACCTGGGTGGAGCGGGGGAGAGCGGGGCACTGGACATCTGTTGTTATGTGTCTACCTGTTTGATTGTCTTAGCAACCGAAATAGCATCGCCAATTGTTCTCCGGCGTGACTCTCATTAAGGGGTGGGGGGAAGGGACTGGGGGAGGGAGGGGACGCTACATGCTTGGGTCAGGGATAATGGGAGGGGAGGGGGGGTTGAGGGCAAGGATCCTCCGCGCAGGCGCACAGCGCATGACCTTGGCGTGGGAGAGCGCTGGGGGTCATGATCATGTGGAGGAGGATCCCCCTCAGCCAATCATAAGGGTGGATCGCCGGGAGCGCACTTTGCTATACCCATTTGATGCTAATGAATAATTAACGTGTGACTATAAATAAAGAGGACAGAGTAAGCTTGGACAAACCTTGCTGCCTGGCCGAAGACTACTATCATCCGACTTCTCTGACTTCATCATTTTACATACCGAATCTCTGGGCAAATTGCCATTGCATTCTCACAATAGCTTTGGCTTTCACTAATGATTTCAGTCATTGGGAATCTATTAACTACTTAATTTATCTGCCTGGGGCAAAATATGTGGGATAAACACATAGCTACACATATGTAGGGTAGCTCTGGATCAGGAAGTTTTGCTTGGTCGTTGCGGCCCCTATTTTCGCTCATACAAACAGTCCCAGCAAAGGAGTCAATAAGCAAGAAATTTACGTTTTAACGAATGTTTTTGGGGCTCTCTAAGTGCATTAGAAGTTGAGCTAGTGTGGTTATAAAATGGGGCCTGATCTATGGGAAATAAAGGAGATCTATAACTAATTTTGTTTTAAGAATTGAGGTAGCCCACGTAGCGGGGCTTGATTCCCCCGACCTCCCCATCGTCACTGGCCGGTAGCGCGGTCTCTACTACAGTGCTGGTAACGCCTACAATTTGGCCGTAGTAACAATTCCAGCGCCAATATACGATGCTACGATCTGTATAACCCAAACTATCATTTGGGGGAGATTTATGACAAAAACATGTTCTGGATGAATAGTTTGTAATGGTGATGATCGCCGAAAGTGGTAACACCCAAACGTTACCATATTTAACAATTTTAACTAGGAATTAATTATCTCTTATTAACTTGTCGGACAGTCCTAATGTGATGGATTTTATTTCTTAGCAGTTAAGCCCAGATCCGACCTACAATAGGAGCTTATTGATCGGTCAATGCTAACGCTATAGTGGAACATAAAGTAGAAAATTATAAAATGTTGAGACTGAAATCTCTATGGCAATTATGCAGAAAATAAATCAGAAGCTCCCATTCTTAATGTAAAAATTCTGGGGTAAACCTCTAGACTCCCAGCAGGAAGAGTAGCTCTCTCCCACCCCCTCCCCTGCATGCTATGGGAGTATGGCAAAACTTTAACTTAGCGATTCTTAATGCAAATATATTATGGGAATTATATAGAAACATATCAGTGTTTTGCCTCAAATGTTGACTGTCTTATGCTACTAATATTATAGATAATGACTATTGCACACTATCCTCTACCACAGTAACTATAATTCTTCGCCCAACTGTTATAAAAGGGGTATTATATTGGTTGGCCCAACGATGTTGAGCCCCGAACTGATATTATCAACCCTCACTCAGCAACTTAGCGCTGGCTATAAAACTGCTCCTTAAAGTGACCTTGGTAAGACCATTTTCCCCGTAATAACAGAAGTTGACACAATAATCCTAGTTTTTCAATGTGTTGTACAACATTTAAATTTACATTATTTTTTTTTATGCATACCTTGGCCAGACAGCCAAGTTCGGATAATAAAATAGTCATTAGTATCACTGCAATCACTCAAGGCTCATATTAATGGATTTTGCTTTAGCTTGCATGCTCTCTCTCTCTCTCTCTATTGTAGCCTACTCAAGTGGTACTAATAGTTTTGGAGAGTAGATATAGTAGATTAATCACATTGAATAATTTCCGCTAGGTAGAAATGGTGGATTAATATCAATGCGATGACCAGTAAACTGAACATATAGTATAAATTCTTTCCAGAATGGCTGACAAAATGTACCAGTGTGGTAACAGAATATTGATCGTGTGAACAAAGGATGCCAACCAATTGGGTGATCCTGAATAAGGCAAACAATGGCCACTACAAGGTTTGCCCAACAAAGTTGAAAGATATTGATGAAAGACATCAACCGCACTGAAATGTCACTGACTTGGTGCTGTATTTACATCAAACAGCCCTTGGGCTATCATGGTGAGTATTGTTGCGTCCAATAGTAGACTTTGCATCTCATGTACAAGCTGTTTCACATAGCACACATTCTTTTCCAAGTCCTTTACTATTCAGGGTTGGAAAAATCACTTCAAAAAGTAGTTGTGCTGAGGACATCCACTTTTCAAAATATGGTTGTCTGACATATATGGGCACATATATGGGTGAAATCGCCAGAAAATGTACAAATCACCTTCACCAATCCTCTAAAATAACCCAAATTTAATACATAAATCAGTTTCAAAATACAGTTCAGCATAACCAAACAGATTGCTGGAATCAATGCAATGCTGAATAAACTCAAATTTACCTAGTATTAACCAAATTGCAACCTAATTTAGCAGATTTTACTAAATGTTTAAAGCTGTCAATTGTACATTTTCTGAAAATCTGACCCATATATCACAGAATATTTGGTTGTCTACTCTTATAAGTTCCATTGGATTACTTTGTCAGTTTGTTGTGCATTGTGGTGGATTATTTCAGGTCAATATTATTTACTGGCATCCCTGAGCGTATATTTTCCAAATTTTCTTGGGGTTTTTCACCCCACCCCCCCCGCAGGGGGCTTGGATCCTACTATCACAAAGTTCCATTAATTTTTTTGGCCCCAACTGGCATCCCTGCGCATGGTATACCTAGGGTTGACTATTACATACCTATAAAAAATATACATCAAATATTCAAATAGAATCCCTAAAAACATCATATTACATACAAGTATTTTGTCTACAGAATTATTACAAATTTGCTCTACATACATTTATTATTTATTATCTTCTTTCTACATGACAAATGGACATTTTTGTGTACCTTGTTGTAAAAATGGCCTATTTTAGGATGTTTTTTAAAGCTGGAATTGTTAATATTAATTTTAGACCCAGAAAAGTAGGGTTTGGATTGTAGTATTTTTCATGGCGGATTCAGTGAATCTCAAAAAAACATGTCTAAAGTCAATATTCCTATGGATGCGAACAAAATAGAATTGACCATATAATTATATGAACGATATATAAGTATTTTTATTTCCAACTTGCAATACAGTTACATTGAAAAAAGGTCATGACACTTTCTGTGCGTATCACTTATATTTCTTATCACTTCTATATTTAATCTTTATTTGGGAAGTTGGAAGTATGTACTAATAACTTACTAAACTATCAACTAAATCATGGTGTACTCCATGTTAAGGGGATAGAATTATTATTTACACTGTTTTCAACCTTTGTTGAGTCTCTCTCTCTCTCTTTTTTTTAAAACATATCTTTATTCAGGTAAATAAGTGTTGGCATTTGCCAAGGCAACACGTTGAGGGGCTCTCTCTCTCTCTCTTCACCTTGTTTGTCAATTTGTTTTTAGTAACTAAAGAGTTACATTTTATATTTTATTTTATTTATATAACATTGACTTTCTCATTGTGCCCATACTACATAAATCGATTATTTTCACAACTAAACCTTCTACATACAAGTCATACATGCTTGAATTGATAACGATTGATACAATAACAAATTAATTTAACTTTAATAATAATTACTAATCTGCATTATACGATATCACATTCTATATCAGATTGTCTAAAGTTCGATGACAAATATGTATTAACTGTGTTTTTGTATCTTTGCTATCAGATCTGAAATTATCGATGGAAGCAATGGAGGAGCTGGGCACCAGACAACCACTGTATATACTGAGTTCTATAGCCAACAGCCTAATAATACAAGCTAGGGTGAGTTAACATTTAATAAAGTACCCTGAAAGATGGACGGATCGATATACATGCAAAACAATGTATTTGAATATGTATGAAACTAATTATTGTACAAATTTTGGAACAGATACATGCTTGTCAGCATTGTGCTTGAGAATTTTTTTTCTGTAAGTGGTTAACACAAACTCTGATGCTTGCAATTATTCTACTAAAATCCACTTGAATATATATTTCGTTCTGCCATGATTATACTTCTCAGTGTTCCTGAAAACTTTTTAGTGACGCCGGCCAATTGTCACTGAGGCAGGCCATTTTTTTAACTCGACAAAAAAATATTAATGGTACCTGCTAATTCTCGTGAAAAAAACACCTTATTTCACAGCACCTATGGCCAAAACCTTATTTCACCTATGTCAGGGAAAAATAAGATTGATCCTGCTTAATATTTCAGTGATATGATTAATAAAAAAAAAAATCAAAGTTTCTGTCCTCATTTATTCCATTCACAAACTGATCTACTTCAGGGATGTCATTAGGTTTTGTGTCAGGTGGCTATTTTGGATTTTAGCCGATTTTTAGCCTTTGCTACCCCCCCCCCCCCTACACAATTCCAATGATTTAGAATAGAACTTGAGGCTATGAATTAATTATATTTGTAACATCTCCATGTAGGTAATTGTTATATTGTATCCCCACCCTGTCAGTGACCACACTAGGGCTCTGACCTTGGGTTACATCTCTTGGTGGACAAATCCAATCAACTGAATGGTAAATAATGTTCATGTCAGTCATGTATCTGCGTTTATTATTGATATCCTTTGCTTCCATCAAATCAAATATTACATTGGAGGTGACGTCGACGTCCGACGTGTAAGGAGCAGACGTCGGCCATTGACATGTTATGTTGGCTTTTGCCGACGTGCCGATGTCTTTTCGGGAACACCGCTTCTTCACTTTTCTCACAAAAAGGTCTAGGTCTCTTGGTCTCCCTATCCCCTTCCATCTGTCCCTCACGGTGACCAACCCTTTTCCTCCAGAACCCTGCCACTACAAAACGTTTTTCCCCATTCATCACTTTCCCCCTATACGTTTTTACTCCACCTGCAATTGGCGCACACACATGTTTCCTCTTCTTACCTATTCGCGCTACACCTAGCACTGTCCACTTTTCCCTGTGCTTGTCCCTCGGGCAGCACTGCGTTGTATGGCCGGCACCCAGGCCCATGCAAAGGCGTGCTCCCGCTTGGGTGTAATTGACTTGTACCACCCACACAACTGGTTCAATGGACGGCCTCCCGGGCACCCATTATACCTAGGAAAGCGCATGGCTCAGGTCGCGCACAGGCAAACACTCCAACTGCATAAGCTTACCCAGCTCATAGAGCCCACCCCTTCATATGAAAATGCTCACAGAGCAGCAAATTATGCTTCGATTTTCATGCAATTAAATTTATTGGAGTCCTTACATCATGCCGAATCGTTTGCTATCTGAAGTAAAACTCTTCTCTTTGATCTAGTTGTAGTTATTTATGTTCGAACAATGCCTATGAACCCCTTATACCAAATACCATAAATAGGCTAATTATCAAAATATCTCCTACAATTTAAAGTAGTAGTAATTTATGGTAAAGTTTTGATTATCTCATTAATTAATATAACTAATATATTCAAATGATATATAAATATTCATGATACATGAAAAATAATACTGCCATAAGTTTCTGCCATAAGTTTCTGCCATAAGTTTCGCCATGCTTGAAACCCTACTTGTACCAAATCTCATAAAAATATCTATCTAATATTTAATAAATAACAGTTAAATATGTACTAAAAACCCTAATTATGGAGGTCCACCCTTAGCCACTCACCCCCATTGGATTATGTACTAATTTCTGGTCCTCTTTTTCATAGAATACTTGGTTATCTTATTCCGAAAACCACAAATCTGTGATACAAATTTATAATTAGAATCTAAAATTAATCACCATTTTTTTCCCTATTTTGTCCCAACTGAAAATTCAAAAAATTAACTTTTTTGTTAGTATATTATTCTCTATATTATTCTCTAGGTGTTTGCGTTGATAGAAAGGCAATGTTCATTTCCACATAGATCATTTCCACATAACCAGACTTGATTTTGCGACTTGTGACTCATTTTCCTGGAACACATCACAATTGTAATAATCCTATTTAACCTGAATCTAGTAAGACAGTGGCACACATATATAGCAAAATCCAAAAGTCATATTCTCTGAAAAAATATGCATTAAGTGATGCAAAACGGAGGATAGGTATGTATTAGCTTTTCTTCATGAACAGAATTAAATTCAGCTTGGAATCTGACTTAATCAAATCTGTAAGGTTTGAGGGCAGAGGGTCTGAGGGAGGGTCGGAGGGAAGGGTGACTGAGGGAGGAGGGGGCCAATCTGTGGTCTGAGGGGGCCAATCTGCGGGAGGAGGGTGTGTGGGAGGAGGGATTGAGGGAGGGTGTGAGGGAGGTGGACCCGAGGGAGGAGGGTCTGAGGGAGGGACTGAGGAAGGAGGGTATGAGGGATGTGGGTGTGAGGGAGGCGGGTATAAGGGCGGAGGGTTTGAGGGAGGAGGGTATAAGGCGGAGGGTATGAGGGAGAAGGATGTGAGGGAGGAGAGTAAAAGGGCAGAGGGTATGAAGGAGAAGGGTGTGAGGGCGGGGGGTATGAGGGTGGGGGGTATGAGGGAGGTGGGTATGAGGGAGAAGGGTGTGAGGGAGGAGGGTATAAGGGCGGAGGGTATGAGAAAGGAGGGTATAAGGGCGGAGGGTATGAGGGAAGTGGGTGTGAGGGAGAAGGTTGTGAGGGAGGAGGGTATAAGGGCGGAGGGTATGAGGGAAGTGGGTGTGATGGAGGAGGGTATGAGGGATAAGGGTGTGAGGGATGAGGGTATAATTTATTGAATAATTTATTGGCATGTAGGAGACTTCAGAGTGCAGCACTTTTCAGCACATTAAGAGGTCAAGTCAGCACATTAGAGTGGTGGAGTCTTGTGACTCATTTTCCTGTAACACATCACATAATATATGCATATATGCATAGATATATGGGTCAGATTTCAGAAAATGTACAATTCGCCTTGCCAGTGCTCGGTGTGAGGTGGGTCAGATCATTCATTCATTCATTCACTCATTTGGCACTGGGAGATTGGACACCTGTGAGGTAGGACACTAACTGCCCATACAACCCTTACCACTATATCTCTACCACACAATCTTCTCATCTTTCAACCCTCATAACTTCTAAACTATTGATTTTCCTTATTAAATTTTCACACTCATTAGAATACTTATTTACCCCTCTACCATTTTCCATTAAAAATTCTTTAAAATTATCAACCCTCCCTATTATCTCTCACCTTACCACTGTATTCCTACCATACAATCTTCTCATCTTTCAACCCTCATAACTTCTAAACTATTGATTTTCCTTATTAAATTTTCACTCTCATTAGAATTCTTATACCCCTCTACCATTTTCCATTAAAAATTCTTTAAAATTATCAGCCCTCCCTATTATCACTCACCTTACCACTGTATTTCTACCATTATAATCTTCTCATCTTTCAACCCTCATAACTTCTAAACTATTGCTTTTCCTTATTAAATTTTCACTCTCATTATGATTCTTATTTACCCCTCTACCAGTCCAGTAACCTCCTCCAGTAACCTCGTCCAATACTTCCTCCAGTAACCTCCTCCAGTAACCCCCTCCAATAACCTACTCCAGTAACCCCTCCAGTAACCCTCTCCACTAATCTCCTCCATTAACCCCCTCCAATAACCTCCCCCAGTAACCCCCTCCATTAAACTCCTCCATTAACCCCTCCAGTAATCTCCTCCAGTAACCCCTTCCAATAACCTCCTCCGGTAACCCCCTCCAGTAACCTCCTCCAGTAACCCCATCCAGTAGCCTCCTCCAGTAACCTCAAGCTTCCTCTAGTCTAACCTCCTCCGATACCTCCTCCAATAAACCCCTCCAGTAACCTCCTCCAGAACCTCCTCATGTTACCCCTCTATATACACCTCCTCCTGTAACCTCCCCCAGTACCAGTAATTAATTAGATAAAAGAGGATAGATAGATGAGCTGAAAGTTGTTACTGAAGCATAACAAATCTATGCGAGAGGTAACATGGTTCATGTATATGGTCCATTCCTACGAAATGGGCCCAGTAGCCTGAAAAAATTGTGCCCAAAAAAATCCTTTGGAAGCTTTTCATAGTTAGGGTACCTAAAGCAGAGTAATGGAACATTTCGAATCTAAATTTGCTACTAAATTGACTAAATACTTTTTATTCTACCTAAAATCAAAGACTGGGTTAAGATTTGCTATGTTTTTACGTCGCACATCAAATTGGAACAAAATATTAGGCATTTTGGCAATGACAAATTAGTTTGGGTTTGATTAGGCAATTTATTTGGAAAATAGGGGCAATTCAACATGTGTTTCACAATTTACATTAGAAGGACTCTCCTATTTTGATTTAGGAACTTCAAAATTAAAAGGAACTTCGTTTTTCAGGCATAGGCTTTTCCAGACATTACCTTTGTTCATCTACCACTGTTCCCTTCATAAGCAAGAGATATAAGAAAAAATGACTCAGATAGCTTTGTTATCACCGTACCTTGAAGAATCAAGTATTATCTCTGCTAGGAATTAAATTTCTATTTTCTAAACCAGGTTGAAAATATGGGCGACGTAAAAACGCCATAGGGCAATTATCTGAAAAGTCTTGCTTTTCAGTGAGGGAAATGTGGAAAAATGAAATTTAGATTGAAAATAATAGGTTTACAAATAATATTTCCTAAAAGCTCATATTCTCCTCTATATAATCCTGAAAAAATTGGTGACCAGAGTCAATTATCTAGTAATCTATGACCGAAAACGTTCATTTTAAATATTTAAATGAATAAATAGTCATTTAAAAAGTAGAAATTTATATAATTAATTTCTCAGTAGTCTTGCTTCTATTAAAGGTATATGGATGATTATATATCAGCAGAATGCTAAAGTTGTTGCGGTTTTTCTAGTATATGTTACAACTTTATATCTTAAGTAGTTTTGCCTGTATTAAGCAAATGTTGCGATATAAAAAACGTGTGATGTAAAAACGTGCAACATAAAAACAGGTGTTTTCTCTCTCAATGCAAAAGGCATATATTTGTGCCAACCATTCAAGGGATCTGGATGATTTTATATCAGCAGAAAGCTGATATTGTTGCGGTTCGTTTGGTATATAATACAACCTTCTATCTCAAATAGTTCTGCCTCTCCCAAGCAAATGTTGCGACCTAAAAACGTGCGACGTAAAAACGTGCGACCTAAAATCGGCTGTTTTCCCACTCTACGCACAAGACATTTCTGTTCAGACTATTTAAGGGATATGGATGATTTTATATCAGCAGAAAGCTGATATTCTTGCAATTTGTCTGGTTCATATTACAACTTTCTATCTTAAATCGTTTTGCCTCTATCAAGCTAATGTCATGTGCGACGTAAAAACGTGCGACGTAAAAACGTACAATGTGCGACGTAAAAACAGGTGTTTTCCCCTTCTACCCACAAGACATATCTGTTCAGACCATCCATATTGCATACACAACAAGAGAATTGGTTGCCCAATATATTTATATTAGTTTTAAATGATTTTTTATAATAGGATTGAAAAGCACAACTAATCAATGTGGCGATGTAAAAACATACATAATTAGCCATTTTCCCATTAACCTTTTTTAAACAAGCATAAAATCCTTACTAAGAGTCCTATTGAGACTCATTAGGTACCAAAAGTTAGAGATTGGTTTGCTTATATATCAAAGGATTTTTATTCTTGTGTCATACAATAAGTTCATTGCATGAAAGTGAGCAACATGTGCGATGTAAAAATGAAAAAAAAACCTTTTTAATTTTGTTTGTGCCATAATTTTGTTAAAAAGTAAGTAGGGTTTCTAAAATGCATTGAAATTCGAACCTGGTGACTGAGCAAAACTAGTCAGATGTGAAAAACATGAAATGATGTAAATTTATGAATCTCCAAGTCCTGAATGTTTAATCATTGGCATTTTTCTATGAAAATATCGATTTTAAACGGTTTTAACACATAAAATATCCACCAGCTCTACAATAATGTATATATCAGAGAAATTCCCATGCCAAGGGGAATCTGTCAGTAGGATTTGTTTTAATATCAATGAATATTACACTAAGATATGAGGCATAGAGGGGCTAAAGGTCGGGAAAAGGGGCCTGGGCCCATTTCGTAGGAATGGACCATATATATGATATGATTTGTTAATAGATCTATACCCATTGAACATAATCAGGTAATGCCAGAAACTAAAAATATCTTAATTCTAACTGGAAAGAAATTTAAGCTCCTTCGATCTGAATAAATCTTGATTAGTATCAAAGAGCAGAACCTCCTTGCCATGTCTATGTATGCTGGCACATTAGCCCATCTTTAATAAGGGGATATTAGGGGCAACACATGGGTGATAAATGTTAGATCAATACATTGTTCACAATTGCTTGAATACCCCTGTATATGAAAACAATCCAAGGAACAATTGTTCAACTACTCTTGTCCACTGAGTGGTCAGCCTTGAAAGCTTGGCGGGTGTCTAAATTACACCATGAATTTACCCTTATCCTTCTAGTCATTATTCCCCCCCCCCCACACACACACACACAACCACTCCCCCAATAGAAAAAGCATATGAACATATCAATATTCTCACATATATAATCACAATGTTTTTGTATCAATCCAATGTATTCCAAGTAAATATACCAACAAGTTCCTCTCACGTTATGCTAACATGTAATCGTACCTAGGCAGGTGAATATTTACATGGAATACATTGATACTGATAGGTATTGAGATATGTAGGAATCGTTGATGTTGTTTCTCTGGGTTATTGGGATGTAGTAAGTAACATGGTTATGTGTATGGCTAGGGAGAGGGATCGAGGGAGATAGGGGACAGGGGAAAGATCACTGCCACTGCAAGGGACAAGGGAAGAGGGGAAAGGGGTCTTATATATTAAAGTTCTTACATGATCAAAGAGCAGAGCCTCCTTGCCAGAATGAATGTGTGCATACTGGTATTAATAATTTCTATGTAATGATTATAAGCCCTACTACCGGATTACTTTATATAAAAGAAAGCAAATTATGTGATTTGATAGAATGGGTTAGGGCCAGGATAGATGTGGGCCCTAACCCATTGAAGATCCCTGGTAATGGCAAAAACGGGAAATACCTCAATTTTAAATGGACGAAAAGCTTGTAAATTCCGATCTAAGTAAATCTTGATTTTAATCAAAGAGCCAAGCCTTTTTTTCCTTTAAAAACGAAATTAAATGCCACCCTTCTGGGCAAATCACTCATATGGCACTGCCTGTCGCCAAAACCTTGTGAAAACCTAAATGTGGTACAATGAGCTAAATAAGAAAATGCAAGAAACGCAAGTGCTGAGTATCATATGGTTTTATTATTGTGGCTGACTCAAGATGTTGTTCAATTAACAAATATGACACCAAGATGAAATGCTCTGTAACATATATACATCTATAAATACAAGCTCAAACAGCAAATAAGGCACACCATTCTTGAATGAGGTCAGATTTATGTGTGTGGGAAGAGGACATATCGCACTTCCCCCAATAGTTCATAAGCAGTTATACGCCCATCTGTGTATTGTCCCCACTGCTCCTGGAGGAACCTGTTGTTGTTTGCATGACGTCTGCGCTGATGGCGTTTCAGCATACGTTCGCTCACCAAGGCCATGTAGATTTCTGCTTCTTGTGATTGTTTGGACAGTTCTCCTGCCAGCATATAGAAGGGCATATGTGGCTGGCGAGCAGATCTATTCAGGCCAGAATGCCATCCTTCGACATCATTATTTGTCCGGATGGCATGCTTAAAACCTGACCAGCAAAGAGGTGGGCACCATCTGGAATTGACCCATGTGTCCTGCACATAGGTCACTAGTTGACGCACTGATATTTCATGCTGGAGAGCCTCATATTCTAGCTGTTCCATGAGATCTGGTATGTCATCAGGTGGTGCTAGAGGTAGGGACATAACCATTCTAAGAAATCTGTGCACTGCATTGTTTTGTTCGTAAGTCCGTTGTAGGCCAAGGCTCTGGATCTTCCTCCAAACAGCCTGAGCCCAATGGAATGTACATCCTCGGAGTGAGACATTAGGGAGAACGGAACGAACTGCTGCCCAAACAGCCTTCTCATAGTCTCCTACAATGGTCCTCACTTTTGGCTGATCGATTAACATATTACTTATTGATTGGAACACACGCACATAGTCAGTTTTACTCCTGTGGGTCATTAAAACGTATACCAATGGAACCTGTTTGACGTTTTCCCCAGTGTCTCCATTCTGGCAAAATGAATGGATTGACCACAGCTGCATGAATGGTTTCCCAACGACCTTGAAGGTCCCATCAACATACCATGTACGAGACTTTGCAAGTTGGCTCAACTGGCGGTCAGATGCCATTATTATTGTTCTATGACCATCGTCCCGAATGTCATCCCGTATGAAGTCAACGGGTGCATGACCATAGTCAATCACAAAGTCTGGTTCCCTAGGTTCAGTGGGTCTGAGGCCTTGGCGCACTCTGTACACAATCCGCTTGAGTGATGTCTTTGTGATGAGGGCACCTGCTGGTGCCTCCAGGTCTGTGCCCTGTCGCCACACACGGCCAGCTATAGAGCCTGGTCGCTCCTCCATGTGACTAACTGCTAGGGCCCTCACTTGCTTTTGCATCTGTAGCTTGTAATGGACGCCAGGCTTGCCTTCATGATTATGAGCGTTCTTTCCCCGTGTATAAGCACCTGAGACCTCAAGAACTGTAGCGTTGCATCGTTGGCCTCTCTTGCGATGGGAACACTCCCAGTGTGTCTTGCCACCGGATTTGCGCTGCAAGCAAAAAATGATTCCACATAATTAGTGACAGCTGATAAATATGTGGATAAATTTCCACTTTATATTTGTTCAAGGTGTTTTCTAACCTCTTTTTTGGTGTCTAATTTGTGAATTATCGTAGGAAGTGCATTCCAGGTGGTTTTAGCTTTGTAAATGAAGCTATTTTTGTAGGTTGTTGTTTTTGGAATATTAATCCTGAAGTTCTTCCTATTCTCAGCGTGACTCCTGGTCGACAGGTTTCTATCATCCAGGTTATTTGCTGTTTGTGAGAGATAGAATGCACTTTCTACAATATGAATTTCAGTCCTTTGTTCATTTGTTTTAATTTTTAAATCTTGATAGGCTTGGTCGACATTTGTTCTCTTACCAACATCTGTAATGTATCGCAGACAGGTGTTTAACTGAGTGTGGATCCTACCTATCAGCTTCTTTGAAGCTGACATGTAGAATATGTCTCCATAGTCAATAATCGGTAAGATCAACATTTTTACAATGGTTGTTTTTAGTTTCTTGTTGATTACATTTCTTGTCTTTCTGAGGAGATTTACCTTCCAACGTACCTTATTTATAACACCTTGCAGGTGCTCGTTGAAGGTCAATCTCTCATCTATTATTAGGCCTAGATACTTGTATTGTTGTACTTGAGCCAAGGTCTCATCTCCTAGAACCAGGTTTTTTGTAGCTGTTTTTTGGTTGAAAAAACACTGTAAACCAAATTCATTCCAAGTGCTGCAAGTAATCTTTTAAGTTTTGATATATTAACCATAAATGTGTCTTGTTACATGTCAGGTCTCAAATATATTTAAATAATTAAATAATATTAGGTTTGTTCCAATAGAAAACCAGATACCGGTATTCAAAAATGGGTATCATGGTACATTAATCAGCTGCTGAATCAGCTTTTACAGCTAGGGTATGAAGCTGAAACCCACATATAGTTCCACATGATTATTTTACCATTGATAAATCATATATTGTAAAGAGACATGTACATCTCTCTTGCATATATTACCAATTTAGTTTGAATGAAAAACAATTCTTTTAGCCTAATTTAGGCAATGTTTTTATATGGCCTTATATATTTTTTGGCCTTTTGCTTTTGCATCCCAACAAGTCTGCAAATTAGAAATGACATGGATTAACTTAATATTCACACAATGGATATTTACCTTCAGCGAGTAGGTAAATCCAACACTATCGACAAGCAGGTCTTTCCCACGTTTAGACCCTCCTCTCAGTAGGAAGTACTCGACCCCAACACCATAGAAGCCCTCCACTTCCTCATCTGCATCGCCGTCAGACTCCCCATACATAGATCCCATGTCAGAGATGTTATGATGACTGTGTGGGTTATTCTCCTAGTTGGGTGGCAGAGCCTCATTATCTGAATCAGGTAGGATTTCCATGTGGGCCTCACCATGTAGGTCATGATTCCCATCATGAATCTCAGGTAGGATGTTGGACTGGTTTGGTGGCATGTCATCATCCAAATCAGGGAGCAGAAGGATAGGGGACGCACCTTGATTGTCAAGATGAGAACCATCCTCAATCTGTGTGGCTTGGCTACAAAAAAATTGTCAGTTGTTTAATAAATGTACCGACAAATTCTTACAATGTTTGGGACATGCACGCAGTCATAGAGTCAGAATGTCAATTTTACTAAGTGTATACCTGGTAAATGATTTCCCCTATGAATCTATGCAAAATAATTAAACGTGTAATAAATTACAAAATAATGGTAATGAATAGTAATAATGACTTACAAATAGACGCCATAACAAGGTTTTTGGGCCACAAAACAATAGAATTGCCTTTGATTCAAACATATATATATTATATGTATAATATATATACATATGTTTACTAATGATTAAAAATGAAACAATTGGGAAACAACTCGTAATCTGTCTAAGTAACTGACAAATTTTCAAATCAAATATTTCTAGAACCACTAGTTCCCAGAATTTCCAGAAGACTTGCAAATACTATGCAAAATGGTATACAAATAATTCGATGACATGATAACGATCTGATAATAGCACTCATTTTACTGTAACTAACCCATTAACTATTGACCAAAAAATCACCCCTAATACCATATTTAAAATCAGAGCAATGCTCTAGGCTTTAGAACAATTGTTGTCAAATCTGGCACGGCGGAACAGATAATATACTGGAGGGGCCAACATCCTTTTAGTGTGTGTGTGGGTATTGGGAGGTTGGGGGGGGGTTGTAGGTATAGTAGAATAGAATCGAAACATTTCACACTCCAAGCAAACTAATAATGCCTATGGATATTGCCATACTTCTAAATCATCTTTTAATTTTCATTTGGTGTACTTTATCTTTACCTTATGCTGGATACTAGCCCCTAAAGGTTCATCAATAATTTCTATGCTAACAGCTGTGTGAAGAGATCACTTTGAAAAAATATCAGTAGGCTAGGGAATTTGTGACTCATTTTCCCATGACGCATCACATATACCAGCCACTTATAACACCCCGCCCCCCCGCCCCCCCCCCCCCAATTATAACTATTGTAATAATATGATATTAATATTATCAATTGTTGCAACCCCCCCTGGCTTCCCCACGCCTGAGAAATACATTGTGTGTATATATCATACATATATGTTATATGTTTCAGGTAAATGAGTCACAAGTCGCAAAATATAAAGTATAGAAATACTTAAATGTCCTACTGTCTACTATCATTGGAATCTGCCTGATCTCATATTTATATATATGATATCTCAAAATTGTATCTCATATTTTGTTGTGCCTCATTCCCTGTAATCCATCATATACATGATACAAGCAATGCTTTGGAGAAATACAACATGACTGACCTTCGTTCCTCAGGGATGGGTACTGAAGTTTGAACATAGCTTTCCAGGACCCTTGGTGGGTTGTATTCGTCCACAAGTTGTTGAATAGTGGGAGAGGGGATTGGTGTGGATGTTTCCCTCACATCACTAACGTCTGATGCATGATTATATTGATCAGCTGAACCACGATCTATTGGTGACCAACAATCTATATCGACTTCCTGCTCCCGCTCCATATCTTGGAGGACCATCTGATCCACCATTTCTTGGTCGTTGTGGCACTGATGGCATACCCAATCAAGGAGAGCATGTGTCAGGCTTCGAAACTCAGTAGCAGAAAAACCTGTGCCACATGTTCTATGGCGGGATTCTTTGCAGCTAGAGCAGGTTAGTGATTGCTGCCGTGGAAGAATGGCCTTCTTGCAACTACAGCAGGAAGGCATGGTGGTTGTGGTGCGATGTCTTCACTAATACGTCAGGATGTGTTCTGATTTCATAGTGCTGAGCCTGGGGGTATATATATGCCCATCCTACTCCACACCAAGGTTTTTTGAGTCGATAAGGTGCTATATCCATTTTGAGTCGAAGCCCTAGACAGCCTTTGAACTGTCGCGCAGCCTGTTCATCATCAAGCTAGATCGCTTGGTTAACAAGCTACAGCTCTTTGATCGTCGCGCTTAGAGCGCGCTCTTGCAGCCTTGATGTTTGCACTCATACTTGTTGTATCATTTGTATTATAGTACAATATTGTTGGGTCTAAACTCCAATATTTAGGATGTGCACTTTTTAAAGTTGATAAATAAATCATAAGCAAACATTTCCTAAAGAAGTTATAGAGACAATAGGTTTGATCTAGTATTACCAACATATAAACGATATAAACGGGCGATTTATATTGAGTCGAACAGCTTCATGCGGCCGACGGAAATATTTATTTACGGAGGAACTAATGGTCCGATTATAGATCTGAAAGCAGGACTGTCTTCCTGACAGTCATGTGGATCTAGGATAATTTTTATATTTAGATTGAAAGCCTTTGGAGGGAGTAATGAGCAATTGAGTGAATACCAATATTTTTCAGTTTTTACAAGTGATTACGTGCCGTCGTCGATCACGCGCCGTCGTCGATGAAGCTCTAAATATCAATACTATACAAGTATATATTAAATAGCCACCTTTGCCACAACCTAAGCTTCATTTTGATAGTAAACACTTCACATTTTGAGAAATCTGAAGAGAAGAGTTAGTACTTTAATTCTGCCAGTTTCAGTAGAATGGCAGAATGAATTTTATTGATTTATTGGGCCTGAAACCTGATCTAACTTCTTAAAAAAATGTTTTAAATCATTTCGTTCATTTTAACTTTGTATTCCTTCCTAATTGATTTAATTACTCGGTACTAAATAGGGTTGTGTTTTGTGAGAAACACCCCACAGCAATATCATAATATGTTTTAAAGTTTGCACATTTTAGCAACTCTACTGTCTTCAAAGTTGTATGAGAAAGGCATTAAACACAGAGCATTGACCCAATGTTTAGAACAAAATCAAGAATAATGTCCCTATCCTCATACATATGAAGATAGTTTACCTGTATTTTATAGCCCTGGGTTAACAATCTGTTTCTATCAACACGCATCTTTGTTGTGTTTATACTGGAATTAATATGTTTGCTGTTTGTTGGTGACAAGATAGATCATGTGTTTAATGTGAGAGTGATATCTTGATATAGGAAATGTTTCAAAGATTTGTGATGCCCAGACCTCATGAGTAAATAAAACACTGGTTCGATAAGTTGATATCTGGGCAAGGATAGAGAGCATATCATCTCATACAGAAACGTGTTACTATTTAATAGTGTTTGAGATATAAGCCAAACATGTAGAAGAATTATTTCCGCAGAAGGTGTTAAGCGCTGTTGAAACATGTTATATAGTGTCCATGCTATGATCAGAAAAACGGTAGAAAAAAAACCTCCAAACGAATGTAACTTTCACAGATTTGAGTAGATATTCGCAGCTATCCAATACAGTTTACATTTTAAAAAAGTGATGATTAGTTTTAATGATACGTATAAAAACGCATAGACGAATTATTTCCGCGAAGCGATGCTTAGCACTGACGGGAGTTGGCGCGAAGGTCTCGGTAGAATGCACCAGGTCACACATCACAGTGGAGTGGGGTAGCGCGAAAACGCATAAACAATTCTGAGGGTGGAGGAAATAGGTAAACACCTTCTGCCTCCAGTTTAGCGGAGAAAGCTATGTGGAGCTAAAAGGTGCGTACGAAACGCACTGGCGGAAAAAGGTATAGAATCGTCCCTCACACCCTGTCAAGCCTCTCTCTCCCTTTCTCTATCTCTCCCTACGGTTGTCTATAGCTCTCACTCCTTCACCTACCATGTAGGGCAGGTGACTTAGTGATTTTATCCCCCGCTTCGCACACTGGGCAGTATTACGTCAGGTTCACGGCAACAATTTATTCATATTTCAGTGAATCTATCAATCGATTCCAAGCCTTGTATTGTGTTGCATGGAAACTGTTTCATTGTAAGTAGACACATCACAACAGGGGTTTGAAATCAGGGCCGTAGACTAGAGATTTCCACTTGCCCTCTCGGGCAACATTAAATTTTACTTGCCCAGGGCCATTTTCGAGCCCTGAAAGGTGTAACTATACCTCAGACATGGCGAAAACTTTAGAACTTTCACCTGGCAGTCGGACTGGTGAAAAGGAACTTTCACCGGTCCTCCAAAGCTTTCACTGGTCCTCCAAAGATTTCTCCAACGTTTCATACAAATTTTTCACCGGACAATCGGACCGGAGAATCTTTATTTTCACCGGTCCGACTTGTCTTTCAGCGGTCAAGGACCGCGGTCCAGCAGGTTTCGCCATGTCTGTACCTGGGTGAATCAAGTATTTTACTGTGTATTCGTCGGCAACTTGTATTCGTAGGACTATGTCACTGACTAATACAGTTTGGTGATGCAAGTGTCACACTCAAAATCTGATTTTGCATAAATTTTACGTGAATTAATTTACTATTTTTCATTTCAGGATGTGAATTGAAGTCAATCAAAAGAAAGGATACAAGTCTAAGCCGAAGGAAGGGACCCCTAATACTCACAACAAGGTTCTTCCAGAGATATAATATCAATACAGAAGAATTACCTTAAAGTAAAAATTCAGTGTTCCCCAAAACTTTTTATAAATATCGTCATGTCAGGGAAGTCTATCGTCAGGTCAGGAAAGCCTATCGTCATGACAGGAAAGTCTATCATCAGGTCAGGAATGTATTGTCAGGTCGGGAAAGTCTATCGTCAGGTCAGGAAAGCCTATCGTCATGATAGGATAGTCTATCGTCAGGTCAGAAAAGTATCGTCAGGTCAGAAGTCTTATCATTAAGTCAGGAAAGTCTATCGTAAGTCAGAAAGGTCTATCGTCAGGTCAGGAAAGTCTATCATCATGTCAGGGAAGTCTATCATCAAGTCAGAAAAGTCTCGTCAGCTATCAAAAGTCAGAAAAGTCTATCGTAAGTCAGAAAAGTCTATCATCAGGTCAAAAATGTCTTATCATCATGTCAGGAAAGTCTATCGTCAGGTCAGAAAAGTCTATCGTCAGGTCAGAAAAGTCTATCGTCAGGTCAGAAAAGTCTATCGTCAGGTCAGAAAAGTATATCGTAAGTCAGCAAAGTCTATCGTCATGTCAGGAAAGTATCATCAGGTCAGAAAAGTCTACCATCAGGTCAGAAAATGCAATGAGAGGCTAGTCCTCCCCAACGCCTGGCTGTGCCAAGCACACACAATTTTAAATAAAGTAATAAATGTGTATGTGATGAATGTAAATCAAATGTTGCTTTATATGATTTCCAGTGTTTGTTACCATTTCCTTTCTAGTTAGTCATATTGAAATTGTTTTAGGTTTTCATCAGGGGTATACTGCTAGCCTGTGACACCCCAGGAATTGCAGCTTCCCGGTGTGTTACAGGGGATAATTAGTTGGGTCATCTGGAGCACTTCTGTGACCGTTGAGAGTATAGGTTCGTTTCTCAATGGATTCGTCATCTATGAAGGCTAAATAAAAAATTTAGCCGGGGTGTACCGGCAGAAAGTGCGGGCTAACTCCGTGAGAGCCCCAAATCCAAAATGGCCGCCCTTGATCAATCGGAGAATTATTTTTCCAATGGTTTGGCCTACAATATTGGTCAAGGAATTCATATTTGAAATTAGTTTGACGATTTGACGATTTTTTATTTATTTTTTATTTAAAAATTGTATTGACCATCAACGGCCGTGCATGTATGATTTCTCATCATTTTTTCAGTGACAATGTCCTTACATACTGATGCTTCCTTGTCTGGATATGGCTTGGTGTGGGGTGGTGACTGGTTAGCTGGTTCCTTCACAGACACTCCTCCTCCAGCTCAGATCTCTTCTACTTCGCCCAGCCATCAGCATTGGCGAAATGTGATTCCTCCAGAACTAAATATCAATTTCCTGGAAGTTGTGCCTATTTGGTTAGCATGTCATCGATTTGATCCAGAATGGTTGGCTTCCAAAGTGACTTGTGTGTGTGATAACACCCAGGTTGTGGCCATGATTAATTCAGGAAGGAGTTGCAATCGTTTCTGCATGACTTTATTACGAGATATTTTCTGGGTGTCTGCTAAATGTAATTTTCATTTAGTTTCCACACACATTCCTGGGTCGGAAAACCTAGTTCCAGACATTTTGTCTCGTCTTCACAGCCATCCTAGTCTGAATCTTTCTCATCTGCATTTGTGTTGTTCCAGATTCTACTCTCGACACTCCCCTGAGCCTGCTGGAATTGGATAGGCTGGTCAACAATAACATCAGTTCAGCATGGGCCTTGAACACCTCTAAGACAAGATCTTCACAATGGAAGGGATATTAGTCCTTCTGTCTACTTCACTCCCTCCAGCCTTTGCCTGCTTCTGATACAACAGTTGCCAGATTTCTGTCATTCCTGGGAACTTCCATGAAATATACCTCCATCGATAATTATTTATCTTCAATAATTGTGTTGCACAAAATGCATGGGCTAGAGAATGATTTTCGCTCATCATTTTTCATTTGCATGGTCATGTTAGGATTAAAAAGGAAGGTTGGAGTTCCTCCTCGTCAAGCCTTGGCCTTATCCCATGCAAATCTTCTAGATGTTCTTCCATGTTGATCATTGTGATGATTTTTCCAAAGCGATGTGGGGTATTATTGTGTTATCTTTTCGTACCCTGCTCAGAAAATCAAACATTATTCCAGATTTGTTGTGCATGGAATTTTCTAATCATGTCATCACTCGTGCAGATATCTCCTACACCTCTTGGGGTATCCTCATCGACGTGAATACTACTAAAACCAGATCTTCGACTTCAAGGCCTTTACAGATTCATCTGCAACGTATTAGTGGTTCTCCATTTTGTACCTGCTCATACATAGATTGGAACATCAGGAATTTTCCTTCTGATCCTGAGATGCCTTTATTTCTACGGAAATTGAATGGGGTAGTCAGGCCTATTCTGTATAGCGAGCAGTTGAGATATCTAAAGTACTTGGTGGGACACATTGGTCTCCCGGCTTCTGACATCAGTCTTCACTCTCTACGCCGCTCGGGGCCACCTTCTTACACCAGCTCGGAGTCCCCCTCACAGACATCAAAACGGTGGGAGATTGGCGAAGTATGTCAGTCTTGGATTATTTATCAATGTCGATGGACCGTTGTCGCCAGATTGACATTTTTGTCTCGGAAGGGCTTTGATTTAATAATTATTATCATTTATTTCTTTCATTTCTTCTCCTTCTGGCCTTTTTAGAGTTGATTTGAAATGAAAATGAAATACAAATGCCTCCGAGCCAAAATAAAAATACTACAAGCATCTATTGCCTCTCTTCGTTGGTTTGTGGGATATGGTGTGTATATGTTTCATATACAGTTATATCCGCAGGCCTAACCAGAACCGAAAGACTTCGCTCCCAATGACTTGCCTAGCAACCTAGGCGGCAAATTCAAACACTTTACAAAGATGCACAGCATTCGGCGGACAGCATCTATTGCCTCTCTTTGTTGGTTTGTGGGATATAAACAATTTACAACCGAAAATCAAATGTTTGCCAAGAAATAAATTGTAGATATGTGAATTGTAGAATTGTGGATATGTGCGACTTGAATTATGGATATCTAGAATTTAATTATGGATATGTGAAATTCGAATTTTGGATATCCATAATTGAATTGTGGATATGTAAAATTTGGTAAAATTAAATATATCCAGAATTGAACTTGATATCCAAAATTAATTGTGGATATCTGAATTGTTTTTGTGGATATCCATAAAAACAATTCAGATATCCACAATTCAGGACTAGATATACCAAGGGCTTCCCATAGTTCCACAGGTTAGCAGAACCATCCGATCAAAAAAATGTATTAAATAAGCGTCAATTAATTTGGTTTAAGCCCATTTCATCACTTTCCACGGATTGGAGCCAAATGCTATCAAATTAGTGGAATTGGCCACTTACAATCTCTGGTGTGTGTTCTTTGGAATATAACATTTTTTATCCCGTTTTCAGTGGATTCAACCAAATATATAAGTTCATGAGAATATTTAATACCGGTATATGTTGTATAAGAACTACAAAAGAAACCTTATTGAAGTGAATTAAAAACTTGTTTATTTGCCAAAGATGTATAATATAATATAATAATAATATATAATATGTATAATATGTGAGTCGTTTTTTTCAGAAAATTGACAATTGACAGGTCTCCACTTTTAGGATATTCTCCTAAATTTGGCCGAAAAAATAAGGATACTGGGTATATATGAGTATATTTGGTATGCCAATGATTAAACATTTCAGTTCTGTTATGTTAAACAGCATTTTGATGCTCAATTCTGTCTTAAATGTAATTTGAGAAGGCAGATTGTACATTTTTTAAAAATCTGACCCATGTTCGAGAGTTGACAAAAGTGTGTTCTGGGATAAACCCAGTTCTTATAGCCATTACCAGAATAGAGAAAATATATTTTGCTGGGGAGACCAATGAAAACTAACAATGAAACATATAATGTTAGAAGGCGAAAAACAACATGTGTGTTTCCGATTTATCTGGTCGAAAACTACGAAGGTGGGGGTGGTAACTTTTTTTAAAATATGTTTTTAAGGAAACGGCCTCCCAGGGAATAAAATCTTTTGATAACAATAGTTGTTTTAAACAGGGAAAATGCGCTTTTTGACAGCTCTGGGTCAGGAAAACCTATTTTCCTGTTTTTATTATTTATTATTTGTCAGAAACTAAAACAAAAATAAGGTATGGTCATACAATTGTTTAGGTAGGGGAAGGTATGGGGGGTAACTCAGAAACAGACCTATTTTTTCTTGGAACACAAGCCCAGTGTGTACAGTGCAAAGTGTGTATGATATAGCACAATAAAATGTAATAACAAAATCTCTAAGGTGTCTTACCAGATTTCTTATTTATGAAGCCAAGTGTATAACATAGTTATAGGTGTAAAATATTCACTGGTTAGGCAAGTATGACTTGCAGATTATACTCACCATTAGCTCAAGTAATATAATAAAAAAAATAAAGTGATGTACTTTGTGTTAGGATATACTTCCTATATATGCTAAATATAATAGAACAAAGCAAAAGAAACATTGGTATGAAATACATACATAATATTTATCTTCAATTCGAAGAGAAGTTCATATTCTTAGAATTCATCCCTTGTTATTTTGATTCATGTATTTTCTTTTTGTTTTCTTAAATGTTCTCAAGGCTCCTGGGCCTGACTTTCAGTTGATAGTGAATTCCAGGCCACATTTGCTTTGTACAAAAAACTACTTTGGTATGTCAGAGGCTAATTTGGGGTTATTTATTTTCTAATTTCTTCTTCTGGCCGAAGGTTGGTAAATTCAGATCATCTATATTTGATCTGGTTTTGTTCTAAGTAGTGGGCCCTTTGTTATACATGCACTTCTCTCCTTACAAATGTTTGTAATTTTAGCACATTTTCAAAATTAAATTTGTTCTCTTCTATGAATTAGGTAATGATCTTATTGATGAGTTAAGCAGCAACTGTAACCAATTTTAACAAGTACTTTTTTGTAGAGGAGTACAACCTATGTGATGTGTTGCAGGAAAATGAGTCATAAATCGCAAAAATAAATTTTGAGGTACCATTATATTTGAAAAGATGAGATCAACCCAATTTCAATGGTAGTAAAGAGTCTAATAATCTAACAAATATTTCTAAATTTTAAATTTGATATTTTCGTTTTTGAAAAAAAGAGTTTTCAATATTTCTGGGGTTCAATAAACTACTAAATCTAGTCCATATGAGGACCTTTAAAACGAAAGGATATATTACATGCATTGTCCTGAAATTTGATACATCAATTGATATCTAATGCTATAAGTGATGAACCCTAAAGAAATTAGAACATTCAAATAATGTGATCTTGTGGAAAAAACTTATAACTCATTTTTCTGAAACACATCACATATCTCCATAGTCAATATTTTGTTTGATTAACATTATAGCTATGGCAGTTTTCACTTGTTTGGTCAGCATGTCTTGCATTGGGAAAATGTTTGACCTTCCATTTTACCTTTTCTATTTTATTAATTACATGCGATTTGAATAATTGTTGGCCAATAGTTTTACCCAATTGGTTATACACCTCAGCTCAGGATGAAGACTTTTCTCCAGGGTAAGAATATGATTATCAATTTGTTTGGAATATGTCTGTTTCTTTTGGAAGGTGACTTCAACTATCATTTCTTAATAGTGATACAAAAATATCCATTTGAAAATCAGAGAAAATGATCTAAATACTGTATTTTAATTTGCAAAATTTTCATCAGGTTCCTAAGAATTTTTAAGAATGTCCTCAGTAAACCATTTTGTAGTCCTAATTAGAAATGATTAGACATAATCCTAGTGAATAACCAAATTTAGTGTTAGAAAAACTACTATTATACTAAACGTAACTGTTGTATGCATTGATGAAACAATGAGACATTTCTGACCCTGTATCTTTGTCAAAATCCTGCCAACCATAGTCCCCTTAAAAGCCTCATCTAAGGCAGACAAATGTGATGTGTTTCATGATAATGAGTGACACGTCGCAAAAAAAAGATTTTGAGATATCATTTTATTTGGTAAGATGAGATCAAGCTGATTCCAATGGTAGTAAGAGTCTAATAATCTAACAAGTATTTCTAAATTTTAAATTGGATATTGTCGTTTTTGAAAAAAAAAGTTTCCAATATGTCTGGGGGTCAAGAAACAGTAAAAAAAACAAATATACTCCATATGAGGACCTACAAAGATATATTACATAGATTGTCTTGAAATTGTATACATTGATTAATATCGCTATAACTGATAAACTCCCCAAACAGTAGAACATTACAATAATGTGATCTTGTGAAAAAAACACTTTGAAAAATATCAATTTTGCGACTTATGACTCATTTCCTTCAAACACATCACATTTTAATAATTATGTTTGTATAGATAGGGGGGTAGATAGAAGGGTCTGACCCTGACCCTGACCCTGACTCTCTTGACCATGTATCCAAACACTGGTCTGACCCCGACCCTGTCTCTCTTGGCCATGTATCCAAACACAGGTTTGACCACAGGCTGTTGACCACTCCTGACCAGCCACACATACAAGCTGACCAGCAGGAAAGCTGTAATGGCTGTACCACCGACTGTTCCACATACGATGAGAGGTATAGGTAAGCTGGAGGCAGTCTCAATGACAAACTCACACCTCTTTCCTTTATATTCCTCCTGACAGCTGCAATAGAATAATTTATATTTATTCATCTACAGATGACTCAAGCTGTAAGCTATGCTTTTAACACATATATACAGTGATCCTGGGTGAATAATTCCTGGTTTGAAGGGCATTATCGCCTGCATGGACACCTCACCTTGTCTCCCCTTTGGTCAAAGGTATCCGTCATGTAGAGCTTTATGCTGTATGGTAATGCCTTATGATGATGTCATGGGTCTGAGGTCATGTGCATATGCAAATGAGGCCAGGAGTGGGTCATTGTTTGCAAATATGGCAATTCTAACCCGTTATGAACCATTTGTTAACCTTAATTTCCTCTAAAGGTGTTCATGAAACATAGCGAAATGACTTTGCACCATGTCCGGCATGGTATATCTTGAAAATCGATATGTTTGACATTGATATATATATATATGTAATGTCCGATTGACAGCCTTAAGCGAATATGGGAACT